>OX422209.1:256664553-257264553 GCA_949130495.1 Sambucus nigra
ACAACCCCTACCATCTGATATTACCTTAGAAAAATCATGGGTTTCCATGCCCAAAAATACAAAATGCCTAAAACACCCCCCTGGGATGCTAATTAGGCCTAAAAATGCCCTGAGACCCAAACTAAACTCCCGAGTACATTATTTTGACTATCTCGATGCTTCCGGACACATTGATGCACTCAAAATGACCATACGGGTGACTTATAATTTATTCACTTTTAATAATGCGAATTAAATCCCGACACGACACGGGTGCGTCTCGATAAAATTTCCAAAATGATCAAATTATATTCTCATGATAATTTTACTAAATTTTATTAAACATCTTACTTTACCCATAAAGTAATTTACAACAAAATTCCAATAATTAGTAACTCTTATCACGCTAGTAAATATTTAAATGATTTTCGGATTGATATTAAATTAATATCTCAATTTAAATTTAATAAATCCCCAAATTTAAAAGTCATAAAAATACGGGGTATTACATATTTTCTTGTCAGTTGGATGTATTATTTGGTGTGGGATTTTTTTAGCGGATGGTTTATTCAGCAATAATTTATTTACTTGAGTTGGTATGGACTCTACTATTTTGTCAATGTTGTAATTCAGTTTTTTTACATACTAATATTTGACTATTTAATGCAAGATAAAAATTGGCACCGACTTAATTAACTAACAATTGATAAGTAATTAATTAGGTTTTCAACTCTGATGCTAAGAATGAACCATTTTGAAATCTTGTTTTAATTTAATAAAATCCTAATCCCCCGATATTTAATTAGATGGGGTGTCATAGATGGTGTTAGAGAATCCGGTTCTAGTGTCCACAGGATATGTACGACTTATTACGATTTCAGCATATCGTTGTTTTGTTATAAATCCCTGTTATTAGGAATGTTGCTTTTATCTTTACGTGTTTCAAAAATCGTGCTTATGCTATTGAATTTTGTTTAAACTGTGTACTTATACAATTCAATATGTTTTCAGATGCCACCGAGGAGAGAGCGAGCAACTCGGGTAGTGACTAGGTATGAGGCGAGAGAGGCTCACAAGGAGCCATAAGAGGTACCTCAGCCATAGCCACCACCATAGATGATCTCGACAACCTAGGTGGCATAGATTGTGGCATGGAAGGTCAATGCAATGATGACAGCTATAGACGTGCATTTCCCACGGCCCTAGCCATAGCAGCCAATGGTACATGTCATTCAGGCCCAGACAGGGCCATCTACTTGGCAGAGAGTCAAAGAGACCTTCCAGAAGGTCCACCCCCCCAAATTTTAGGGTAGTTCTGATGTGGTGGAGGCGTGTTACTGGAAGAAGAATACATAGTGCCATCTGTGCATTGTGGAGTGTACTAAGATTCATAATTAAATGTTACATATTTTCATATTAGGTGCAGAAGCCTTATAGTGGTGGGAGTCGGTGACCATCGCTGAGGAGAGAGAGATATGATAACCTTTATCAAGTGATAGGTGCGGTTCGATCATAACTATTTTTTTACTGTAGTTGAGTCCAAGATGTGGAAGAAGTTTAGGGAGGTAGCACAGGGTGATCACTCGGTAGCTGATTACGAGGAGTTCACCTATCTAGATTATTTTGTGCGAGATGAGGTGAGAAATGAGGAGAGTAAGAAAGAAAAGATTATGGATGATTTGGCATCGAATATCAGGCAGCACTTGATATGTAACCCCGCGTTGGTGAAATATATGATGAAACGTCCTAACGGGTACTAGAAAGGACTAAAGGGTACTAGCTAATGCAGATTAGGTTATTATAAAAACTCTTTTAAACTCTTTGATATAAAATTTATTATAAATTATACATTAGAAAACACTCATGCACAATAGTAAGTAAAAGTGGTGATGCTAGATATAAAAATAATTCCCTTTAAGAATGAGATGAGAAAAAGTGGAATGTGACACAACATTTGTTCTCGAGGAACCCACCGTGGTGGTAAACCCTGTGTCCCTAGTCCTAGGAAAACACACACACCCAAGTCCGCTATTACCAATTACAGTCCCCAAGTTCACAATGAATCAAACTAAGAAAATACAAACCCAAATACCTAGCATAGTCTAAATACAACCCAATATGACTAACAATCAGTCAACCCAATAACACACAGGTAGTAGTGACTACACACGAACAACACACTCAAGTACACTAATACCAATGTTTAAATAAGGATTCAGCAAAACCAGTGTAAATGAAATAGTTTGGCCAATACAATACCAGTAAACCCAGGCACAAACTAAACAATCCCACAATATTTAATCTAACTAAACAATCCAGGTAGGCTAAGCATGAGACACACACACAACTACACATTCAAACCCGAGACCCCGTGTAGATGTGAAAAACAAATTAAATAATAAAGTTTTTTTAATAAAAAAAAAAAAATAATCTTGTTTAGAAAAAGAGACTAAACACACACCAGGTTAAATTCATTTTAATTAATAAGAAAAAATTACCAATTAGTGACTAAGTGAAAGGTAAGAAAATATTGAATTTATCGATACTAAAAGGAATGATCAAATATTAAGTCACAAGACACAAAGCAGGTCTTCCTTAATATTTAATATTGAAGGAATGATTAATCCAACAACAATTTAGTTGGCGCAAATGACCATAAATTAAATAGAAGATAAACTCCCAACAATTGTGTCGCACAACTAAAATAAAAATTAACCTAACACCAAATACAATATGAATGAATTTAAAGAGGTGTTATGTTAAAATATTAAGTCCAAGTTAAATGAGCAAAAGATAAATATGTGTAGAACTTAGCTCATACAAATTAGGACTTAATTAAACTCAACACAAGAAAGTCACAAATATTTTAGTCAAGTCCAAATAGCGAAATTTTGTAACAAAAAAAATTAATCACAAAGATTAAATTCCAACTTTAGTTCAAACCAATACTATAACAAGGTTTGGATAAAAAACTCATACACAAACTAAAACCACCTGAGTATAAAAGAATACAACAAAAAGTATTCAACTTAGGAAATAAAAAGTGTACGAGTCAATTGATCCATTCCAAGTCAAATGAGTATGAGATAAAGAGTGTAACACTTGACTCAATAAAGTAGGATGTGTTTAACTAAATAAATAAATATGTGATTTAAATTCCACACACTAATTACACCTAACTAAATAAAGTGAACACACCAAGTTCATCTTAGAGGATATAACTAGTTATAGGAAAAAACCAAGTATCTTTAATATCCAAATAATTAAATCACATTTAAATTAAAAATTATTTTGATAAAAAATGTGTGTGACACAAAACAGCTTTACCCAAATTGTTAGGACTAGATAACAAGCACACAGAAACAGTAAAAAAGGTTGGCTTTAAATAAAGTATCAACACCAAACACCTAAGTCTGACTGATTTAAAAACGTAAAAATAATTTCAGTCTAAAATAAACTTGAACAGGATTAAACAAATACCACACTTAAATTGTGGATACAAAGAAATTTCAAACCCCCAAATATATAAGTCTTGATATTTTCAGTCCAATATTAACAGTCACAACATGAGCCACAAACAGGTATAAGAATATGAATTTAAAACAGCAACAAAAGGTGACCCAAGGTGTCAATAATTTTTCAGTAAAAAATCATTCTATTTTAAAAGATCCAAACTCCCAACAAACAAAAAGGGAGTAAATAATCCCAACAAACAAAGTTGAGATAAAACAAATCTAGAAAATGTAAAAAAAATCTATAAGATTGATTAAAGCAACAACTTATTTTTTAGTCTATTTAAAGAAAAAAATTATATAAATACATATATTTATAGGTCTGTGACAGGATAAAAACACAGGCAAAAAAATAGCACTCAAGTATATATATGTATATGTATATATGTAAATACATAACTATATATCATATATCAATATTATATGAGAGGAGGGTGTTTTACTGTTCAAAAAAATTAATGGTTGGGATCGAATTTTTTTGGGGGATCTAATGGTGTTAGATTGTGCCACGTAGGATTGTACACATTATGACGCGGAAAATGAAGAAAAAAAGGGTTTACCCTCATGGCATACCCCGTCTTCCTCTTCATCTCATTCTCTCTCAAAACAAAAAAAAAAACCTAGCCTAACTTCCAGTAGTTGGCGCCCCTCCCCCTCCCCCTCCCCCCACTGCCTCCTCCCTCCCCTGCTACCCCCTTTCTTCCCCCTCTACTCCTACCCGCCCCTTCCCCCTCTCACCCTTCATGCCCAGGCTTTCAAATACTGCCGCCTCATCCACCCCCCACCCTGCTTCCTCCTACCTCCCCCGCTACCCCCTGACTTCCCCCTCCGCTCCTACCCGCCTCTCCCCCCTTCCTCCCCCCCTCACCCCTGCTCCACTACCCTGCCGCCCCTGCCCCTCTCCCGACCCTGCTCCCTCCCCCGCCCCCACTTATTCGTAGCTGCCTCCACATCCTTATCCTACACATACCTCATTCGTAGCTAGGGCTTTTTGTTTTGGCTTTTTTTTGTTTCAAATTTTGGGATTTATTTTTATTTTATGATATAATTTTTTTATTTATCTAATATGTTTTATTTTTGCAGATCTAAGCACAACCCCTGTTCTCTCTTAGTGGTAATTTGGATATGTGGTACTTAAATTAAGTATACACATTCTCTCTGATTCTAGATTTATATTTTGAAATTTTTGTTTTGAGACTCTTTAAGATAAAATCACTCCTATATGTTAAGGAGACACCAATAGTGGTTGATAATTTTAAGTTGGACAATCTCATGACTATTTGGGAGAGATCGGGTTCTCATACATTGGTGTGCTTTGAGAGTTTAGTTGCAATTAATCATTTCTATTTGTTGATTTTCAACTCATTTGTAGTTCTCTTGACGGTAGTGAAGATGAGCCTATATCACTAAATATTACAGGTTAATGGAGAATAAATTTTGCTGCAGTGGAGGTATCATAATATTCCTCTCATTGTTCATGTATGTCGGGAATTTTTTTTTTTTTTTAGTTCATTTAGCGAGTAAAATATGTATATGGAAGAAAAGTGAATTGATGAGGGTGGCAGAAAAGATATCATGGGAATTAATGGAAGAAATCATGGAATTCTACTCATGTCTTTATCCTCTTTATTGGATGGTAAAGTTTCAATATTTGTTATTTTCTTTTACTTATTAACTTGAGAACCATACTTCTATGTTTTTAATGAGAGTATATTTTTAATAAAATAGAGTCCTTGAAATGTATTGCAATGGCATGAATTCATGTTTTCTTAGGGTTGTTGGATAATATGAAATAAAGATCATAAATAAATCATAATGTTCAAGTTGTACTTTGAAATGTTTTTTGTGTAAAATATCAAATAGTCAGATGTAATGGTTATTTACGCTGAAGAATACAGTTCTACATTTTATATTATTCATGTATTAAATTTATCAATTCCCTATTTTATTGGATGTGTTTTTGCAGATGTGGTTGTTCATTATTCTTACTTTGTGCCGATGGAGCATGTGTATATTGTCTTGAGCATGGGGCATCCTTTCTGACACTCGAAAGATTACGTAACTTAAATTCTCAGTCCATCTTCCATTTTTAAATTAAAAATCACATAAACTTCTTTATATTCTCTATAATATTTCTCCAAATATCTGATCTCATTTTTGTTTCAGGGTTGATACCAAAGTTTCATCGTGGAAGTCATGCCAAAAAGGGGGAACGCATTCCAATTCACCCAACCAAATGCATACCCGCATATAGGTGTCAACCTTAAGACACACATGCTAGAATGTCGGTTTCAACCCGAAACTCTGCCGAAATTCCGAGTCGGCCTGCCGCCCGAATTTTTGTGCATTTTTAAAATGGGACCTTGTCCATGAGCCTAGTCACAAGTCTAGCCATAACTTTGCATATATTACAAACCCAATTTTTCCAAGCTCGGGTCCTGTCCGTCATTTCATTTTGCATTTAGGAGAATTAATACAAGTGAAAACATAATAATTATAATAATCATGCTGAGACCGTCTCCAAAGGGGTAATTCCTTTTTTTCTCTATCCAAAATCCAAAAAAAATCCCATTTTACGCCTTCTCAGGTAGATCGTAAGCCCTTGGCCTGGATCCTTATTGTCTTAGGTCTTCATTCAAGTTACCCCAGAGTTCCATCCTTTCCCCTATTACTCCTTTCGAGTCCGGAATCCATTCGCTTTCCATGGAGAACACAGATCAAGTACCCGTTGCATAGCCGGATCTGATGGTAGTTCTAGCTCAGCTTGTGTCAAAGATTGACAACCTCCAAATCGAGGTTCGAGAGATGCAACAAAACCAGGTTCCCATTACTCAAGATACCGAGGCCCTATTTCCTCATGCTATGGATCCACCTGAGCCTATCTGGATTCTCAAAGAATATAAGCATGATCCACGTGCGCCTTCTGCTAACGGGCCACCGCCTGCCCAGCTTCCGATCCCGAATCTTACCTAGCATGGGGCTAACTTGCCTATAGTCATTAACCCAAAAGAAGAAGAATTGAACAAAGTTACCTGAGAAGTTCAAGATGCCAAATATTGAGAAATTCAGAGGAAGTGGACCCCTGATTGTTCATCTCAGAGGTTATCACCGTTTCAGGAGTCTACTAGGGGCTTCTGAAGAAGTGATGGCCCAATTGTTTCAGCAGACTTTGAAGGATAGCGCCCTCCGATGGTTTTTGTATCTCGAAGAGTCTAGAATTCATAGCTGGGAGGATGTGACTCAAGAATTCATGTAGCAGTACAAATACAATGAAGAGCTTGAGGTCACCCACTGTGATTTGGAGCTGCTCAAATAGAACCTTAGTGAATCAGTCAGTAACTTCATCGCCCGATGGAGGGAAAAGGCAACAACCATGATCAATCGACCATCTGAGGAAGAACAAGTCAGCATAGTGAAGAAGAATTTCTTACCCCATGTCCTAGAAATGATGGGAGGATAATACTACCCCCACTTTTGAGCTCTCAAAGAAGTAGGAGTAGAAATCGAGGAGGGTCTTGCTAAGACAAAAGTTGAACCAAAGAAGGTGTCCAGACAGTTCACCCCCAGAAAATATGACAAGCCTGCTAGTGCTGCAGTCTCAACCATCAACAACATCTCTCAACCAACCACATCATGGGCACCAGAAAGCTGCCATGTCCCGGTCCGAAAGGAAAACACCGAGCTCCATGCTCCCCTCTTCAAAGTGTAACAAGCCTCATTAAGCCAAAACCATATCAAACCTTTGGACCCCCGTCCATTACAAAATCCACTACCAATAAACTTCAAGGTAGATGATCACTTCGTCTTTCACCAAACTATTAGCCATACCACCGACCAATGCTTTCATCTCAGAAACGTAATCCAAGGTCTAATTGATCGGGGTACCATCACCCCACCAGCCAATCCTAAACCAAACACTAATCATAACCCATTTCCAAATCATACCAATGCCATCTTCTTAGAGGAGAACCCATAATTTGATCCCTCAACTCAAATCATGCCCATATACTCTCCTAAACCTCCCTAAATTTCCCCATATTTCCTCCTACACCCTACTAGCCTTGTTGATCACGCACTGCCACTCCTTACCAGAGCATGCATTGTTGTCTGTACCCGTTCTGAAAATAGAAGCATGGAATTGTCAGAAGTCTTAAACCAAATCCTAGAGTTCGGGTTGAAATCTCCCTCACAGATGGTCATTGATTACCAATGGTTGAGTATGTTGTTCTTAGAAGCACAAAAATTGGGATCAAGAGTCAGATAGATGGGTAGTACCAACCGATGAAGTCATCCTGGCTGATATCATCTGGATCATGGTAGAATTATTTAGGTAAACCAACAACATTTGCAGTATTACCAAGTTATTCGATGCTTTGAAGCTACAGGGGTGCCTGGTCCCTTCACCCTTATACATCCCCACATATTGGGAAGACCTATATGAAGAGGTCGTTGAAGTTATGGAATGCATCGACTTTACATCAAAAGACATAATTGTTGCCACCGGATGGGGGGAAGAATTTAGAGATTTGAATGAAGAACAAGCTTCAGAAAAAACTAGTCCGGTGGCCCACATGTGTGGAATGATATCATTTGAAGAACTCCTCAGAGAAATAAACAAGGTAGCAGAACAACTCGAGATCGATAAGGAAATAGGGTTCATATTCTTCCCTTCTTTACTAAATCACATAACCATATCAGGGAGTAATTACCAGATTCCAAACTCACTTCCAGCCAATGATAATGGGAAGGGGCATGAAAAACCTTCCTATGCCAGAGATGACCCACGAGGAAAGCAAAATCCTCAATTAACTAAAAAAAACTCAATCTAACATCACTCTATGGGGGATTTTCATGTCTTCTCAGCTACACAAAAATGCTTTGATCAAGTTGCTCACTAGACCCATAGTTCATCCCTCTACCACACCAGAAGAAGGGATAAATTTGGTTGGATCCTTGACCTCTACTTGAATGCTATCCTTTTTCGAAGAAGAAATCCCCAAGATTGGGCCAAACCACAATCATGCACTCAACATCTCCGTCGAAGTTATGGGGAAGGTTGTGTCACTCTCTCTAGTCGATAATGGATCCGCCCTGAATGTCTTCCCACTAAGAACCTTCAAATGTTTAGGCCTCAAAGAAAACGACATCGCTCCAACTTTCGCTTCCGTGCATGCCTACGATAATACCCGTCGGGAGGGATGGGATCCATAAAGCTTGTAATAGGGGCTGGCCCTATACACCCTGTCGTCGAATTCAAAGTTATTGACATCCAAACTTATTTCAACCTGTTACTCGGACGACCTTGGCTCCACAGTATCAAGGGTGTGTCTTCCTCACTCCATCAGAAATTAAATTTCTTCACCAACGAATGGGTCATTACCATCTTGGATGATGACGATAATGCTAATGGTGCAAGTACAAGCAGTTCAATCCTTGAGATACAGCACGGGTTAAATGATATGCTCCTACCAGGATTCCAAGTTGAACCAGTTCTACTCCCGATGGGGGACGACTTCAAAGAAAGGGTTTGTCCAGAATATAAGCCTCATGGAAATGTCAATGTGATCCAGATGTTCATAAACATTCACTTCATGCCCGTATTGGGAGTAGAATAAAGAGAACAAGGAATACTGGAGCCGATTGAATGAAAGAAGGCTTTTCCTCCCTGTGGTTTGGTGTATCAACCATGAAAACAAGAGCTCATAATGATCTACCAGTCTCAATCAAAGAGGAGATTAGACCACGTTCAGACTATCCCATGTGACTCCTTTAACGGACGATTCATCAAAGAGGGTGAGGACTTCCCTTTTTGCAGATTTTCAAAACCATGGTATGACCATACAGACAAGAAGATGAAGCTTGAAATGGAGATCTTCTTCCAAGACAGCTACCCATGGATCGATAATTCCCAACACCATGTACAACCTCTCATTAAAGATATTGAAGAGACTGAGGAAAGTGACTTAGAATATTCCATCAACTTACAGACACCGGGGCTGGCACTATACATGGTTCACTCAAGCACTACATCACTGGATCCATCCCACCTGATTAAATCTGCTGATACACCTCTCCTCAAAGGGCACGCTGCACCAGTTCTACCGGCTGAAATCTCCCGTAATCCTAATGTTTACCCCTTTCTTCTTATGTTTTCTACCCTTTTTAAAATGTAATCGAGTCCTCTTTTGACGAGGTTCTCAGTGTTATTTTACCTATCAATGAAATAAACGAATATTTTGAGTATCTTGTTGTGCCTTACATTAACTGTTTGGATTAAAATTAAACTTTGGATAATGATGATTTTGCAAATGAACAATTCTTAACTGATCTAAATAAGGTTAATAATAAACAACATAACCACGTTCAACTTAATGAAGAAGAGGATGTTGTTATTATCCTCAATTCTAGTAGCCAATTGGGCGAGATTAGGATAGGGGCTACCCTCGATGGGAATGATCATGCATAACTCAAAGAATTGCTAAAGGAATTTGTGGATGTCTTCGCATGGTCCTACGATAATATGCCCAACATTGATCCTGAAATAGCTCAGCATGAGATTCCCACTCTCTCAGATTACAAGTCGGTCAAATAAAAGTTGAGAAAGCTCCGCACTGAATGGTTTCTCAAGGTCAAAGAAGAGGTGGTCAAATAGTTGAATGTAGGCTTCATTCATGTGATCGAATATCCCACATGGCTAGACAACATAGTGCTCGTGCCAAAATTAGGAGGAAAAGTTCGGATGTGTGTAGACTATCGGGATTTGAACAAAGCCTCTCCAAAGGATGATTATCCTCTACCCAATATCGACATGATCGTGGACAACACAGCAAGTCATGCTCTCAAGTCATTCATCGACGGGTTTGCCGAATACAACCAAATCAAAATGCACCCAGACCACCAAGAAAAAACCTCATTCATCACCCTATGGGAAACCTTTTGCTACACTGTCATGCCATTTTGTCTCAAGAACGCTAGGGCTACCTACCACAAGGCTGCCACAATCGTCTTGCACGATCTGATTAATAAAGAGATCGAGGTCTATGTGGATGATATGATTATCAAATCCAAAACTACCAAAGGTCATGTCCTTGCTCTCCGAAAGTTCTTTGAATGACTGCGACAGTACCAGATGAGGCTCAATTCGTAAAGATGCATCTTCGGCGTTACAAAGGGAAAACTCTTGGGATTTATGGTCAATGAGAAGGGGATAGAATCATATTCCGCCAAGCTGAAAGCCATACCCGAGATGACACCTCCCTAAATAGAGAAAGAAGTTCGTGGTTTCCTTGGGAAATTGCAATACATCAGTTGGTTCATCAGCTAGTTAACCTCCATCTGCGAACCTATCTTCAAAATCCTCCGAAAGGATTCAACTAAGGTTTGGAATGAGGCCTACCAAAAATATTTTGATTGAATCAAACAATATCTAACCCAACCCCCGGTACTCATGCCACCACAGCTTGGTCTCCCCTTGCTCATATACCTAATCATAAATGACACTGCAGTTGGGTCTTTGCTAGCCCAGTACCTTCAAGATTCCTTCAAATAAAGGCCATCTATTATGCCAATCGCAAATTGGCCGGTTATGAGGTTAACTACACCGCTTTGGAAAAGGCGTGTGTCGCACTGGTCTGTGTCACCCAAAAGTTGTGGCACTACATGCTCACCTTCCCCATCAAACTTGTATCTCGAATGGACCCCATCAAAGACCTGCTCGAGAAACTCACTTTATCCAGCCAAATGGCCTAATGGTTGATGCTCCTAGCCGAGTTTGATATCGTGTAAGTCACGCAGAAAGCCATAAAAGGAAGAGCCATCTCTGACTACTTCGCTAATCACCCCATAGAAGAGGCCGATATCTAGATCTCTAAATTCCCAAATGAAAACATCCTTTGCATTGCTCATGAAAACCTTCGATGGTAAATGTTCTTTAACGGCGCTACCAACAAGAAAGGATATGGCATTGGGATACTCTTAATCGCTCCAGATGACTCCCACACTCCCATTGTCATTAAGTTGGATTTCCCTTGCATCAACAACATGACTGAATACGAGGCATGCACGGTAGGACTGAAAATTGCTCTCAAGAAAGGTAATCAATGCCTAAATGTCTGCGGTGATTTCACCCTCATCATCGATTAAGTTCTCAAAAAATGGAGAGTTAAGGATGAGAAACTCCAACCCTCCCATGCAAACTTAGAAGAACTTGCCACCCAATTCCCAGATATCACCTTCCATTACCTACCCCGATCAAAGAATAACCTAGACGATGCCCTTACTACATTGACCTCCATGGTCGACATGCTCGAGGGAATAATAATAACCCCTTTCCTTGTTCAAAAGCAAGACAAACCATCATACTGCTACCACATTGAGCTCGTCACCACAGAAGATCCCGAGCTAGCCAACTGTTGGTACTACGATATATGGCGCCTCCTCAAACATGGTAGGTATCCCAAGGGTTCCAATAAGAAAGATCAAGCAACCCTCTGAAGACTAGCTACCCAGTACATCATCCCCGAGCAGGAGATGTTCTGGGTATGGATTGGTTGGCAGGATAGAGGGTGATGGTAGAATTTTATGAGAGAACACTAATGTTCTCCATCCCCGGGCAGGTGATATTCTTGCAGGCGATGATTCTTCTTGAGGGAGGGTTGCGTACCAAATTACATTATATTGAGGATGGGACCTAAAAGGAGATAGTTATTCATTTAGACTTGATTCCACTCGTTAGGGACTTCGAATACGTATTTCAGGAGATACTAGGGTTACCACCCAATCGAGATGTCGAGTTTATGATTGACTTTGCAACGGGTATGAGATCTATTGTCCGAGTACCTTATCGAATGGCCCCTTTATAGATGCATGAGTTGAGAGAGAATATTCAATATCTCTTAGGTCAGGGTTTCATTTGGTGAAGCACGTTGTCTTGGGGTGCACCGATATTATTTGTGAAGAAGAGTGATGGTATGCTTCGCTTATGTTTAGATTAGAGGGAGTTGAACAAGGTTACGACATCGAATAAGTATACATTACCGAGGATCGATGACTTGTTTGATTAGTTTAGAGGGGATGCCTACTTCTTAAAGATTGATTTGAGATTGGGTTATCACCAGTTTCTCATTCGGGAGGAGGATGTTCCTAAGACTGCTTTTCTATCACGGTATGGGTCTTACGAGTTCAGGGTGATGTCGTTTGGGCTCACCAATGAACCAAAAATGTTCATGGATCTCATGAATAGAGTGTTTAGGGAGTTACTAAACCATTTCATGACCTTGTTTATAGAAGACATTATGGTTTACTCTCGTATTTAGGAGGATGGTGTGAAGCATTTGCATAAGGTCTTGCAGACACTTCAGGACTATTAGTCGTATACTAAATTCGGAAAGTATGGATTTTGGCCATGGGAGGTGCAATTTCTTCGCCACATTGTATCAGACAGAGGTATTGCAGTGGATATGAGTAAGGTATCAACGATAAGGGAGTGGGGATAACCCAAAACACCGATGAAGATATGTAGCTTCTTGGGTTTGATCGGGTATTATCATCGTTTCCTTAAGGGATTGTTTAAGATTTTGGGTCCCCTGACAAACTGGACTTATAAGGGGGTAACGTTTATGTGGAGTGACCATTGTGAGATGTCCTTCGATGAGATAAATGACAAGTTGACGTGAGAGCCAGTACTTGCATTGCCTAGGAGTGGGGTAGAGTATTGGTTATACACTGATGCTTCATTATAAGGACTTGGGGTGTATTATAGCAGGAGGAGAGGGCCATAGCTTATGCGTCTCGAAATCTTAATCCCCATGAGAAAAATTACCCCACCTATGACCTTGAGTTCGTAGCGGTGGTTTTTTCTCGGAGGAGATGGAGACATTATCTATTGGGAGAGCAGTTTACTTTGTTCACGAACTATAAGTAATTTCACTATCTCTTCATAGAGAAGGATCATGACATGAGGCAAAGGCGGTGGCTAGAGTTTGTGAAGGATTACCGATTTGATATACAAAATCATCCTAGCAAGGCTAACTTGGTAGCATACGTATTGATCCGATGACCTACTAGGGAGTTAGCAGAGGTCTGGAAAGTAAAGTGGAGTGAGATTCAATATGATGATGAGGTTGCTAGAGCATGTATAACAGTGTTATTTATCACTCTCGAGATTGTGATGCGGGTAATAAAAGCATAGGCAGAGGATCATTTCTATCAAGATAAGGTGCGTTAGTTATTAGTTAAGGGCACAAAGTCATACTCGATTATCTCGGCGGGAGGTCTAAGTTTTAATGGGAGATTAGTTATGCCTGAGGATGAGGATTTGAGGTCTGCAGTCATGACTCAGTCTCATGGTTTGAGGTTTGTAATACATCTCGATGGGGATAAGATGTACTAGGATATGAGGAGACAGTATTTGTGGGTAGGAATGAAGAGAGACATGACATAGTTTGTCTCAAAGTGTGTAACTTGTCAGCTTGTAATAGTTGACCATCAGAGATCTTTGGGTATGCTACAACTATTAGAGATTCCCGTGTGGAAGTGGGAGAGTATCTTGATGGATTTTATTAAAGAGTTATCGACATCGCAGAGGGATCACGATTCCATTTGGGTAATAGTTGATTAATTAACCAAGGTGGACCACTTCTTGTTGATCCTCACCGACTATAAGACAGGTTAGTACGCATAGTTGTTCATTGTCGAGATAGTTAAGCTGCACGGGGTTCTGATTAACATTGTGTCTGATAGAGATTAAATCTTCGTATCTCATTTCTGGTAGAGCTTCTAAGAGACCATGGGTATAGACTTACGGTTGAGTACTGCTTATCATCCATAGATGGTAGGTCATACTAAGCGGGTTAGTCATATGCTAGAGGACATATGAGGATGTGCATTCTGGATTTGGGGGGAGTATGGGAGCGATACATTCCATTGGCAGAGTTTGCATATAATAACTCTTACCAATTTACTATCAACATGGCACCGTTTGAGGCATTGCGTGGGAGACCTTATCGTTCACTCGCTTGTTGGTTAGAGGAGGGGGACAATAAGTTATTGAGGCCAGAGATAATAGATGTGATGACTGCTAAGATTGAGTTAATTCGAGGATGTATAAGAATTGATCAAGATAGGCAAAAGAGTTATGTAGATGGCGACCGGAGACACGTTGAGTTAGAGGTTGGGGACCAAGCGTTTGTTAGTGTGTTTCCAATGAAGGGGGTCATGAGATTCGGCAGGTAAGGGAAGTTAAAGCCAAGATATGTTGGACTTTTCCCTATTATTGAGATATTGGTACCAGTAGCTTACAAGTTGGGTTTATCGGTGCACCTTCAGCGGATACACGATGTGTTACTTGTACCCTCACTGAAGATGTACATGATGAGCGAGAGATATTTCTGGCATGTTCCACTCGAGGAGATTGATTTGCAGCCAGACTTCTCATATGAGGAGAGACCCTTGGTTATTCTAGATCGTAGTGAGCAGAAGTTGCGATCTAAATTGGTGCCACTTTTTAGAGTTTAATGGGGACACCACAGTGGTGATGATTCTACTTGGGAGCGAGAGGATGACATGCAAAAGTAGTATCCAGAGTTGTTTACCACTAGTATGGCCTAATTTTGAGGATGAAATTCCGTTGTATGGGGGGATTATGTAACAACCCGTATTTATGAGTACTCAAATTTAAATTAATTCAATAATTAATTAGTTAATTTAATTTACTAACTGAAAATTAGTAAATAACGTATGGAAATTGTCACGCGAAAAAACGAGTGATATTTGTGTAATTAGATTTATCTCAGATAAGAGTCGCGTATAGACCAATTTGAGGTAGAGATGGGATGAAGATATAGAGTGACTTTGATGATGATTTAGAGGTTACAAATGACTCCAAAAAGGTATAAATAGTCAAAATAGTGTATCCAGGGGTGTCGATTGGGTCCTTAGGCATTTTTAGGCCATACCGACACCGTATAGGCGTGCTTTAATCATTTGGGAAATCAGGGTTAGGAGGCCTACGAATTTCTAACTCCTTTATCAGATGTTAGATAAGAGGGGATATGGTTAGAAAAGGAAAATACAACAGGGTTCCATTTGATAACAAAAGGAGAGAGTTCTTGGAGCTTTTAAAGAGATTCTTGGAGCTTTTATCTTGTTCTTGCACCACAAACCTCTTGGGAAGGAAGATTGGAGGAGGAAACAATCAAACCCAACTATAAGCAACGAAATCAGACCTTACTAATGAAAGACAAGTGTTTATATACAAGCTAGTTGAAGTTATAATATCCATGTGACTAGGGTTGCAATCTTTTTGAATAAATTGACATTCTTGGAAGAAAAGAATAATTTAAATGCATGTTTGGGTAGGAATTGATTGTACAATGATTGGTTATCTATAGAGGATATTAAATTAGAGATTATGTGTTATTATCCACGAATTAAATCTAGATTTATGTTGAATATTAACGAAGAATGTGAAAACTAAGGTTTTTTTAGGATTAGCTGATTAAATCCATTCTTTAATGATATTTGTAATGTTTTGATGTAGCAACTAGGTTAGAAATTATCCTAATACATGTGGGAAAGTTTGGGAAAATTGGTTTTGTGTTTGGTGGACAAACATGTAATTAATCTGGGTGTTAATTGTGAAAAAAACACCTGCGTAGGGGAAGAAGACGACCTGAAACAAACCGAATCGATTTGGCCCAAAATGGAATCGATTCGGCAAGGCGAATCGATTCGGTATTTGGGAGAATCGATTCAACCCTGTCAGATTCGACTATTTTTCTTATTAAACCCCGAAATGTCATATAAATAAGTGGGTGACCGTTTGGGCCTCTTTAATTCATTATGAGAGATTTATGGGATAACAGTAGGACCTTGAAATGGGCAAGTGGTAGTATTAGGGAGAGAGTTAAGACTAGAATGATTCGGGCTTAAATTGTAATGTAATTAATTTGCGAGAATGAGAATGTAATTATAGGAAAGCATGAGCGAGCTTATGGTATGGACCAGTAGAGTAAGGAA
This sequence comes from Sambucus nigra, assembly GCA_949130495.1. Classification (NCBI taxonomy): domain Eukaryota; kingdom Viridiplantae; phylum Streptophyta; class Magnoliopsida; order Dipsacales; family Adoxaceae; genus Sambucus; species Sambucus nigra. The sequence goes on from OX422209.1 coordinate 256,681,062, forward strand.
GACTTAGCTACTGATAATTAGGTTGAGTATTAAAGTGATATATACTATGTACAAATGATGATAATTAGGTTGTGTGCATACCTACTGAATATATACATATACACACACACACAACCTAGGGAGGTCTGACTTTGTTCCCCAAAACATAAAACTTAGGGAGGATCACTATGTGTTGTGTATTAGTGTGTCCTACATGTCGTTTGGGTACGTTAGGTATGTGCGTAGCCCAATGTCTTAGAACTATATTTTCCTCTACTGTTTGTTATTTGTTTTTGGGTTTGAGGAGATGTACCGAACCATTTGACCCTATTTGGTATGAGAGGTACTTGGACTGATTGAAGAGTTTGCCCATGTTTCACGATTGTACTTTTCAGAAGCGCTGTAATAATATATATCTTAGTGAGATAAATACATATGTACTAATGTAAATATTCTACTTACGTGTGACAGTAGACAGTTAGATAGTGGATATCTCAAGATTAAATTAAGTAGTGAAACTTAATTAATTGAATAACGAGAATATAAGTGAAATGGTAATTTGAGCTCTTTTAACATATGAGAAATGTTCATTAATGGATAAAATACTGTATGGGAGGTACGGGAATAGATACGTGATAATATTCAGAAATACTTAAGTCTAGTTAGCATGGGTATAATAACTAGGTGGGATAAGTATAAATGTTAGGTGTGAACAATAGTTGAGAGGTGAGGAAACTGAAGAGAGTGTACATGAACCTAACATGTGTAATCAATAACTGATTTTAAATTGTGATAAATACTTGCTAAATATTTTCAAAAGGGTTTGGGTTCTAACCCTTGGTATAAAATATTTTCGAAAACCTTTTAAGTGTCTAGCCACAGGGACGCCAGAGTTGATGATTCTCTATAGCGACGTATAGTTGGAACGTTGTGGAGATTGCAGACTTTTGATTAGATGCATCTATCATTTCATTCCTAGTGTAGGACCTCTTAGCAGTATTTCATTATTTCTTTTGGGTATGATCCCCTTATTAGAATTTATTCATTCAATATTTCAGTTTCAGACTTGTATTAAGATTGTCTTATCAGTTGGATTTATTATTTGGTTTGGGACTTTTTTTAGCCGATCCTTTATTCGGCTAGACTTTATTTACTTGAGATGGTTTAGACTCAAGTATTGTGTGAATGTTGTAATTCAGTATTTCCACATATTAATATTTATCCGTTTAATGTAAGATAGAAATTGGCACCGGCTTAATTAGCTAATAGGTGATTAATAATTAATTTTGTTTTCGACAGTGAGGCTAAGAATGAACCATTTTGTAAATCCTATTTTATTTAAAGGCCTGATATCTCGGTATTTTATTTGGATGGTGTCATAGTTTCCATCTGCTTTTCCATCTCATGGGTTGGCGTTTGCGTACGCGGTGGAGTTAGAGGGGTCTCGCTCGGAAGACTTCGACCATTATCGATGCGGGGTGATGTAAAGAGGTAGAGTTGCCATATTATTTTTCACAAAATAGGCAAAAGAACATGTTGACGCCTCAAGATAACGACATAAAAAACAAACTGATGCTTGTAAAACCAATTATCTTAGAGGTTCGGGGGATAAGTTATGGAATGGGAAAATGTTAGGAACCTATCCTTGCCTTTCGACCTCTCATGGGATTCTCTTACTATTTTCCTTAATTTAAGTGTGTGTGCGTGTATATATAGGTGGAGATCGGAATCGTTCGACTCACATCATTAGAAAGACGGAGTGAGGTCATATATAGGAATGTTCCCAACATAGTAATTAAAAATATGATGTGTGCGCTTATCAATATGTTGATCATTATAATGAAGTGATAATATGTGTTAGATAACACATTAGTATGAATCCTAAGTATGATATATATGAATAGTATGTAAATAAAACAAAAAAAAATTAGAAAAATTAAGAAAATAGGAATCTTGTCTCGAGTTTTAGCCTGAGACGCCTACATAGCCTATAAAGGCATCAGAGTCCACGTAGTTCTCATGCGACACGAGGGTGGGGTTTATGCCATAAATGCAAACGGGGATTTTATTATTTGTGTGTGTAACAAAAGAGTGATTTTAGTTTTGAGAAAATGTGGTGAATGATTTTGTTGGATTTTATATGTCTAACCCTCCTTTTCTTATTTTGGGTTTTTAAAAGAAAATACACTATGTGCAATATTACTAATAAAGTATTGAAGATTAAAATGTGTATGATCTAAAATAAAAGCTAAATTAAAAACTTATATAACTAATGTGAAAATAAAAAAATTTAAAGAGAGAGAAGAATGTTTGGATCCTCTTTAGAGACTTTGAGATCTATCATGACTGTTGACGAGCTTCCTTGAAAGTGGGTGAATAATTTAGGGATATTTTTCTATATTGGGTGTGAAAGTGATGGCAATGAAGGGTAGAGAAAGGTTTCAAATAAGGAAATCCCGCTGAGTTAAGAAGAATGTTATTGAGATCACTGAAGTTAATGTTTCTGAGGTGCCTTTCAAGGTGAGATAATGCTCTCCTTATATAGGGACAAGGGACTACCAATTGGCATTATCCTCTCCCTTCCTATCGGAAGGTAACTCTAAACACACTGCAGATAGTAAGGGAAATGAACCTGTCAATTGGCAGTCTTGTGCAAATTTTCCCAAAAATGATCGTAAAATGCAATCCGTAAGTCCAAATCATGCATGAGGCATACCGTTGGAAAGGTTATTTAGAGCCCTTTTATAATTCTTAGGACACTCCCAGACCTAATAGTTGAATTTGGGTTACCGAGCCTCCGAAGAGCCCGTCGATCCTTTGGACAAGAGATCGTCGGATGACGATGTATCGTTTGTCCAAACCGTAAGTACAAATTGAGAATGGGGCAGATCGTTGGAAATGGTATTTATTTCCCTTCGAAGATTTATTCAGTCTCGTTCAAGCTAAAGAGTTGAATTCGATCAAATGGAGTACAAGAGCACCCGTTGGCCTCCGGATCAGTGTTTTTGGGGAAAAAGGATCATTCGTCTGAAAAGTTATGGCATTTTGTGCATGGGACAGACCTTTAGCAAGGTTATTCAGTGACCTTCAAAGATTCATTGAGATTTCTCTTTGATAATGAAGTTTATTAGGGTCAAAACGGGGCATGGGAGGATCTGGTGGCCTCTAGATAAATTTTCCATTGTAAAATGGTTCGTTCGTTCGCATTATTATGCCGATTCGTGCATGGGGTACACCGTTGAAAAGGGGATTCAGAGCCCTTCGATGATGAATTGTGATTTCAATATGACGATGAAGTTGATCGGAGTCAAACGTGGCCCGAGAGCACCCGATGGACTATAGATCGAAGCTCGGAGTATGACTTAGGGTTTATGGTGATTTGGGAGGTTCTACGCACCTAAGGAGAGACTTAGGGGGTCTTAGAATGTTTTATTTATAGTTACCTATGGGTCAAACCAGTCCATCCCAGACATTTGGTGTGTAGTGTAATGAAGCAACCTAAATAATGTTTCTAATTCAGTTTTATTCAATTAACATTTCATTTATTTAGCATTCGATTTTAATTTATATCAAGTAGCCTGTGAAACCCATGGGAAGAATCCCCAAAATCCAAATTCAGATATACTAATACAAAATAAAATGATGCTTACTAGTATAATGCTCTTAACGTATAGAACCACGTATAATATACCATAATGAAGGAAAAGGGAATGATTCGAATGTCTAGTGAGAAATGCAACAATGAAACATATAATTGAACGACTAAAAAAAGACTCGATAACATACCACCAATGAGCACATGTAAATACCGTATATACATATTGTATACACCCCATCCTAGGACCCACATAAGAACTTCCTTAGGTCCCTAGTATTCACTCATTCACCACAAACCATTGATCATACTCTGAGTACGGATATAGACACCACCGCACGCTCTCGAGCCCCATTTGATCATGATCAAGTCTCCATCTTGAATGAAGAAGAATGAATCTTCGAAGGCCACTGAATTCCCTTTCCAACGATTCTCCTCATGCGTGAATCAGCCTTATAGTACAAATGAACAATTTATATTACTCTCAAGGGTCAATGCGGACTTTTGGGACCCGTTTGACATTGGTTACCTCTCCAAATCGAATGAATCTGAATGAAATATTGAAGGTCTCAAAATACCCCTTTTCATGGTCCACCTCGTTTGTGAATCGAACATATGATTATTTTTCCTTTGAAAATATCTTGTTGGGTGACCAACGAGCACTTTCGAACCCCGTTTGATAGTGGTCAACTCTCGAACTAGGCCGTGGATCAGTGTATTCTTAAAGGGCTATGAATACCCTTTCAAATAGTCCACCCGTGCACAATTCGGACTTATAATTCAGATTGTAGGACTATTTTTTCGAGAAATATTTCATAGATTGTTGAATGGCACCTTGAGTACCCTTCATATTGGCAGTGTGTCGTGTGTTCTATATTGATAGTAAAGTCGAAGACCCTAATGATCGGCACCCCCTTTTCCCTATAAATAAAGGCCAATACCTCACTTTGAAAAAGTACCCTTGAGCATCCCTCTCAGCAATTGAGAGAACATTCCCTCGAATTAAGAGGTTTTCCCTCGTAAAAAGCCCATTTCCCACATTTCTTCCATCTTTTCATAATCCATTTAGTAAATTTCTTCCCATCTCCTCGTACCACTATAACCTCATTATGAGATCAGTGCATCGACAAGCAAGATCCACTTAAGTCTTTATAAGGAGGTCAAATTATCCATCATTGTCTTTAAATTCTAATATTTTAGAATTAGTTTTTTTTTTTTTTTTAGTTTTTCACTTTATTTCATTACGCCACATACCTTAATCTCAAACCTTTATTATTAGTATCTACACATACTTTGTTTTCATAGAAAACCAAAAACAACAAAAATATGGTTTATCTATGTTCTAATATAGCGATTATCACAACACACTCTCACACTTAAAGCACGTTTATCTCTACACACACATATAAAAGAAATCCCCCGATTGGATTTATGGGTTAAACCCCACCGTATGTTATTTTTGAATTGTGTGGACTTTGATGCTCCTTAGGCTACATAGGCATCTGTGGTAAATCCTTATATTCAAGTCCTCACTGATACATATATGTTACATTATTTTTATTATATAGATATTCTTAATGGATTTCATATGCTTGCATGCTTGTGTCTTTTCCAATATGTGCATTCATTCTTCTATAAAACTTATGACTCAGCAAACACTTACATTATATTTTGAATTATTATTTTGGGAACTTTCCTAAGTATGAAATCACTCTGTCCTTTTCGATAATGTGAGTCAAATGATTCCATTCTCCATGTATATTGTGCACTTGAGGGACTGAAAGGACCTTTGATCTACTTGGTTTCGCAAGCATCAATATTATCCTTGATGTCGTTCTCTCGAGGTGGCAACATTTCTTTTGCTTGTCTTGTGCAAAATAAGCTCGTGACTCCATCTCTATATGTTAGCCCACGTTGATGATGGTCGAGCATCTTTATAAAGGATCTAATCCCGTGCACACACATGAAGAAGGGGGAAGACCTCTCAGCCCACCTCGGGATGACCATAGTGGTGACTTTACTGGGGACATTTTAAGATGAATGCACTTTATTTCTGCATGGATCTTATTCTTTTCAGCATGTGTGCATGTGCACCTACCTGTATGTTCCTGTTTCTCCTCTATCTACTTTTTTTGTATATCTCCCTCATGTATATAACACTTTTCACTCACTTATAGACTTCACACACTTGTATATACTCTCCTTATACACTTCACACACTTAAACTTAGCTTCACTTCCCACACTTCCCACACTTTTATATATCTCCATGCTCACTTATACATACCACACACCACTTGTAGTTGATCCATGTGTAGGCTCACTACAACACAAACTTACTCGTATATATTCCCTTGTCAGTTACTCACTCAGATATATCCATTCATAGTATAGTCTCCACGCTAGATTTACTTTTCATAATACTTATACATGCTCTATCATTAGCGTAGTACTTCCTTTTACTCGTAATGCAAATAAAAATATAAAAAATGCTCTCTCTCCGTAATACTCTAATTAAGAATCATGCATTTTTGCACACCACATCACCAAGAGCATGGAAATATTGACCAAAATTTTGTCTTATACTGGGGGGTTACTTTATGATGTGCATTGGTCTTGTGGGGTGAAGTTATCCTAAGCGATATGACTCTCACCTTCCATTGGCCTCGTACTTTCAACGTATATCGAACGGTTCCCTGCGCATCATACGGCTTGAACGAACTCAAGGTGGGAGGTATATAGTAGGGAACTCATTCACATGCATTGAGTATATCTAATTCTCTCTCACATGTACTATCCTCACTATGTATATAGTGAGTCAATTCATGTACACTTAGCTATATCAAATGGTTTTTCCATATGAACCAATGAATGATTTTCCTTATATGGAAGAGGTATATAGCGGAAGCTATGCCAAAGGGTGGAACCTTTACACTAGCAAAAAAGTGCATTAACCTCATATAGGTGTCTATACTAGGGCACTCATATTTAGTTTGCTAGTTACCATGCAAAACTCTGTTGAAATTCTGGGTCATTATACCATCCAAATTTTTGCACAATTTTTCCTTTTTCAAAAAACGACGCTGTGTATGTGCCTAGAAACAAGTCAATCCATGTCATACATATTTTTTAACCTTTTTCACTAAGCTTGGTCCCGTCTTTCATTTAGTATGCATTTAGGCAAACCTAATATGAGTAAAAACCTAATAATAACACTAATAATAATCATGATGTGATTCCTCTACTTTTTGCCTCTCCTTAAAACCAAAATACCAAAAAAATGGCTCCTACATTTCCCCAAAATACCTAAAACTCTCTCCCTTAATTATTCAAAAATAAATTTGAACCATTTTCCTTCTCAGGATGATCGCATACCCAATTTTGGCGTGACTCCCTATTTGCTTCGTCTTGCGGCAAATCGCCCCTAAGGTCCATCGATTCTTTTGCTAATTCATCGATGTTTCAGATTTACCTTTAAGATATCTTCATGGAGAACATTGACCAATCACTTAATGTGCATCCTCATATGTTCATCGTATTAGCCCAACGCAACGCTAAGATTGACAACCTTGAAATCGATGTCCATGTATTACAACATCATCAGACCCAAATATTAGAGAACTCGAGATTATCTTTCCTCATGTCATGGTCCCACCCACTCCCGAGCCTGTCTGGTTTCCACATTAGTATCAGAATGATCCCTGTGCCGTGCCTTCCAATGAGCAGCCTCTAGCTCAACTCCCTATGTCGAACCTCACACAATCAGGAGATAATCCGCCAGCACCCCTGGATTCCAAAGAGGAGGAGCTGAACAAGGTTATGGAAAACATCAAACTACATTTGAAGAAGTTTGACCAACTCATGATAACCGGTAACTACATGGACTACACATATATGTATGTTTATCCCAAAGCAAGACTGCCACAAAAGTTCCAAATGCCTGACATTGAGAAATTTCGGATAAGTGGACCCTAAATTATTCACCTTTAAAGCTATCACCGATCCATAATCCTCCTTGGTTCCTCCGAGTAGATAATGGCCTAGATGTTCCAATAGGCCTTGAAAGGAAGCGTCCTTCGATGGTTTTTATCCCTCGAGGAATCTAAGATCTGTAGGTAGGAGCATGTCGCTCGAGAATTCATATCAGAGTAAGATTATAATGTTGATATAGAGGTTACTTGCCGATATCTAGATCTTCTTAAGAAAAACATTGGGGAAATAGTCAATATCTTGAAATGAAGCTGGAGAGAGAAAGCTCTTACCATAACCAACATACCCTTGGAGGATGATAAAGTTAGTATTGTGAAGAAGAACTTCTTTCCTCATATTCGAGCATCCATAGGAGGACAATATTATCCACACATTTGAGACCTTCCAGAAGCTAAATAGAAACTGGGGAAGGCATTAGCAAAGTCGAATCTGACCTAAAAAAGTGTCTAGACAGTTAACTCCCTAGAAATATGAGATGTCCGCTCATGCTACAGTCTCAACCATCATCCACATTTCACAGACCATAACATATTGGTCACTCAAACATATCCCTAATCATTGTAAGCAATACTAAATCCACTCCCTAAAAACATCAAGCCTGAGGCCCATTGTGATTTCCACCAAACCGTAAGTCGTGAAACTAACCAATGCTTCTAACTTAAAAATGTAATCCAATGACTAATTGACCGGGGTATCATTGCCCCAATCGGCTAATCCAAAAACTAATACCACTCATAACCCACTTTGAATACATAAAAATCCCATCTCTCTAGAAAGTGAGCCAGAATTTGACTCGTCAACTCAAATAGTGCTTAGCAAATCACTCCATCCATGGAGATCGATAAGAATCTTAGAAGATGAAAAGACTTTAAGTAGACCCTTTCAATAACATTTGTCAAGGAGGGTGCAGACTCCCCCTTTTGTGATTTCCTTGAACCATGGTACGACCATTTTGATAAGAAAATGAAATTGGAACTGGAAATATTCTTTTAATATAGTAGCTTTTGGGCTGAAGAACACAAATAAGAAATGCCACCTCCTAAGAAGAAATCCATGACAATTAGGAAAGACTGAATAAAGTGACTTTAAAGAATCCTTCGACCCATAGACACTGGGGATAAGTCTCTGCGTGATCCACTCAAAGGTCATGCCATTGGTCTTGCCCGCTCAAATAAAGCTGCTAACATGCCTCTCTTTAACTGGAATGCCATACTAGTCCAACCATCTCATATTCAATTTGACCCTACTATTTTCCCTATCCAAGTCTCTCCACCTAATGTTCTTTTTATTTTACTGATATTAATGTAACTGAGACCTCTTTTGATGAGGTTCTCAATGCTGTTTTTCCCAAAAAATATATAAACGAGGATTTTTAGTATCTTGATGTACCATATATTAAATGTCTTGATTCTAATAAAAACTTTAATGATGATGATTTTGAAAATGAAAAATTCTTAACCGATCTTTTTAAGGAGAATAACAAACAACATATATAAGGACATATTTTTATAGATGTCCATCAAGAATATAAGAATTTCTAAGTTGTCCTACATGATCATTAATATGTCGTATACAAATACATTTGACACCTCTTCACATGTTCAACCTTGACATCCATCATCTGAGTATCTAGCATCACGCATCACGCATCATCAACACGCACCCCATCATCTTCAACATGTGTCGTTAATTTTCAACCGGTCTCCACTCACTCCACTTCATTAAAGGTATAATATTTAATTGGAGTTAATAATATTCACGTACATATTTGGGAGATTTTTAAATGGTTTTTATTATTGTTCGTATTTTATAAAAACAAACTTGGATACATATAAATAATTTTTTTTCTAAATCGTTCAAATGACATACAATGTCATTCAAACGGAATTCATATGTCGTTCTAACGACCTGATCAAACGACATCTCATGTCATTTTTTAGGTCGCGAGATACTTTGATTCTACAATCAAATGACAACGTACTATTTTTTTAATACATTGTTTCTATGCTCGTTTGTTGAGGGATCTAACGATATTTAATTTTGGTCAAATGATATACTAGATGTGGTTTGAATGACATTTCACTGACTTTGATTATTTTGCTGCTATAAATACCTCCTCTAAATTAGATTTTTGGCAAGTCTATCACAACTCCGTTTTCTACAGAACTGCTGCGATTTTAGACTCATACTTTTAGGTTAAAACGAATTTTGATTCACCCATACATCCCAAAGAATATATGTGAATCATTATTAAATCGATTTACTCATATTATCCATTATTTGAGTGACTCTTTGGGAAAAGAAATGTTTATCCATTACTGACTATTGGAACTCTTGAGGGATCTCTTGCTGATTCTTGGAGTTCTTGAGGGAACTCTTCTTGAAGACAATGAACCGAGGCATGTGGGTATTCATTTGTCAAACACGTTGTATTTATCTATGTATATGTAACTCGAGGTTTAGAATAGATAGTGAATCTGCATTTGTGATTGTCTGGACTGCATGCTAGATAACTTTTATTGCATTCAATAACTTTAGATGCCTATGTAGGGTTTGTTTAAAAGTGGAGATAAAATTTGAATTTGATTAAATAAGTTTAGACATTGAATGAAATATCACCCTCAAATTTGTATTAGAGTCAATTACACATTTACACCATGCAATTATTTGCAAAAATTTTCTAGATATACATTTAAAAAAAAAACTATTTTTGAAAAGCTTATGTTCAATGGGAAACTTATATAATCGGATGCCATTTTTTTACGGGACAAACTATGCTTATTGTAAAGCCCCCATGAAATCTACTCTAAAGACAATAGATGAATGCGTCTGGCTAACTTGTGAAAGAGGGTGGACTCCTCCCACTGTCACTGTAGATAATGTGACAAATCCTAAACTTGTGTCTAACTAGACTGGTGATGAATTTGAATGGATCACATATAATTTATATGGCATTGATGCAATTTTTGGAGGCCTCTCACCCGACGAGTTACGATGTATCATGACATGTACACTACACGAAAGAGGCTAAATTGTCACCTTTGATCCAGATAGCCTTGTCACGGTCATTGACTGTGACAAAAAGAACACGCATTTTTGGTCATGGTCAAAGACCTAGACAGGTCTGTGACAAATCTCTCAGTAAAAAAACCCGACCGCCTCTTTTTTCCCACCGTTTTCATTTCCCCCTCCCCCCCTCTCTCTCTACATTTTCCAGTGAGTTTTTTCTCTCCTTGTCTTTACTTTGTGTGTTTGTATATATATATATATATGTGTGTGTGTGTGTGTGTGTGTGTGTGTGTATGTGTGTGTGTGTGTGTGTGTTTATATGTGTATATGTGTAGAACTGCATGTGTGTGTGTGTGTGCGTGGGTGGGGGGCAGTCGGGGAAGGTGCTGAGTGGGGTGTAGGGGGGAGTGATGGGGGTAGTGGGGGGAGGGGGGAGGGGTAGTGAGTGTGTGTTTGTTTAGGTGTGTGGGGTGGGGGTGGAGGTGGCAGTGGTGGGGCAGGGGGTGAGTAGGGGGCCAGGGGGAGGTGAGAGAATTAATGGGTTGTTGTTTTGAATCCATTTTTGGGGAGTTTAGAGGTGGTAGAAAATGGGGAGAAATAAGTAATTGATTGTGTTTGGTTTTGGTGTAAGAGATTTTAGTGTGTTGTTTCCAATTTTGGGATCAATATATGGAATGTCACATATGCGTGTATGATTCCGAAAACATATGTCAATGTTGTTTGTGGACTTTATACTTTACCCAAATAGCGGTACCATACCATTATCTCCTTATGAAATGGACTAAAACAGTTTGAATTCTCTAAAAATTAATAACCTTTGTAATTTATATACATTACAATTCTATAAGACCCGTTTCTCTAAATTGAAATTGAATTCTAATTGGTATTGATATCGGAATAAATTGGTACAAATTGAAATTGAATTTGAATTGGTATTGATATTGATATAAATTTTAGTTCTTTTGCGTACTTTAAATTAAATGAAACATACTTTAAATTACATAATTAAATGAAATCTCTCGAATTGTGATAAGACATAATTAAATGAAACATACTTTAAATTACATATACTGTGCATGGATACTAGCCTTCTAGTTCTTATGCGTATGTATTCAATAGCCCTTAGACCCGTTCGAGAGACATTACCATGTAATGAGATCTCTCGAATTGTTCCGTTTGGACAGCTAGGATTGCAAAGTTTCTGTATAATAATATTCTTAGTGTCTTAAACTCCTTTTCGTATCTTAATGTTCTTTGGGTACATACTAGATGATGCGATGTTAAGTGTTATTTCAATTGATAAATTGAAATAACACTCAAACTTGCGAATCTATGTCGTGTACTTGGATAACTATGGGGCTATGCTGCCGAATTTTCCTCCAAATGAAACAATGTGCATGAGATGTTAAGTATATTATAGAAATATGCGATCTCGAATGTAATAGGACGATTATCCCTTTAGAGGAGATGGAGAAACTATAAATTAATATTATAAATTGAATTTTAATTTCAATTTCAAATTAAAATTGGATTTAAATGCATGAATAAATTTAAGCATATAAACTAGCCTTCTAGTTCTTATGTGTACGCATTCAATGGATGATTGTTTATACTCATGGGAACTAAATATTCACACTTTTTTATGCTAATCCACGAATATAGATTTCTTACCCATAATAAGAGTGGATGGGTGAGACAAATAGATTAGGGGATTGGTTTTGCAGAGGTGCTACCGAATTTGTGAAATACACAACGAGATGTCATAATGATGAAGAGTTTCCTTGTCCTTGTGCTAGGTGTAAGAATGGTAAGGTGTTTGAGTGTAAAATAGTTGAACTACATTAGTTAAGACGAGGTATGTAAGATAGTTATTGAATTTGGGTTTTTCACTGGGAACCAAAAGTTCCTTTTATCCCCGAGCAACCTTCACAACAACGTTCAACAAGTAATATAGATGTACAAGGGGAAGATGACATTGTAGATCATAATATGTTAGAGGATTTAGTTAATGATGCATATGGAGTTCATGACGTGGAAGAGAATAAGGTCACGGACGTTGTACAAGGTTCAGGTTCTCATAAGGATATCGAGATAAACCTTGACGACGATTACCAAAGTTTAAAATTTTAGACGAGCCAACCATTATACTCTGGTTGTGAGAAAGATTAAACAACTTTAAATTCCATGGTTTGTTTTCATAGTTTGAATATCCAATATGGTTTATCTGGAAGTAGCGTGACAGGAATTTTGAATTAGGTGAAGGGCTTGTTACCCAAGCAGAATACGCTTCCAAACATCTATCCTACTATGAAACATAGTTTGAAAGGTTTGGGAATGAAGTATAAATCAATTCATTCTTGTGTGTATGATTTCATACTATACCTAAAGGAGTATGAAAATCTCGATCGGTGTTCGGTATGCGATGAACCTAGATATATCTAATCTATTGGAAAAGAAGGGATAAGATCAAAAGTGCCTCAAAAAGTGTTGAAATATTTTCCCATTGGGCCTAGATTAAAGTGTTTTTTCACAGTACCATGGATAGAGGAGGCAATGACTTGTCATGCTAGGGCATAAGCAGGGGAAAATATCATGCACCATCATATTGATTCTACAGTTTGGAAGATGATGAATTTTGAGTATCCCGATTTTTCTCAAGAACATCGTATCATTCATTTGGCAATATGAACAGATGGTTTCAATACATTTGGAAATATAAGCGTCCAATCAGAGAGTATGGCTAGTGATCCTAGACCTACTCAACCTACCTCCTTCAGAGTGTATGAGATCAAAATTTTTGATCCCTTGTCCAAAGGTACCAAGTGACGACAACGATGACTACATAGATCCTATGATACAATAGTTAAATGAGTTGTGGGAAAAAGGTGTGTAAGGATTTGACTCTTTTAGAAAAGAAGAGTTTTCTGAAACCTATCACTACACCAAAATGGGATATTTATGAGTTGTCTTAGTAGTCACGAATGAACTTTACGACTGCTATTTACCATTATAATTTAGAGGGTGACAAAACAAAAATTGTAAATCCTAAATCCAGTCACATATTTTATAACCCCTATGGGGGTTATGACTAGTGAGCCCAATTTTTAACTATTGTTTGTAACTATGGTAAGCAGTTACGAATATAATGTTTGCAACTGCTGTCAGTGGTTACGAATCTTATATTATAATTGCTATTAATGGTTACAAAATTGACAGTAGTGACATATTTGTGACTTCTATCAGCGGTTACAAAAGTTGAATTTGTGAAATGGGGTAATAGGTGTTACAAATATCTCTATATTTTCACAAAGTGATAAAATGACGAGAGGAGAATAAATAGCATGAACATGGAACAAGTCTAAAAAAATCAATAACATTTTATTTATATTTATGATATTCCAAATATCTGGTACACATAAAATTATTTTAAACTTAATTTAACAAAAAACAACCCCTTCTTGGGCGCCAAGTATAAAATGAATATTTAATAAAAATAAACTAAAAAAAATAATGACACAAGACTTCGATGACATGTAAAAAATCAATCTAAATTGATATCAAGGGTCACCACGTGGTGGACATGCTTCATGAAGTCCAGGTATATCAACCGTGGGGGTATTGATATCCTCCCTCGTGTACTCAGAGTACACCTGTTGAGCAAGTTTGATGTACTCAAATTTTTTGAATACGGCGGCTCGGTATCCATTGACTTGTGAATGTGTTGCTTACTGTGACACCCCTCTTATTAAAATAAGAGGTGTCCTGCCCGATATTCCAATTTATACAAGAATCATAGATGGTCCATTCTTAACATCACTGTCATTAAAATAAATATACGAGATAACCACCAATTATTTTTGAAAACGAATGCCAAATTATTTGTAAGTTTAAAGAAATCCATTTAGATAATCCAATTTCAAAATAAGGTGGATACAAATAAAAACAAGTACCTATACAATGATCATAAATAAAATAATAACCGAATAATCTTCCAGTTAAAAGACCATTACAAGCAGGTTACACTAAGTATTAATTAAATATCATAATATATGAAACAAGTAAAAAACTTGGGCAACACGTCCGAATATGTAAACTGATCATAACTAGAGTACAAAATGATAGAAGCGTCTATAACCAATATCCTACAACATCCGCAAAATGTTATATCTCCATGACACTCGGATGGAAGGGTCACTACAGGCGTCCTTCCGGCGGAGCACCTGGGCGTAAGTAGGATTCATGCAAAAATAAGAGATATAAACGGGTTTGGGCCCGAGTTTATATAATAACTATGTGAATAAAATGCATTATGAATATCTAATCATAATTTATAAGCTTCTCTTGCTCTTCACAAATAATAATAATCCTAACCTCTCCATCTAAATGCACAACCTAACGCAATATCAATTACAGTGATGAATATTCATTTATGCATGAGAATATAGCTCAATTTCACTTAATAAGATTCCATTTCAGGTTTACTTATTATGACTTTACAAGTCTATTCCTTATTAGGAACTTATTCCATAAATAGATAATTTCATAAAATTCTTTACCATTTATAAAATACCACTTTCATAAGAATAGTCATAATCACAACATATAACGATTCTAAGACCATCCTTTCGGGAGTCACCCCACCAGATTCGCCCCTAAATAGCTATCATCTTCCAAGGCCTATCACCAAGACAACCTGGGCATCCTAAATCGCATGACATTGGTAAGCATCCATATACCTTCGACAGTGAGTCATAACCATACCCCGAATTACCTCACTTCGAAAAATAACAACAGAATATATAACAACCGGTGCTATGGCCGATGACTATATTCACCCTGCATTCACTAGCCAGTGGATTTCACCTCATGCGTGAATCTTCCTTTGTTATAGCATTTAGAGAGGTATGTATACTATTCATCATTCACAAAATATGCCAATTTATAAGGTAAATTTCAATTTATCCAGAGCCATTAGCATTTCATGTCATAATTCATAAACCACACGTTTAATATATTTCCATATTAGTCTCTAAGAAACATAGCGAAAAACCTATAAGCCCATAAGTATGATATTATTTCAACCAAATTCTAGAATTCCACAATTATATCACTCTATTTTCCCCTAGACCTAGAGTAGCTCATTTTATTAAAAGAATCGGTTACCTTCCTATAACAACTAACTAAATTTATTCCCGGTCTAAGCCCCAACTCTCTTTCTAACTTAGGTGCTTGAATACCTTAATAATAAACTCTAACATTCTAGTTTTACTTCATTCAAGAAGGTTCCTAGGTCCCTACCTTAAAAGAAAGGAGGTAGAGAAAACTAAAGATTTCGAGTGAAAAATAGGGGACTGGTCGACCGGCCCCTGATCCCCGGTCGATCGCGCGTATGAGGTTTTGTCTACTAAGAAATGAAGTGAGCTAAAATATGAAGGCCCGATCAACTGGTCATTGGACCGTAGTCGAACAATCTTTAAAATTATTCCTATAGAGAAAAGGAGTGTGCTTTTCTCTTTAGGCCCGGTCGACCGGGATTTGGACCGCGGTGGACCACGCTCACAAGACCCACGGCTATACCTTCTTCTAAAATAAAAAATCCAAAACCCTAACCCCATATTCTCCCACTTCCTTCATTCTCATCAGCCAACAACATAACCCTAACATTTCTACACAACAATAAACCAATATACCCAACTTAAATCATCCAAACAAAAAAATCTAAGGGTTAAACAATTAAATTCATCAAAACCTACTATTGGTTCAATTCTTCCAAATACACAACTATCACTACAATTTATCCACATAAAATCATATATTAGCAAGTTAAAAACTTTCCTTAAAGCTGAAATCTCGGATTGTCTTCCGGTAGTTACAAGATCAAGCTCAATTTCTTCAATTCTCCTTCTTTACCACATTTTCCCCCAAATTCTCTTTCTCTCTAGGTTTAGGAACATATAATTGAGAAATAAAAGGGATTGGAAGACTTAAACGTTCATTTAACACTAAATTCCATCTTTAAATGTTACTACACCATTAAAATGTCTCGTAACTACATAATTAAGTCATAACCTGTCAAAAGTGTCCGGAACCCAAAAATACAATATGGCACTTATTTTGACTATCTCGACTATTTCAGGACTAACCGCGCCCTCTAAATTGGCATCTAGAATAATATAAACTATATCATGATCCAACATCATTTTAAACCAATACTATCGCTTAAATCACAACGACGCAATAAAAGATATCATAATGCTATTTACATTCACTTAACAATAAATATAAAAAATTTAGTAAATATTATCTTCTAAATCACTTAAAATAATATTTACTCCAACTTCCATTATTTTATATAATTACCACACATGGAAAATTTATATAAAAACAATTACTAAAAATTAAGGGTTATTACACTTACCATGAAGTATAAACACCTGGATTTAGTCCTTTGAATGTTATGTATGCCGAATATCCCATGTGTATGTCTACTACCAATAAAATGTAACTATGTTAGCTACACTAGTAGTAATGGTAGTCACTGGTAAACAATAGACCAAAAGTTCAGTAAAAGATGAATAAAAGAGCATCAAATTGTAACATCTAATAGCTTGATATGCATCACTATGAAAATTGACAATAAATGTTTAAAATTTGTTAACATTTTATTCTTTTATATCTTAGAGTAAGAAGAGTAAAATTTTAAATTACAAATAAAATTTAGAGTCCCATAAGTGAAGAACCTAGGATAGTTTTGCCCATACAACTCTGAGCTAAACTGTAAAAAAATAAATGAATTAGCATATATGGATTTAATTATAAGAGGTAGTTAAGTTGTAATATGAGCTTTGAATGTCATGTCAATGAGATATTGCGTTCTAATCATGGTACCCAAATTTTAGGTACTCATGATAGAAGGACAAAATTCGATATGAATTATTAATTAAGGAATGGATTCTAAATAAGTTGATCGTGTAAATTATGCACAACACTTAATAAGTTGATCGAGTAAATTAAACCTCACCCAACTCATTGCCAATTTCAATTTTTAGTCAGAGTTTGACATAAATAAAAAAAAAATTGAAAAAAGAAAAAAAATAATATTGAAAAGGTTATGTTTCTAATTATGATTGTCCTATGATCATTCAAACTTAATACCATATTACTTAAAAATGATATCCACTATATATGTGTGTGTGTGACTGTATATGTAAAAACCTATTTGTATATACCTGCCAACCTGCTTCAATGATGTTAAGGTCTCCGAATGAACCAAAGATGACCCAAAATGAAGCCGAATTCGTATTTGTTAGCAACTCGAGTGGCCCGCACATTTATGTTGACTTTTGCACCATAATACTGATCTCCAATTACATACCTAACTGTATGCTATTATGAAAAAAATACAAAAATTAAAATTTAAGTTTGTTGTAATCCTATTTAATTAAGAAAAATGAATGTATGAACTATTGACCTGCTACAGTTTTGTTTGATCAGACTAATGCTATATACAAATTATGTTTTTCATCATTATGTGAGGATGTATATAACAGTTATGTTATACAATTATATAATAGTTATAGAACGTTATATAATTATATAACACTTTGTGAGGATTTATATAACTATTATATAAGTTATGTAGCATTATGTGAAGATTTATATAGCAGTTATTGAATTCTAACAATTTTGCGTTATATGTTGATTTGGTAACATTGTTAGAATCATCATAAAAGATCCTCAAAGATTATAAATACGCAATAAAGTATCCAAAACTTAATATATATCAACCTCATCTCAAACTCGTATTTGGTTTTGTGGAAGTAGTAATAACATATCTATTAATTAACACAAAATTGAATTGACACAAGTGGAATAGACATAAGCTTGTACAAAAACAACTCATATTACAATTGAATAAACACGAGCTACTGAAACCTAATTTATAGTTGAATGGTCACAAAATTCAACTTATTTCGTTGATGAATCCATTATTCCTATTTTGGTCGTCCCTAATAAACCGTCTACATTCCTAAATAGCGAACAAGCGTCCGAGAAGATAGAGAAACAGCTATAATCGATGACATCCTAGAAAATCAGTAAACATATGCTAATACTTGTCAATGCGAGCTAAATATATATGAAAGGATTGTACCTTATCATTTTATAAGTGAACCTTAGATGACTGCCATATGATTTGGTCACGTCCACAACTCAGATGTTTAACCTCTACAAAAGAATATTGAATGTTAAATAAAAGTACAATCACAACTAAGAGACCATAATAATGCCATATTCTGCATATGTTAACTCACCCCTATTTTCTAGGCACAACAGTTTTATGTGTAGATTGTCAGCAATCGTGGGGGAAAAGATGAACATATCTATGACCATTGGATTCCTATACAATAACTTCCATTTTCATCGATGCATATTGATTTATTTCACCATTATAATAGCAATAGAACACCAAAATAGATCATCAATTGAAATTCGGAGAAAGTATACCTAATACTCAAATACATTAACACAATCAATTCAATAAGTTATATCACCCGAGCTTCAAAATTGAAGCCAACCAATCACATTGACGATTAACCACAGTATGTATAAAATTAGAAGAAACAAATAAACATAAACATATTTTTACAAGTGGATATTCAAAATTGGATCATCTTAAGATAAACACAGAGTAATATAATTAATTGAATAAAATTCTATAGAATGAATTAGAAAGTAACAATAAGATATTATTTTCAGAGTAAAGCATAGTAAATAAAAAAATATAATCGTGACTAGAAACTGCCAATAAAATCAAATTAGCACTTGACTAATCTGAATGCAAACACAATATGGCTGTCAAATTCAACCAAATTCGACATAATTGAGTCCAATAAAATCTTAAAGTTGATTATAAAACCAACACAATGCAATGAGTTTAGCTCGATTATAAGGACTAGTATACAACTCAATTGCCAGGTTGAATGTAAAAAAGTAATGGAATAACTAAATAAATACTGAACAAGAATCTTGAACCTTGGGACATTAGATGATTACATTATTTAATTTTAATTAATCAACTTGCGTAAGTACTGAAAATAAATAGATGTGATAAAATGACATTGATATGGACATGGATAATGGACTGGACAAACCCTGTAACTCGAGTAATTAAATTTGATAATGAATTGTATCAATAAAAAATGAATGAATAACGGAAAAGCATGGATTCATTTTAGTAGTAAATAAGGATATAGTACTCTTTAATTAAGAGACCCTAGACCTTTGGAGGAGGAAGTTACATGTGTCATCTTATATTGTCTGTGAGGGAAGACTCTATAACTATCACCTTGAACATGTATTTTATTCACGAATGCCACTTTGGAAGAAACCTTATTTTAAGATAGCAGAAATGGAGCTACTTGGGTTACTCAGCTTTATTGAATACCTTTTTCTGATATATAATTTAGGTATGAATTTTCTAGTTAAATAAATTGGTAAGTGCCATTTTTGGTTTATTACATAAAATTTTGATGGCAACACATTTCCATATATAATATAGAAAAGGAATAAAAGTCTTTTTCAACAACTATATAGCAAGTAAAAGAACATAATTTAACACGGATATAAGAAGTATACCAACAACCGTACAATAAATACGTGTTTAGCATCGTTTAAGGTAACATTATTCTATTCACAAGTTGTAATAAAAGAAAACAAAAGAAAATAATGTCAATTGTTTACAAAACTTTATATATTGAGAGTAAAGGAAGTATGTTGAGGGGACATTTGGTTCCTTGTTATAATTCAAAAAAGGAAAGTGAAAAATTATTTGGGACATTTTAATAAGTGGAACTATTAAATTGGGATGTAGGGATTTTCTATTTTGGACATGGATATGCTGTCGTGAGGACTAGTGTTCATCATACCTCTCACTGCCCGTTTCGTTAGAATGCACTAGTATTCATGTCACAAATTAATAATGTATGTTGAAATCGAAAGAATGTGTGTAATATGATGAATCAACATGGATAATAGTGGATGAAATCTAGAAATCAGTAGTTTTGAGGAAGTTAACATTAAATTGTTAGAAAACTATACAATCCCAATTAAAAAGGAAGTGAAACCAAATAATTTGATAGCTGAAATTTCACATACCAAACCTGTTACTATTATTTATTAGAAAACAGACGGATCAATATATTTATGTAGAGAGTGTAGGCTGACCTGATTCCTATAAGGTTAATGAAACAAAGAGATGCAAAACCAATACAGTTAGTTACTATCTGACCGACCCATCTCCTATCGTCACACACTTAATACATTTAGTGGTAGTCATTTTTCTATTTTATAAAATTCGTCAGATATATATAAAAAACAACTGAGATGATGAAAAATTATGGATTATGAGATCTATAATATTAATGATTGAAACTAAATGAAATGAAAATAAAACTAAATGAAACTATAATGAACAAATTGGAATTAGAGATATGTAATATCAACGAAATGAGTTAATATTATAGATTGAAACTACGTATTGAAAAATAACATTTATGGTTTAATGAAACCAGTATTACAAATGAGATCTTACATTGAAGGGATATTTGAGTGACCGTGAATAGCTTGGAGATAGGAGAAAGAAGAGGGAAATAAAAAATGAGCTGGTGTGCATTTTTTTAATCTTGGAAAAAAACATAGATCGAGAGAGTGTTTGACCTAGGCCAAAATTCTTTCGAGAAGGGAGCGGGAGATTGAAGATGGTTGGAGGAGGGAGCGAGAGATTGAAGAGCACATAGGAGAGAGAAGAGGGAAATTAAACCTAGGCCAAAATTTTGGTGACCCCTTATAGCAGTCACAAATTAACTCTTACACCAAAATTTGTGAGCGCTATGAGTAGTCATAAATTTGTGACTGCTCATAGCGATTACAAATTAAGTCTGAAGACAAAATTTATGACGGCTTTGAACGGTCACAAATTTGTGACTGCTATTAGCTTTCACAAATCTAAAATTTGTGACTGCTTATAGCAGTTACAATTTTGTGACTGCTCATAGGAGTCATAACATATGCCTAGTGATAAATTTATGACTCCTTGTAGTATTTATAAACTTGTGACTCCTTATAGCAATCACAAATTAATTATATGGTAAATATTTTTTACTGTCATTAGTAGTGACAAACCAATTGACACAAATTTTTCATTACCCAAATTTTTATGACTCCTAATGGCAGTTAAAAATAATATTGTGACTCCTAATGGCAGTGATAAAGTTTGTCACTCCCATGAGCAGTTACAAGAAGACATCACAAAATTAGTATTTTGGTGCATTGTATGTTGATGTGGGAAATTCATGATTTTACAGCGTATGGGATATTATTCGGTTGTGTAGTACATGGTTATTTTGGGTATTCTATTCGTGGAGAGGATACTGAATTTCTCCAGCTCCCCGATAGCTCAAAAAATGTATAACATTGCCATATGAGGTTTTACCCCCTCTCATAGTTTTAGATTTTAGAAAGGTTCTAATTTTTTACTGGACGGGGTTGAACATAGGCTATGGTCGGGAAAACTTTCAGGCTCAAAAATTAAAAGTAAATATTCTGATTGTGGCCTTAATATGCCAGCTACGAATCTTAAATTTAAGAATGTCAAGAATAATAAGACCACAACTGGGAATGAAACTGAGATGAGAAAGTCATGGTCTAGGAGGTCAACTTTATTTGACTTGCCTTATTAGAAGAATAACCTGGTTTGCCATGTATTGGTTATGATGCATGCAGAGAAGAACATCGCTGAACATATTATGGGCACACGCCTTAGGGGGAGTCATTCGAAAAATGATGAAAATGCATAGAAAGATCTTAAAGTGTTGAAACTTAAGCCACAACTATAGTTGGAAGAATATAGCAGGGTAAGGATAATAATTCCACTGGTTCTTTTACTTTGACAAGTGAGGAAAGGAGGGTTCTTTTAGACACAATATATAATTTGAATGTTCCATCTAATTTTTTGTCCAACTTGTAAAGAATTGTGAATTAGGCCACCCATGATTTATATAAGTGTAAATCCCACGATTGACATGAGATCATGTAATTGATTCCTCCATTGTTTAAGCACTATTTTTCGAATCACAAGGATTTGTGAAGGGTTATTATGAAAATTAGTATTTCATTCTCACTTTTATGTGAGAAGCTAAAATGACTTACTATGGTGTAATTCGAAATATATTTGAATTCGACTATGTAAACTAAAAAAAGGTTGTATTTTACTGTGTTTGGGTAGGAGTTGACGATAAAAATTCATGTAAAGTTGATCATGGCACCAATTTGATCATGGTTGACTTATCTAAGGCGAAGAGCAACGAACATGTGAGAGATGAGCCATTTGTTTACGCTTTTCAAATGGTCAAGCAACTATTTCACTCGAAGTATATCAACAACAAGCCCTGGTCCATCGTCCTACATGAACCAAAGAATCTAAACAGTAGTGTGGCTACCGAATATCAATCCATTTTTTTATGATAACCCAAATTTGGAATAATTGTTTGACTTGAAATAAGTATTCAAATTATTTGTAATGACTAGTGGATGTATTACTCTAGTGCTTTATTGTTATCAGACGATAATTTAATGCTTTTTATTCATTTGTACTTGATCATTTTAATACTTGTAATAACTAGGTGAATACAACTTACTAAAGGGTCCAAATAAATTCTCTCTCTAGCCTAAAAATTTTCCTCCTTCGTCTTCCCCAAATTGTCAACCCTAACTCTCATTTGGGCCTACAATGGAATCTGAACCTAAACTCCTAGACCCCCATCCTAATGAAATGATTTGGTCCAAATCCTTCGCTAGTGTCTTGACATCATCATCTTCTACATCTAAAATCCCACTCAAAGTTACTTTAAAATTAAAAAGAGAACCAACCATTATTTTCTCAAAAGATGATATCAAGAAATTAGCTGACCCATTCAAACTTTCAATGGTAGGTAAATTATCCTATGGAAGACCAAGTCTGGACATTATTCATAAATAATTTCAAACCTTTGGTTTAAAGACTTCCTACACAATTGGTCTTTTGGATCAAAGGCACATACTCATCAGATTAAATTTTAAAGAAGACTTCGTTAGACTATGTATGAAAGAATAGTGGTACATTAAAAAATCCTTATGATATCTTTTAAATGGACTCTAGAGTTTATATTAGATCAAGAGTGTAAACACCCCATTCTGTTACCCCCTAACTCTCCTAAGGTTCCTAGAACCTCCCTTAATCACTACAAACCCAGGTCATGTCCCGAGTACGAACCTAGAAGCCATCAAGCACTCCCAGGCTCCGTTTGACCAAAAAGTCAAACTCTTCAGCTCAATCGAGACTTAATGAATCTGCAAAGGTCATTGAATTTCCTTTCCAATGGTCCATCCCATGCGCGATTCTGACTTACCATGCAGATGAACGATCCGTTTGCGTCTGAAACTTGATCCGAAGGACACCGGGCACTCCTAGGCTCAGTTTGACCTATGTCAACTCTTCAACTCGACTGAGACTGAATGAATCTTCGAAGGGCACTGAAACCCCTTTCCAATGGTTCACTCCATGCGTGATTCCGACTTACCATGCGGACGAACGATCCGTTTGACTCCAAGAGGTCACCAAATGCTACCAGGGCCCGGTTGACCAAAGTCAACTCACCAAACAAGGTTAAACTCTCTGGAATGTTAAATTACATCTCCTAACCTTTTCAACGGTCCATCCCGTGCATGATTCGGACTTACCATGCGGATGAACGATCCGTTTGCGTTCGAACGATTCCCCATCCAATGGATTGACAAGTGATTCCGAGCCATATAAAATCCCGGACCCGAGAGTGGTCCAAGGACTTTCAAAGGTCTCTGAACTAAATTTCAAACGATCTACCCCGTGCGTGATTCTGACCAACGGTTTGCCCTCGGTAGCTAATTTTCTGAAAAGACCTGAAACACACTGCCAAACGGCAGATTCCAGACCTTGCCTATCGACAGGTGCCGATAGGTAGGACCAGGTCTATGCCGATCAGCAGTGAACTGGGCCTATAAAAGGAGGACTTTACCTCATTTGCAAGAGGATCCCATATCTGATACAAATCGCTCTCAGCGAATCCCAAAAACCACTCTCGAAGGCAGCGTGATTTCACCATCTAAATCTATTCCTAACTTCCACTTTTCATCACCCTTTTCATCAAACTTGGTGAATTAGCCAGTCTCCATCATCATCCAAGTGCAAGGTCTGCTCTCCAACATTCAAGATCAAGCTCAAGACCTTCAAGAAGGTCTAATTTTCTCAACTTTCTTTCCAAATGCTCTTAAATTCGCAATAATTTGTTTTATTACTTATCACTTTCATTATCTCATCTCACACATCCTAATATAATTTTTATTTAATATTATTGCACATCTCCTAATTTCATATAAATAAACCCAAAAAATAAGAAAAAGAGGGTTTGCTCATAAATTCCAAATAGGGATTCTCATACTTTTCTCACACTTTTCTCACAACTAAAACACTTTTTCTACACACACACACACACACACACACACACACACACACACACTCACAAATAAGAGATCCCCATTTGGATTTATGGGATAAACCCCACCCCTCATTTTGTATACGAACTACGTGGACTTTGATGCCTTTATAGGCTACGTAGGAGTCTCGGGGTAAAATCCGAGACTCGATTCCTATCTCACTTTCTTCCTTATTTTTTTATCTTCCCTAAATACAATTTTCTTATATTCTATATACTTGTTCTTAGTGACGTATTACTCCATACGAGTTATCGTTCCATCATAACGATCAACGTAAGGGTAATTGCGTAAACCATATTTTTTTAATATTATTTTTATACCTTCCTACGGATGTCTCGCTTTATCTCTTCCATGATACAGGTCGAGGATTCATATCTCCACTATATATATACACATTCACACATATCAAGGGGAAAAATAAAGGAAAATAACAAATATCGATGAGAGATCGAAAGGGCGAAATGGGTGCCTAACACCTTCCCATTTCGTAACTTAGCCTCCGAACCCTTCTCGAATCATTTTGGTTTTGTATGCACCAGTATGTCTTTGGATGCCATCCTTCGGGATGGCTTCTCTTTTTTCTTTGATCTGTTTTGAGTAAAATAGACTGACAACTATGAATTTCTCTATATTTTTACACCTCATCTCAAATGACGCCGGCCGAAGCACTCCCGAGAGGGATGCGCGGGACCTGAGGATCCTCTCCCTTTGTGCACCATCCCGGAGGAGAGGATCGGGGATGGCCACAGTGGCGACTCTCTTGGGGACTTGTATGTTTTAAGGGCTTGACTCTATTTTCATGGATGTTATGCTTGTTTATGTTAGCCCCCATATCTGCATGTTCGCCCTTTTTTCCATGTGTATCCCATGTTTATGCTTATGTTCACACACTTGTAGAAAATTCTCCATGTACACTTCGCACCACGTGCACCTTGGATCACATATATCTACATGTTTCATGCATCACCCATCCATAATTGGTGTACCTTTGGTACTTGTACTTTGCTCCCTATTTGGCATAATCAAGAAAGGCATTCTCATCATAAGATACTAATAAGAGAATCGTGCATGATTCACATGACATCACCAAAGAGCATTGTTATTGACAAAATTTTACCCAGTAACTGGAGGGTCACTTCATGATGGGCGCTGGTTCGGCAGGTCGTACTTAGCCTAAGCGATATGACTCTCACCTTACATTGGCCAAGTATCTTCGACATATATCGAACGGTTCCCCCACATAGTACCTCTTGACCGAAGTCATGACGAGAGGTATATCGCAGGGAATTCATTAACGTATGCCGAGTATATCGAATTCTCTCTCACACGTAACGTCCCCACGAGGTATATAGTGAGATAATTCACATACACTCAGGTATATCAAATGGCTTGTCCACACGTACCGATTGCCCATAAGAGAAAAATGTATATCGTGGAAGTCACGCCAAAGGCGGGAACCCAGTTCGATTCACCCAACAAACTACATACCCGCATATAGGTGTCAAACCTAGGACACGAACTTTAGATTGTCGATTTCAGCCCGAAACTCAACCGAAATTTCGGGTCGACCTGCCACCCAATTTTTGTGCATTTTTAAAACGGGACCCTGTCTGTGATCCTGGTTACAAGTCCAACTGTAGCTTTCCATATATTAAAAACCCCACTTTTCCAGGCTCGGATCCCGTCCGGCATTGCATTTAGGAGAATTAAATACAAGTGAGAACATAATAATTATGATAATCATGTTGAGTTTCATCTCCAAAAACATTTATCCCTTCTTTATCAAAAATTCAAAAACATTTCTCCCTTATTTATCAAAAATCCAAAAAATAGTTTCTTCCCTTTTTCTCAAAAATAAAATCTGTTCTACGCCATCTCAAGTCAATCGCAAGCCCTTGGCTTGGCTCCCTATTGGCTTCGATCTTCAGTCAAATCATCCTGAAGTTTCATCCATTCCTCTACTACTTCTTTCCATTTCGAAATCCATACACTTTCCATGGCGAATACAGATCAAGTACCAGTCATACAACCGAATCTGATGGCAATCCTAGCTCAGCTCGTGTCCAAGATTAACAACCTTAAAACTAAAGTTCGAGAGATGCAACGAAACCAGGTTCCTATTCCTAAATAGCTCAAGGCCCTATTCCCTTGTGCTATGGGTCCACCCGAGCCTATCTGGTTTCCCAAAGAATATCATCATGCTCCACGTGCCCCTCCTGTCAATGGGCCACCGCCTGCCCATATTCTGATGCCAAACATTTCCCATCCTGTGGCTAACCTGCCTATGGTCATTGATCCAAAAGAGGAGGAGTTGAATAAAGTCAAAGAGGATCTCAATATGCTCACCAAGAAGTTCGACCAAGTCAGAATCTTTAGGAACTATAGGGACTACACCCACATGTACCCTTATCCTAAAGCGAGGTTACTCGAGAAGTTAAAGATGCCAAATATCGAGAAGTTTGGAGGGAGTGGACCCCCGATTGTTCATCTTCGCAGTTATCATCATTCCATGACTCCGCTAGGGGCTTTTCAAGAAGTAATGGCGCAATTGTTTCAGCAAAATTTGAAGGATAGTGCCCTCCGATGGTTTTTATCTCTCGAGGAATCCAGAATCCGTAGCTGGGAAGATATGGCCTGAGAATTAATGTCGCAGTACAAATACAACGAAGAACTTAAGGTCACCCGTCGTGATTTAGAGCTACTCAAACATAACCCTGGGGAATCAGTCAGTAACTTCATAACCCGTTGGAGGGAACAAGAAGCTACCATAACCAATCGGCCATCTGAGGAGGAACGGGTCAACATAGTGAAGAAGAACTTTTCACCCCATGTCCGAGCGAAGATGGGAGGACAATAATATCCCCACTTTCGATCTCTCAGATAGGCAGTAGTAGAAATTGAGGAAAGCCTTATTAAAACAGAGGTTGAACCGAAGAAGGTATCCGGACAGTTCACCCCTAGAAAGTATGACAAGCCGGCGAGTGCTACAGTCTCAACCATCAACAACATGTCTCAACTAACCACATAATGGGCACTAGAAAGCTGCCTACCCCCATCCGAAGGGAATACACTGTTCTCCATGCTCCCCTCTCTAAAGTTTACCAATCCCTATTAAACCGAAACCTCATCAAACCCTTGGATCCCCGTCCATTGCCAAATCCACTCCCAAGAAACTTCAAGGCCGATGCTCATGGCGCTTTTCACCAAACTGCTGGCCATACCACCAACTAATGCTTTCCCCTCCGAAACAAAATCCAAGATCTCATTGACCGGGGTACCATCACCCCACCAGCTAATCCTAAGCCAAACACTACTCACAATCCCCTCCCAAATCATACTAATGCCATCTTCTTAGAAGAAAACCCAGATTTCGATCCCTCAACTCAAATCACACCCATATACTCACCTAAACCTATTCAAATTTTCCCATATTTCCTCCTACACCCTACTGCCTCGCTGATCAGGCACTGTCGCTCCTTACCAAAGCATTCATAGTTGTCCGTACCCGTTCTAAAAATGGAAGTATGGAATTGTCAGAGGTGTTAAACCAACTTCTAGAGTTAGGGCTGAAATTTCCCTCACAGATGGTCATCGATTGACAAAGGTTCAGTACACTATTCTTGGAAGCACAAAAATGGGCCTGATATTCAGATAAGTGGGTGGTACCAACAGGTGAAGTCATCCAAGATGATGTTGTCCAAATTATGGCAAAATTATTCAGGCAAACCGACAACATTTGTAGTATCACCAGGTTACTTGAAATTTTGAAGCTACAAGGGCGCTTGGTCCCTTCAACCATACATATCCCCACATAATGGGAAGACCTGTATGAAGAAGCCATTGAAGTTGTGGAATGCATCGACTTTATATGGAAAGATAGAATTGTTACCATCAAATGGGGGGAAGAATTCGAAGATTCGAGTGAAAAATAAGCTTCAAGAAGAACTGGCCCAGTAGCCGACATATGTCGGATGATATCATTTGAAGAACTCCTCGGAGAAATAAATAGGGTGACAGAACAACCTAAGATTAACAAGGAAATGGGATTCAAATTCTTCCCTTCTTCAGTAAATCACATGACCAGATCAGGGAGACATTACCAGGGTCTAAGGTCACTACCAAAAAATGACAAAGGGAGGGGCATTGAAAACCTTCTTATGCTAGAGATGACCATCGAGGAGAGAAAGATCCTCGATTAAATGAAGAAAACTCAAGCTAACATCACTCTATGGGGGGTTTTCATGTTTTCCCAGCTGCACATAAATGTTTTAATCAAGCTGCTCACTGGACCCACAGTTCCTCCTTCTACCACACCAAAAGAAGCGATAAATCTGGTCGGATCCTTGACCTCTACCTTGATGCTATCATTTTCTGAAGAAGAAATCCCCAGAATTGGACTGAATAACTATCATGCACTCAACATCTCCGTCGAAGTTATGGGGAAGTCCGTGCCACTATCTCTTGTCGATAATGGATCCGCCTTAAATGTCTGCCCACTGAGAACCTTGAAGTGTTTAGGCCTGAAAGAAAGCGACCTTGTTCCAACCTCCGCCACTGTACGTGCCTACAATAATACCCGTCCGGAGGTGATGGAATCCATAAAGCTTGTAATAGGGGTTTACCCTATAAACCCTGTCGTTGAATTCCAAGTCAAAGACATCCCAACTTCTTTCAACTAGTTGATCGGACGACCCTGGATCCACGATATCAAGGGTGTGTCTTCCTCACTCCATCAAAAATTGAAGATCTTTGCCGACGGGTGATTCATCACCATTTTGGGCAACGATGAAAATGTCGAGGGTGCAAGCACCAGTAGTCCAATCCTTGAGATATAGCGAGGGTCAAATGATATGATCCTATTAGGATTCCAAGTTGAGCCACTCCTACTGCCGGCAGGGGACGATTTTAAAGAAAAGGTTTGTCCAGAATTTGACCCTCATGGCAATGTCAATGTGATTCAGATGTTCATCAACATGCATTTCATGCCCGGACTGGGGCTAGGGCAAAGGCAATAGGGGATACTTGACCAAAGAACAAGAGCTCAGAATGATCCACCAGTCTCGACCAAAGAGAAGATTAGACTGCATCCAAACTATCTCAGGAGACTCCTTGAATGGACGATTCATCAAAAAAGTTAAATACTTACCCTTTTGTGATTTTCCATAACCATGGTATGATTACACAGACAAGAAGATGAAGCCTGGAATGGAGATCTTTTTCCAAGATAGCTACCCATGGGCTGAAAGTTTCCAACATCGAGTACAACTTCTCATCAAAGATATCGAAGAGACTAAGGAAAGTGATTCTGAATATTCCTTCAACTTACCGACACTAGGGCTGGAACTCTGCATGGTTCATTTAGGCACTACATAAATGGATCCATCCCATCTGATTTAAAGCTGCTCATACACCCTTCCTCAACTAGCATGCTGAGCCAGTTCTAACTCTTAAAATCCCCCTTAACCCAAATGTTTACCCTATTTCCTCTTTTGTTATCTATCCTTGTTCAAATGTAATCAATACCTCTTTTGATGAGGTTCTCAATGTTGTTTTTCCTATCAATGAAATAAACGAAGATTTTGAGAATCTTGTTGTGCCTTACATTAACTGCTTGGATTCTAATCAAACTTTTGATGATGATGATTTTACAAATGAAAAATTCTTAACTGATCTAAATAAGGTTAATAATAAATAACATAATCGCGTTCAAGTTAATGAAGAAGAGACTGTTATTATTAATCTTGGTTCTAGTAGCCTATTGCGCGAGATTAGGATAAGGGCC
The DNA here is from genome assembly GCA_949130495.1 of Sambucus nigra. Lineage (NCBI taxonomy): Eukaryota > Viridiplantae > Streptophyta > Magnoliopsida > Dipsacales > Adoxaceae > Sambucus > Sambucus nigra. The sequence continues at coordinate 256,711,984 of OX422209.1, forward strand.
ACCCTTGACGAGCATGAGCGCGCACAACTCAAAACATTGCTAAAGGAATTCGTGTCACATGGTCCTATGATGATATGCCCGATATTGATCCTGAAATAGCTCAGCATGAGATCCCTACTCTCCCAGATTACAGGCCGGTTAAACAAAAATTGAGAAAACTCCGAACCGAATGGTCGCTCAAGGTAAAAGAGGAGGTGGTCAAACAGTTGAACGTGGGCTTCATTCGTGTGATCGAATATCCCACATGGCTATACAACATAGTACCTGTGCCGAAATTAGGAGGGAAGGTTCGAATGTGTGTGGACTACCGAGATATAAACAAAAGTTTCTCCAAAGGATGATTATCAGCTACCTAATATCGACATGATCGTGGACAACACAGCCAGTCATGCTCTCAAGTCATTCGTTGACAGGTTTGACGGATACAACCAGATTTAGATGCACCCAGACCACCAAGAAAAAACCGCATTCATCACTCTATGGGAAACCTTTTACTACACCTCCATGCCATTTGGTCTCAAGAATGCTGGGGCTACCTACCAAAGGGTTGCCACAACCATCCTGCACGATCTGATTCATAAAGAAGTCGAGGTTTATGTGGATGATATGATTATAAATTCCAAAACTAGAGACTTTCATATTCCCGCTCTCCAGAAGTTCTTTGAACGACTGGGACATGATCAGGTGAGACTCAATCCACAAAAATGTGTCTTCGACGTTACACAAGGAAAACTCTTGGGATTCATGGTCAGTGAGAAGGGGATAAAATCAAATCCCGTAAAGCTGAAGGCCATACTTGAGATGCCACCGCCCCGAACAGAGAAAGAAGTCCAAGGTTTTCTTGGGAAATTGCAATATATCAACTGGCTCATCAGCCAGCTAACCTTCATCTGTGAACCGATCTTAAAGCTCCTTCGGAAGGATTCAACCAAGGTTTGGAACGAGGCCTTCCAAGAAGCTTTTGATCTAATCAAACAATATCTAACCCAACCTCCAATGCTCATGCCACCACAGCCTGGTCTCCCTTTACTCATATACCTAACCATAATCGAAACTGCAGGTGGGGCTTTGCTAGCCCAATACCTTGAAGACTCTTGTAAGGAAATATCCATCTATTATGCCAGTCGCAAACCGGTCGGGTAAGAGGTTAACCACATTGCTTTGGAAAATGCGTGTGCCGCACTTGTCTGGGTCACCCAAAAGTAGTGACACTACATGCTCACCTTTCCCATCAAACTTGTATCCCGAATGAATCCCATCAAATACCTACTTGAGAAAACCGCCTTATCCAATCGAATGGCCCGATGGTTGATGCTCATAACCGAGTTCGATATCATGTAAGTCATGCAGAAGGCCATTAAAGGAAGATCCATCTCTGATTACCTCGCTGATTACCCCATAGAAGAAGAAGATGTCTAGATCTATAAATTCCCAGATAAAAATATCTTCTGCACCGCTCAAGACCACCTTCGATGGCAAATGTTCTTTGACAGTTATGCCAATAAAAAGGGATATGGGATTGGCATAATTCTAATCATCCCAGATGACTCCCACACTCCCATCACTATCAAATTGGATTTCCCTTGCACCAACAACATGGCGGAATACGAGGCATGCATAGTGGTCCTCAAAGTTGCTCTCAAGAAAGGTATTAAATACCTTGATGTCTACGAGGATTCTTCCCTCATCATCGATCAAGTGCTCAAAAAGTGGAAAGTGAAGGACAAAAAACTCCAACCCTTCCATGCCCACTTAGAAGAGTTAGCCTACCGATTCCGATCACCTTCCATTACCTACCCTGAGCAAAGAATAACCTATCCGATGCTCTCACTACCTTGGCCTCCATGGTCGACATGCCCAAAGGAATAACAATGACCCCCTTCATAGTTCAAAAGCAAGACAAACCAACCCACTGCTACTATATTGAGCTTGTCTCCACTAAAGATCCCAAACTAGTCGACTGCTGGTACTATGACATCTGGTGCCTCCTCAAACATGGTAGGTATCCAGATGGTTCCAACAAGAATGACCAAGCAACCCTTCGAAGACTGGCTGCCTAGTACATCATGAGTCACAAAGATCTACTCAAGAGGAACTTCAATGAAACTCATCTACACTGTATCGCAGGGTCTGAGATTGAGAAGATAATGCAGAAGATCCACAATAAGGAATACAGGCCCCATATGAACGGTCACATGCTTTCCAATAAGATCATCCGACAGGGTTATAACTGGACCACCATGGCCCAAGATTACACTACACATGTCCGGAGATGCCTCAAAAGCCAACAGTTCTCCCATCTTCAACACCTGCCTTCGTGAGAATTATACAACATGACCTCTCCCTAGTCATTCTCCACCTGGGGTTTCGACATCAAAGGGAAGGTTACACTAAAGGCTTCAAACGGACATGAGTTTATCCTGGTTTCCTTTGATTACTTGACCAAATGGGTCAAAGCTGAGTCATATGTAGTATTAAACGCCAGGAAAGTGGCCAAATTCCTCAAGAAAAATATCGCCCGTCGATATGGGGTCCCGAACGAGTTAGTGTCAGATAACAGGTTGCATTTTGAAGCAAAATTTATAGAGGTAGTCAACAAGTACGGGACTCAGAAACACAAATATTCTCCCTAACGACCTCAGACCAATGGTGCAGTTGAAGCCGCCAACAAGAACCTCAAAGCCATCATCAGTAAGATGATCGGAAGTTGTAAGATTAGGCCGAACGGATCCCGTATGCCCTCTGGGGCTATCGAACATCAATCCGAACCTCTACTGGGGCTATCCCCTACTCTTTAGTCTACGGAATGGAAGCGGTCCTATCTATGGAGCTGGAAGTACCCTTGCTACACTTCATGCTCGAAAGAAAATTTAATGAAGAAGACTGGTGCCAGAGCCATCTCGACGAGCTGAACCTCCTTGATGAAAGGACATTGAAAGCTCTTTACAACATACAGGGCTACCATCGCCGAATAGAGCGATAATTCAGCAAGAGAGTCAAGGATCGCGGTGTCCAGGAAGGGGAGTTAGCTCTTAAGGATATAATAGAACCCATCTGGGACCCCATAGGGAAATTCAAGCCCAATTGGAGCGGCCCTTACATTATGAAGAAAATCTTATCCGGCGATGCCACCATGCTCGCTGACCTACACGGGGAAGAGATGGCTCGTCCAGTCAGCCTGGACCGTCTAAAAAAATTCTACCCCTAGTCCGAAATCTTGGCGCGCTATGACTTTTCTCATCTCCCTTCTATTTTAAATAAACAAAAAAAAAAACAAAAAACTCTCTTCGTTTCCCTCCACCCAGAACTACGTGGGCCTGATCCTCTGCAAAAAAAAAAATTTAAGAAAAAAAAAATCAAAACCCCCCAGAGGTATGTCGGCAGCTCATACATCTTACAGGAGCATAACCCTTTCCTTTTCATAAAATACTATTCTTTTCTTATCTTCGAGAACGATAGTTCATTCTAACAAATACTTGAACAAAAGGATTATGTATGCCTTAGCGATCGGTATAGATTATTCAAAATTACAAAATTCATCGAAAGGCACAGCGGAATGATCAAAAAGTTGCTTATTTCATTAATAATAAATTACAGCACAAATTACATAAGAAGAGGGATGGATAACTCCCTTCCCCCATACTTCCAAAAAAAGCCAAATAAAATCCCCAAATCTATTCCTTATTGCACAAATAAACTCTCCAAGAGTCCTACCCACAGCTACCAGAGGAGCCTGTACCCTCATCATCTACATCCTGGGGTCCCAAAACTTCCCGTACCTGAATAGAATGTCATAAACACTCCATGGAACGATGAGCCCGAACCATCTTCGAAAAGACCACGACGCCCCCTTCCACGGTGTTATATAAAACAAATCACCTTTGTCTAGTCTCCACTGCCAACATCTTGCTGACTACATTCCTCCAATCCCACTTCATATAATCTTTAGGTACATGACAAAATCTCCCGACAAACTGAGAGGGTTGGGTCGACGGACGCCAATTTTCCCATAAGGAGCCAAGCAACAGACGCAAGCGCTCAGTCAAATCTTCTACTGAAAATAAATTTGACGTCCGAGATGGCATCACCTGTGCCCAGCAAAATTAGCATAGAAGCCGCCAAGGGAAATAAAAAGAGGTTTTCCTGAGACCAACCAGCCACACATACGAGTATTCCCCTGGCTCCAGAACATACAGTAACTGTCCCCACCAAGGTACTGACCAGCGCAGACTCCGAGCCCCATGCTCCATAAGCCAATTATCCCAACTCTCAACATACAGGCTAACATTGATGAAGTAACACGAAAAGAAGTTGGGTACGGTCGATAAAGGATATTTTGGAGGAGTCGCCAAGCGGAGTCTTTCAGATAACCACATGAACAGTATCACGGGGCTACCCCTCAAAAATTTAGAACGACCTTCTCTCCAGGCATCCAGGCCATTCAAGGTCTTTACCAGTATCACCGCCGCAAGATTACGACGATATGACATCCACGAAGTAATGGCTGCAAGTTGCGGGTCCATCAGCAATTCCCCAGTCACCAGCAGTAATTTTAAAACCTGGCCTAGAGCAACGGCTCTAGCATAACCAGCATCACCTACTTCCCGCAAATGCATGAACTACAACACCACTGGGAGGGTGATCATTCCTCCAGCAACAAATGATCTAGTTACCAAAAGCAAAATATGAAGAAACCCGATCAACAAATCCCTGGGAGAACGGGAGAATTCGGGCAAAGTCGCAGCAACACTGGGATTTATACCCAGTATGGCAGAAAATTCCTCATAGGTAGGACAAACTTCATCCAACCCAAAGCGAAATACATGGTTTTTAGGGTACGAGAATTATACCGCCGCCATCAGCGTGTTCCACTCAATAGGCCGATTGTGCCACAAGGAGACTCAACGCATGTTGAAAGCGTCATAGTAGACATTATAAGATCACATTGCTTCCAAGGCTTCAAGGTAATTTAGCGAACTTAATTCTACCAAGGAGATCCATCTTGCAAGGCTAAGAGATAGTGGGCAAGTAAGTAAGAATGCGAAGGTGTGATGAAGACACTCCACCCTTACCCCTTTTTATACTTGAGAACCCTCATAAGAGACATAATCCCTGCAGAAATCGAAGGGAATCCCACCCCACAAAGTACCAAAATACTGAAGAAGGTACCAATCAAAGCTTTGAACTGATGGGACTAGACTGAACTGCCGATAGGTAGGAAAGGGTGCTTACCGATCGGCAACCCCCCATTTTTAGAAATTTTCCGTTTTCCTCTTTTGTCAAAACAAAAAACTCAATAAAAATAAATTGATATTCTCAACAGAATTTCAAAATCCTTTTTCCTCCTTATATAATTTCCCCTTTTAATTAAAAAACTTTCCTTCAATTTTTTTTCTCCAAAATACTCCTTTTTATAATATCAGCAGTAAAGTAAAAAAGCACATGTGCATGTATTCATTCATCATTAATAAAAGATAATAAAAAACTCCATTGCATTTGCATCTATCAGTTTTATGTGTTACATCATTTTTTCAGGAAATAAAAAGAAAAAGAAAAAACAACGGGACTCAGCCCGAACCCACATTCTCTCTCTCTCTCTCTCTCTAAGAGCTTCCACCCTTGCGACATGATCTATTTCCACTACGGCGGGACGATGCACCACCACTACCCGAACCAGAGTCCCCTTCGAACGAAGTAGATGGAACCAAGCAAGAAGGAATAGGAACCGCATCCAAATAGGGGCAGTCGTCGAAGATATCCTGTCTCAGATGTCTCTTGGCCAAGTGGTCGACACTCAGATTTGCTGGAAGAAAGGGAAAAATCAGTATCAAAGCAGAGATGACCAAAACAGAAAGAAAAATAAGAACAGAAAGGTATACCGCGGGTCGAAGGACCTCCTCTGTCAAACCCAACTCCTCCGGATCCATCGCATGAAGATGATGCAGCATAGGCACCATCCCTCCATCAGCCCGTCGAATGTTGTACGAAGGAGTGTGCACTTGCACAAAAGGAACCTTCGAGGTCGCAGTCGCCAGAGATGTCATCAGACCGTCGCCCCTATGGGAAGATCCCACCGCCCGACTCGAACCAGCAAGAGGGAAAGGAAAGGCATCATATATGTTTGGCGCCATCAACCATCTTATCACAAAGTCCATATAGTCATACGTCGCAATCGTACTAGTGTACAACAAGTAGGACTCACCGATCCTTGCATCCTGCGATAGCAATCACTCCCACCTCATAGACGTCAGAAGCTGTGTAGGTGGCACCACCACCTGCTCCTCAGCAATCTTGCAAACCACCCTCTCCCCGAGATACTAGAAATGGCCAAATTCATGCGCCAGCAAAGGCATCATCTACGCTTTCACCCCTGTCGCCCCCAAATCTTGAATGGCTGTCCCCCGGGGATAAAGAAAATCTCCAAGCAGGCATAAATCAATATAAGATCAGAAGGTGAAAAAACCAAGACCAAAAATGGAAAGAGTCTTACCCTACCACTTGTCAAGTCATTCAAGACCTGACAGACCGCATTTAGGGAGAGAGATACCTTCAACTCTCGATTGGCCTTATGCCATCGATACGATCGGCAGGAGTCCCCAATAGTGTCATCCTTTAGAGCGATCAGCGGGGTATTGCACCCAATCACCTCATAAAACCACGTCTGTTAGAGATAAGAATTCCCAAATAAAAAGAGACGCATAAGGAAAATGAAAATGCATGAAAGGAAAATGCAAATGCATGAAAAGAAATGTGCAAACTGAAGAATAACTCAAGAAGGTAAGTGGCCCCATTAAAAGTCTACCGACAGCACCGACTGAATGCATCAAAAGAAGAGTAAAGGGTCGCCAAAGTCAGACTCCCCCAATCATAGAAATGGATGTTCGAAAACATCCTTAGGTATGACAAGAACCACAAATGGATGACATCGTCGCTCGACGCCACCATGAAACCCCCCAACACTAGTAGAATAAATAATCGGGTCACCTGCCTCACTTACAGTTCATCCTCCACATCAATCGCCCTGCCCAACAGAACATCCTTTAGCAGGGACAGCCAGATAGAATCCCCAGAGACTATCCTCCCTATGTCACCAAGTTCCGCACGCACTGCCTCCGATCTTACTCGTAAATAGCGATCCACCTCTATTTGTTCTCCATCATAATCTAGCCTCAATTGCTACTGCACATCTATGGGAGTCACAATCATCTACCCGAAGCTGAAATGAAAGGTGTGGGTAGTATCCCACCACCTCTCTCCCAAAGCACACAGGAGAGCTATCGAACGAGGCATCTCATCAAGCGCAGATGCCAACCTCCTAAAACCCGCTGATGATACCACCCAATGCACCACAGGTGGGAGATTCTCCCAGACATCCCTGAGCCCCATTGTCCTGTGGGCGCACATGTTCTTCAAAGAAATATCAGACTGGCATAAAGGAAAAATCTCATTAGAAGTCAAGAAAGAAAGAAAAATCACCAAAAAAGAAAGGAATGCCAAAGGTCGGATTACTTATATAATCGTCGGGATTCGCTCTCGAAGAGCGATGATGCGACGAATCCCACAGCAAAGTCCACTCATCCGCAATAGGATTAAACACATCAAAGGAGTTATCACTCCCCAAAGCAAGAGGCGCCCTGGCCCTCCACTCCACATTTTCCCAATCATCAACGGTCAACTACTCCCTGTGGACTGCAGTGCTCACAAAAGAGGCCATTTCTTAAAGATCGGAATGCTAAGAATAATTTGTAGAGGAATCGCAGAAAGAGATAAAAGCAAAGAAGTTGTGAAAAAATGAATGGATTCGCCCCCTTTTTATAGGATGCCAAGCACCATGCCGATCGACACTTACCCTAGCCATACCGATTGGCACTGACTCCTTACCTCCCTAAGGAAGTCCAAAAGTCTATGCCACTGCCGTATGGAACCCCTCATACCATTTTGATTGGCACCCCCTTAAATTTCGTACAAAAATTCTCATAAAATATCAGAAAGCCCCAAAAAATCCTCGAAAGATTCCCAAAAATCCTAGGAAGGATTTAGAACATTTGTCCAGGAAAATTTTCCATTCCCTCAAGAGAAACCCCTCTTTCCTAGTGAAATCCTCAAAAACCAAGTGAATCTCCTCCCGGTAAAGCCCAGAGGGTCTTTAATGATCATCTGATCACTTTCCTAGTGGAGTTTTTTCATAGCACAAAAATTGGTTATTCCCCCTACGAGGCCTCCTAAGGAAACAAAAGCTTACCGAGCTATCATCTCCCTAGCTTAGATAAAAAACACAAAGCACTTTCTCCACCAAAATCAAAATCCAATCTTAGGTCATAATGGACCTCAGTCTTGGATCGTCACCTGAGTTAGGTCAGAATTGACCTCGGTCCTTGGTTGTCACCCCTCTTTGGTTAGAATTGACCTCGGTCTCGGATCGTCACCTGAGTTAGGTCAGAATTGACCTTGATCCTCGGTCGTCACCACTTTTAGGTCAGAATTGACATCGGTCTTGGATCATCACTTGAGTTAGGTCAGAATTGACCTCGGTCCTCATTCGTCACCACTCTTAGGTCAGAATTGACCTCGGTCTTGGATAATCACTTGAGTTAGGTTAGAATTGACCTTGGTCCTCAGTCGTCACCACTGTTAGGTCAGAATTGACCGAGTTCTTGGATCGTCACCTAAGTTAGGTCAGAATTGACCTAAGTCTCGGTCGTCACCACTCTTAGGCCATAATTGACCTAGGTCTTAGATCATCACCTGAGTTAGGTCAAAATTGAACTCAGTCCTCGGTCGTCACCACTCTTAGATCAGAATTGATCTCGGTCTTAGATCGTCACCTGAGTTAGGTCAGAATTGACCTCGGTCCTCGGTCGTCACCATTCTTAGGTCAGAATTGACCTCGGTCTTGGATCATCACATGTTAGGTCAGAATTGACCTCGGTCCTCGGTCGTCCCTAGTCTTAGGTCAGAATTGACCTTGATTATTAGATCTTCACCCTAATACCGTAGAATTGGCTTTGACCTGCAGAATTGGTCACCCCCATCACTTAAGCCTGCGAATTTAGCTTTGACCCATAAAGTTGGTCATCCCCAGCACACCCCTCAGGTCCTCAGAATCGGCCTCGACCCTCTGAATCGGTGATACTCCCTCAAAAGCATCATGTGGTGTCTATTAGACGGTTCTCATTTGTTCCAAACTCACCCATCGAGGGGCTCTATAGACACCCCATTTTATTACCCCTAACTCTCCTAAGGTTCCTAGCACCTCCCTTTATCACTACAAACCAAGGTCATGTCCCGAGTACTGACCTAGAAGCCGTCGGGCACTCCCAGGCTCCGTTTGACCAGAAAGTGAAACTCTCCAGCTCAAGCAAGACTAAACGAATCTTTAAAGGGCACTAAATTCCCTTTCCAACGGTCCTTCCTGTGCATGATTCTGACTTACCAAGCGGACGAACGATATGTTTGCATCCGAAACTTGATCCAGAGGCCACCGGAAGCTCCCAGGCTCTGTTTGACCTAAGTTAACTCTTTATCTTGACCGATACTGAATGAATCTTCGAAGGGCAGTGAAACCACTTTCTAATGGTCCGCTCCTAGCACGATTTTGACTTACCATGAGGGCGAACGATCCATTTGACTCCAAGAGGTCACTCAATGCTTCTAAGGCCCGATTGACCAAAGTTAACTCCCCAAACAAGGTCAAACTCTTTGGAATGTCAAATTACATCTCCTAACCTTTCCAACAGTCCATCTCGTGCACGATTCGGACTTACCATGAGAAACGAACGATCCATTTGCATCCGAACGATTCCCCGTGCAATGGATCGACAAATGTTTCCAATCCATATTTGACCTAAAGTAAACTCCCAAACCTGGGAGAGGTCCAAAGGAATTTCAAAGGTCTCTGAATTACCTTTCCAATGGTCTACCCCATGCACGATTTTGACCAACGGTTTGCCCTCGGCAACCAATTTTCCAAAAAGGCCCGAAACACCCTGCCAAATGGCAGGTTCCCGACCCTAACTATCGGCAGGTGCCGATAGGCACGACCAGGTCTATGCCATTTGGCAGTGACCTGGGCCTGTAAAAGGAGGCCTTCACCTCATTTGCAAGAGGAGCCCAGATCTAATACAAATCCCTCTTAGTGAATCCCAAAAAATCCAAATCCCTTATTAACTTCCACTTTTCATCACCCTTTTCATAAAACTTGGTGAATTATTCACTCTTCATCATCATCCATGTGCAAGGGATCCTTTCTAACATTCAAGATCAACCTCAAAATGTTCAAGAATGTCCCATTTTCTCAACTTTCTTTCTAAATTCTGTTAAATTCGCAATAACTTGTTTTATTACTTAACACTTTTATTATCTCATCTCAAACATCATAATATACTTTTTATTTATTATTATTGCACATCTCCTACTTTCATATAAATAAAACCCAAAAAATAAGAAAAAGAGGGTTTACTCATAAATTCCAAATAGGGATTTTCATACTTTTCTCAGACTTTTCTCACTAATAAAACACTTTTTCTACACACACACACACTCACAAATAAGAGATCCCCCATTTGGATTTATGGGATAAACCCCACCCCTCGTTTTGTATGAAAACTACGTGGACTTTGATGCCTTTATAGGCTACGTAGGCGTCTCAGGGTAAAACCTGAGACTCGAGTCCTATTCTCACTTTCTCCCTCATTTTTCTATCTTCTATAAACCAAATTTTCTTATATTCTATATACTTGTTCTTAGTGACGTATTCCTCCATATGCGTTATCGTTCCATCATAACGATCAACGTAAGGGTAATCGCATAAACCTTATTTTTCTAATATTATTTTTATACCTTTCTACGGATGACTCGCTTTATCGCTTCCATGATACAAGTTGAGGATTCCTATCTCCACTATATAAATACACATGCACACATATCACGGGAAAAAATAAAGGAAAATAGCAAACACCTTCCATGAGAGATCGAAAGGGTGGAATGGGTGCCTAACACCTTCCTATTTCCTAACTTAGCCTTCGAACCCTTCTAGAATCATTTTGGTTTCGTATGCACCAGTATGTCTTTGGATGCCATCCTTTGGGATAACTTCCCTTTTTTTTTGTCTGTTTTGAGTAAAATAGATTGGAGACTCTGAATCTATCTACATTTTTACACCTCATCTCAAATGATGCCGGTCAAAGCACTCCTGAGAGGGATCCACGGAACCCAAGGATCCTCTCCCTTCGTGCACCCGCCTGCAGGCGAGGATCGGAGATGGCCACAAAGAAAGATCAATAGTTTATGTGTGGATTTCTTTCCCTCGACTACCTATCCATTTTTTTTCTAAAGAATATCTACATTCTTTGGCCCAAGTTCTTGGGTAACCACTTAAATTAGATGCTTCAACAGTGAAAACCAATAAACCAAGTGCGGCTCGTGTTTGTGTTGAAATTGACCTAAACCAAATAAGACCTGATCATTTATGGTTAGGGTGTGATGACCATGGGTTTTGGCAAGAAATTGCATATGAAAAGATACCTCAGTACTGTGGATAATGCTTCAGATAGGGCCATAGTGAAGAAAAGTGTTTAATCATAACCAAATATCCCAAGAAAATAACATCTCTTCCTCTAAAATTTCACAAAATAACCAATAAATAAAAAAGAAATGCAACCAATTCAAAAAACTCAAGATAGCTCTGAAGGAGGTACTTTAAATGTCTCAGTTGCAGAAGTGGTTAATCAAAACACTTCTCAACACAATCAATCAGTTCCTTTTTAAGATTGAGGACAACTCGATAACTAAATAAAGAGAATGGATGTAGGTGGATCCATGAGAATTACCAACTCAAATATTAGAACTGATACCAAAAATGGCATTCCCAAAGAACATCTTCATGATCATATTGATAAAATAAATCCTTTTAACATTGATTACGGGGATACAAGAATTGTTGAAATTCTTAATCTCTATCATGATACTACTCAATTACCAAAAAAAGGAAAATAATATTTTTGTGATTTTTTATTTCAATTAGATACTGAAGTTAGTCCTACCAGAGGCACTCCAATGCTGGAAGAATTACTAATCTTCCCAAAAACTTTGCAAGTTAAAATTCAGAATTCCAAGAAGAAGAAAGTAGAGTTGCTTCTGTCATAAAAAATGCTGCCAGATCCTTTTAGTAACCCAAAGATCAACAAGGAAGATTTCTAAAAGACTCGTCAAGTTGTGGATCCTATGTTCAAAAGAATCACAAGATCCAATCTAAAGAAGAAAACTAAACTCTCCTTTCCAAGATCTCAATGATAGATACCATAATCTGGAATGCTACAGGAGTTGGGAACAAAGTTACTAGGAGAAGACTCAAAAGGCTCTGTAAGTCTCACAAACTTCCGTTTATTGCAATTTTGGAGCCTAAAATTGATAAAATTAAACTTGATAACCTAACATTTCATCTTAATTTTTATGAGGGTGAAGCTAATATCAATAATAAAATATGGTGGTTATGGAGATTTGACATTATGTGTAAAACTATCTCTAACAACATTCAAAATGATCTTCTAGAAATCTCACATCCTACAATCCAAAATTAAATGTTCATAAAAATTATTTAAGCTAAATTTTCTAGACAAGATAGACTAGAATTATAGCATAACATTGAGTATAATTCTAATAATTGCATCAGGGATCCTTTTATAGCTATAGGAGATTTTAACACTGTTGTTGACAACAATGAGAAAATTGGGGGTAGGGACATAAGTAATATTGGAGTTGAAGACTTTGATAAGTGTATTGAAAATGCAACGCTCACTGATTTAGGTTACATAGGCAGTAAATATACTTGGTTCAACAATAGAGACTTGAATAGGGGGATATGGGAAAGATTAGACAAAGGTCTTACCAATAAAAAATGGCTTATAACGTTTCCTCAAACCACTGTTAAAATCCTCAATAAAAACTGTTCAGATCATTCTCCCCTTCTAGTTACTTTTGGTCAAATATCTTATCACATCAGTAAACCTTTTAAAATTTTAAACACGTGGTCTAATCATAAAGACTTTCTAATAGTTGTTCAAAATTCTTGGATCAAAGATATCCCTGGATGTCCTCTTAATAAGTTTTCTCTGAAGTTGAAAGTCGTCAAAAATGATCTTCAAGCATGGAACAAAATCTCCTTTAAAAACATTTTTCAAGAAATTTCCAATGTGGAAGATAGGCTGCTTCTGCTTGAAGTTACTTACCAGCATAATACCTCTCAGGTGAATAGAGCTTCTATGGAGGAAACCAAAGCTAATCTTAACTGGGCTATTAAATGTGAAGAACAATTTTGGAGCCAAATATCTAGGATAAAATGGTGTCAAGAAGGGAACTTGAACACTAAATACTTTCATGATGTTGTCAATAAATCTAAAATAAGTCTTCTTATTTAAAAAATTAGGAATAATCAGGGGGTTTTGGAGGAATATAAGGAAAAATTAAATGAAGTCATTATCAATTTCTTTTAATCCATTCTTAATGCTGAAGGTACTCAAGATAATCTTCATCTTTTGGATTATATCCCCAAACTTGTCTCTAACACCATAAATGAGGATCTTATCAAAGTTCCTATAGAAGAAAAGATCTATACAGTCATTCAATCTCTTAAAACAGATTGTCAAGTAGGTCCTGATGGATTCAATCGACTTTTCTACATAATAAGCACTAATTGAAGCCATCCAAGCATTCTTCTTAGGTAGAGAGATCCCCAAAAGTTGGGGAGCTACTAATATCTATCTTATCCCAAAACTCAAGCACCCTATAGGTTTCAAAGACTATAAACCTATCAGTCTGTGCAACTTTAGTAATAAATTTCTCTCGAAAATTATCAATACAAGATTAAGAGTTTTCCTTCTTAATTTGATATCTCCCCATCAATCTGGATTTATAAAATGTAGAAATATCTTAGATAACATTTTGCTTGGGTAAGAAATGTTGCACCTTCTTGATAGAAACAATCTTGGAGATAATGTTAATAGTAAATTAGATATGACTAAGGCTTATGATAGGGTTTCTTATTAATGTTCTAAGAAAATTTGGGTTTTGTTAATGTTTCATAGACATAATTTGGAGAATTATCTCCATAAATTGGCTCTCTATACTAATCAATGGTCAACCCTCAGGTTTTTTTAATTCCACCAGGGGCCTTAGACGAGGAGACCCTCTAGCCCAAAGACTTTTATTTTTTTATTTTTGTGAAGTCCTAAGTAGAGGTTTACATCACCTCATGCAAAGTGGTAAAATATATATCTACTCTCATTTTAGACAATGTAAGAATATAAGTCATCTTTCATCTAGTGATGACATCATAATTTTTACTCAAGGTACCAAGAAAAGATTAAAATCTCTTATGCTATTCATCAATGCTTATGAATCTAGTTCTGGTAACCTGATCAATACATCTAAAAGAAGATTCTATACTAAAACCAAGGGCTCTATCTAAAGATCCAATATAATCAAAGATGTCACTCGCTTCGATAGAGGTGAACGTCTCATAAAATACCTTGGATGCTCACTATTTAAAGGTAGAAAGAAAGCTATATATTTTGAAAGTTTGGTATCCTCTATAAGGTCTAATGTTGAAGGGTGGAAATCAAAATTTCTGTCTCAAGCAGGTAGAGTCTTCCTCTTACAATCTGTTCTTAGTTCTATTCCGTAACATACCTTAGCCTCCTTAAAGCCTCCTAAACTTATTCTAAAGAAAATAGAAAAGATATTCATCAACTTCTTTTTGGGTTATCAGAAAGAGTTTGTGTAATAGCCCATATTTTTTCAGCAATTTATTTTATATTAATTGACCATGAGAGTTAATTATATAAAATATTGGATAATGGAGTAAATATTATTTTAAGTGATTTAAAAGATAATATTTACTAGATTTTTTCATATACAATGTTATGTGAATGTAAATAGCATTATGTTACAATTCATGGTGTCGTTGTGCTTTAAACGACAATTATGGTTTAAATGAAGTTGTTACTTGAAATGATTTATATAATTCCGGATGCCAATTTAGAGGGCGCGGTTAGTCTCGAAATAGTCGAGATGGTCAAAATAAGTGCCACACTGTATTTTTGGGTTCCGGGGATTTTTAACAGGTTATGATTTAATTATGTAGTTACGTGTCATTTTAATGGTGTATTAACATTTTAAAGATGGGAATTCATGCTCAGGACACAATTTATGTCTTTCAACCCTTTTATCCCTCTTCTATATTCCTAAACCTAGAGAGAAAGAGACAGAAATAGAATTAGGGAAAAAGAAGAGAAAGAAGAAGAAAAGGAAGCGAATTGAAGATTAAAGCTTGGATTTGTTGCTAACGGAAGAAAATCTGGGATTACAAGCTTAAGTCAAGTTTCTTACTTTCTAGTATATGATTTAATGTGAATAATTTGTTGTGATAGTAGTGTAAATTGGAGATTTGGGACAAATAGTAGGTTTTGGTAGTTTTTGGTGTTTAACCCTTGAATCTTGTAGTTATGTGACTTAAGTTGGTTATATGGGTTTATTTTGGTATATACTTGTTGTAGTTATGATGTTGGTTTATGAGAAGGAAGGGAGTATTAGAATGAGGAGTTAGGTTTTGGATTTAACCTTGTAGAAGAAGAGAGAATCGTGTGTCTGCTAGGTGCGGTCGACCGCGATCCCAGAACCAGTTAGCCGCTCCCTCAGGTGAAAGCCTATTACTTTCGTATATAAGTATAAAATCAAAGAGCGGTCGAATGCGATCCTAGGGCCGATTGATCGGGCCTTACAAAATGAGCTTTCTACATTCCTTGCTAGGCAAAACCCTTGAGGCGCTGTCAACCGCGATCCCATGACCGGTCGACCGGTCCCCTATTTTTCACACTAAATTATTTAGTTTCTTCTAGTTTATTTCTATTGCGATAGGGACTTAGTAACCTTATTGAATGAAGTAAAACTATAGTATTAGAATCTAGTAATGATGTATTTAGAAACCTAAGTAGAAATAAGAGTCAGGGTTTGGATTGGGAATTTATTTAGCTAGTTAATTTAGACGTAGATAAATGATTATTTTATAAAATGAGTTAGTTTGGGTCTAAAGGGAAATAAGGTGATTTAATATGGGCTTCTAGAATTGGGTTGTAGTGATATTATACCTTATGGTTTGAGAAATGAATGTTAATTCATCGAGATTTGTAGTGTAGATGATTAAGCATTGAGGTTTATAATGATGATATTAATAACGTATGAGTGCGGATAAAATGTAATGTGTATTTTAAAATGAGATCAAATTATGAATGATAAAATTGTATATACACACCTCTCTAAATGCTATCATAAGGGAAGTTATGCGCATGATGTGAATTCCCCTGGCTAATGAATGCAAGGTGAATATATTCCTCGTTCATAGGACCGGTTGTTATATATATTTTGTGATTATTATTTGAAGTGAGGTAATTCCGTGTGTGGTTATGACTCACTGTTGAAGGTATATGGCCACTTCCCGACGTCACGCGATGTAGGATGTCCTGGTTGTCTTATGTGATAGGGTTGGGAGGTGTATTACAACATTAGCATCGGGTTATTGCTTATGCTTCTCGCACGCTAAAGCCCCATGAGAAGAATTATCCGGTTCATGATTTGGAACTTGTGGCAGTGGGTTTTGACTTGAAGATTTGGAGACATTATCACATGGGGGAGAAATTTAGTCTTTTCAAGGACCACAAATCGTTACAGTACTTATTTTCACATAAGGATTTGAATATGCATCAACGTATAATGGTTAGAATTTGTGAAGGACAACCAATTTGATATTCATTATCACCCAGGAAAAGCTAATATAGTGACGGATGCGTTGAGTTGGAAACCCGAGGGGGAGTTAGCCATGGTATGGAAGGCTAAATGGAAGGAGCTCAGCCAAGAGGATGCTCTTACTAGGGCGTTTATGTCGGTGTTGAACGTTATGCCTACTATATTGGAAATGGTCGTGGAAGCTCAAGGAAGGGACAAAAGTTGTCAGGAGCGCATACACCAATTGTTAATTAAGGGAGAAGAATCCTACTCTATAAGCTCTGAGGGTGGTCTACTTTTCCACGGGAGAATTGTTGTCCCGGACGAAGGGGATTTAAAACGAGCTGTAATGACAGAATCTTATGGATCCAAATTTGTATTACATCTAGGTGGGGACAAAATGTACCAAGACATGCGTCGTCAATATATGTGGGCGGGTATGAAACGGGACATTTCTGAATTTGTTTCCCAATGTACCACTTGTCAACTGGTGAAGGTAGATCATCAATGACCGACGGGATTGTTACAACCCTTGGAAATACCGGTATGGAACTGGGAAAGCATCTCGATGGATTTTTTCACGGGGTTGCCAATGTCACAAAGCGGTCATGATTCCATTTAGGTTATCATCGATCGCTTAACTAAGTCAGAACATTTCTTATCGGTGCATACATATTATAACACTGCTTGTTACACTCGGCTATTTATTACGGATATTGTTAGGTTCCACGGGGTGCCCATTAATATAGTTTGCGATCGAGACAAAATTTTTGTTTCCCATTTTTTGGTGAAGTCTCCAAGAAGAGATGGTAACCGAATTGAAGTTAAGTACCTCCTATCACCCTCAAACGGATGGGCAAACAGAATGAGTCAACCAAATGATAGATGATATGATCAGAATGTGTGTGCTTGATTTCAAAGGAGGATGGGAACAATACCTTCCCTTAGTCGAATTTGCTTATAATAATTCGTACCAATTCACTATTGGGATGGCACCCTATGAAGCATTGTATGTCCGAATGTGTAGATCACCTACTTGTTGGTTGGATGTAGGGGATAATAAGTTTCTTGGACCTAAAATGATCCAGGATACTTCATTGAAGATCGAACTTATTCGTAATCTCATTCGAATAGCTCAAGATCGTCAAAAGAGTTATGCCGATGCTAATAGAACGCATGTGGATTTATAGGTTGGAGAGCAAGTTTTGGTGCGAGTATCGCTAATGAAAGGTATAAGGCGATTTGGGAAGAAAGGAAAGCTTGCGTCGCTTTACGTAGGCCCTTTTCCTATTATTGCTAAAGTAGGACCAGTCATTTATCAACTTACCTTACCCGAGCACTTACAACGAATTCATGATGTATTTCATGTTTCATCCTTGAAAAAGTATAAAAGGTGTGAAGGAGCTCACTAGCACATTCCTTTGGATAATATCAAATTGCAGCCTTATATTTCATACGAGGAACAACTAATTGCAATCTTAGATCACGGGGAGCGTAGGCTAAGATATCGAGTGGTTCCGTTGGTCCGGGTCCAATGGGGGAATCACAATGCTAAGGAAACAACGTGGGAATGTGAGGACGATATGCAAGAAAAGTATCCACATCTCTTTTTGCAAGGTACGCCTAATTTTGAGGACAAAATTCCCTTATAAGGGGGGGGGGGGGGGAGAGTGTAATAACCCTTGTTTTTGGAGCAATTTATTTTATATTAATTGGCCATGAGATGTAATTATGTACAATATTGGATAATGGAGTAAATATTATTTTAAGTTCATTAAAATATAATATTTACTAGATTTTTGCATATTTACTGTTATGTGAATATTGAAAGCATTACGTTACGATTCATGGTGTCATTGTGCTTTAAACGAAAATTCTGGTTTAAATGAAGTTGGAACTTGAAATGATTTATATTATTCCGGATGCCAATTTAAAGGGCGCGGTTAGTCCCAAAATAGTCGAGATGGTCAAAATAAGTGCCATATTGTATTTTTGGGTTCTGGGCATTTTTAACAGGTTATGACTTAATTATGTAGTTACGAGTCATTTTAATGGTGTATTAACATTTTAAAGATGGGAATTCATTCTTAGGGCACGATTTAATTCTTTCAACCCTTTTATCCCTCTTATATATTCCTAAACCTAGAGAGAAAGAGAGAGAAACAGAATTGGGGGAAAAGAAGATAAAGAAGAAGAAAAGGAAGAGAATTCAAGATTAAAGTTTGGATTTGTTGCTACCGGAAGAAAATCTGAGATTACAAGCTTAAGTAAAGTTTCTTACTTGCTAGTATATGATTTAATGTGAATAATTTGTTGTGATAGTTGTGTAAATTGGAGATTTGGGATAGATAGTAGGTTTTGGTAAATTTTGGTGTTTAACACTTGCATCTTGTAGACATGGGACTTAAGTTGGTTATATGGGTTTATTTTGTTATATTCTTGTTGTAGTTATGATGATGGTTGATGAGAAGGAGGGGAGTATTAGAATGAGGAGTTAGGTTTTGGATTTAACCTTGTAGAAGAATAGAGAATCGTGGGTCTTCAAGGCGCGGTCGACCGCGATCCCAGGACCAGTTAGCCACTCCCTTAGGTGAAGGCCTATTACTTTCGTATAAAAGTATAAAATCAAAGCGCGGTCGAATGCGATCCCAGGAACGGTCGACCGGACCTTCCAAAATGAGCTTTTTGCATTCCTTGCTAGGAAAAACCCTTGAGGCGCGGTCGACCGTGGTCCCATGACCGGTCGACCGGTCCCCTATTTTTCACCCTAAATTGTTTAGTTTCTTTCCATTAAGACAGGGACTTAGGAACCTTCTTGAATGAAGTAAAACTAGAGTATTAAAGTCTAGTAATGATGTATTTAGAAACCTAAGTTGAAATGAGAGTCAGGGTTTGGATTGGGAATTTATTTAGCTTGTTAATTTAGACGTAGATAAATGATTCTTTTATAAAATGAGTTAGTTTGGGTCTAAAGGGAAATAGAGTGATGTAATATGGGCTTCTATAATTGGGTTTTAGTGATATTATACCTTTTGGTCTGAGGAATGAATGTTAATTCATAGAGATTTGTATTGGAGATGATTAAGCATTGAGGTTTATAATGATGATATTAATCACGTATAATGTATATTTTAAAATGAGATCAAATTGTGAATGATAAAATTGTATATACACACATATCTAAATGCTATAATAGGGGTAGTTACGCGCATGAGGTGAAGTCCCCTAGCCAGTGAATGTAGGGTGAATATAGTCCTCGACCATAGGACCAGTTGTTATATATATTGGGTGATTATTGCTCGAAGTGAGGTAATTTTGGGTGTGGTTATGACTCACTATCGAATGTATATGGCCGCTTCCTGGCATCACGCGAAGTAGGATGCCCAGGTTGTTTTGTGTCATAGGCCCTGGAATATAATAGATATTTAGGGGCATGTCCAGTGGAGAAACTCGAAAGGACGGTCTTAGAATCGTTATATGTTGAGAAATACAACTATTCATAATAAAGTGGGATATTATTGATGAAAAAGCACTCTATGAGATAAATTGCTTTCAATATGTTTCCTAATGAGAAAACGGAAAGGCGAAATGAATCGTGTATAAAATGAAATGGAATCTCAATGAGTATTATATTATCATTTTTCTCCTGCCTCATTGAATTGTGATCATTGTTATTGATATTGCGTTAGGTTATGCTTTTAGATTGAGAAATTATATTCTTTATCACTACTTATGGTGAACGAAACAAGACTATTCATGATGATTAGATTGTCTATCATTGTCATGCATTTTATTCACATGGTGATCATATCAGACCGGGCCCTGACCACTTTATATCTATTTGTTTTGCATGAATCTATTATTCCCTCAGGTGCTCCGCCGCAAGGACGCCCGTATTGACTTTCCTATTCCAATGTCCTCGAGCTGTAACACCTTGCGGATGTTATGGGATATTTGACATAGACGCTTGCAATGATTTGTATTCTAGTTATGTTCGGTTACACATTCGGCCATGTTGCCCAAGTTTTGTACTTGTTGTATATATGTTATATTTTAATTTAATACTCGGTGTAACCCTATTGTATATGTCTTTATACTGACAACTTATTCAGTTATTTTGTTGTATGGATGTTAAATGACTATCTATCTTTATTTGTATCCACTTTCTTCTCACTTGGAATGTTTAAATGCTTTCTTTAACTTACTAAATAAATTTTGAGAATCCGTTTCCTAAAATAACTGGTGGTTATCTCGTATATTTATGATATTACTGTGATGCTAAGAATGGACCATCTATGATTCCTATAATTATTAGAGTATCGGGCTAGCCACCTCTTATTTTAATAAGCGGGGTGTCACAGTTTGGTCAGGAATTTCATTCGTGAAAATGGATAGACATATGTTTTAACACAGAAGAAGGAGGTCTTGGCATAAGAAGTCTTCAAGAAGTATCTAAAGCTTCCATATGGAGAATATGATAGTCTTACATAGTAGGTAATAGCTTACTGACTGATTTTCTTACAAGTAAATACAAAAATGGTGCTAAATCTAAAAGCTCTATTACTTTTAATTTCTTCAAAACTTATCTTTATGAGATTAATCAATTCATTACTGAAATAGCTGGTAGGAAAATCTAGACTCCATCAGAGGATGGTACCTTCAATTTCAAGTTTGCTATAAATATCATTAAGTAATCTAAGACCTCCTGTGTTTTATTCAAAAATAATTGGGATCATTTTATCCCCCAAAAGATTTCTATTTTTATATGGAGGTGTCTTCTTACTAAAATTCCAATATACGACAACCTCCAAAAGATAGGAATTAAAATTACTTCTATATGCAGATGCTGTTATAACCACTCAGAAGGATTAAACCATCTCCTCATAAATGTCCCCGCAGCCAAGCAGGTTTGGACTCATTTTGCTATTCTAATTTGTATGAAAGTATCATTCTCTTCTTTATATATCATGCCTATGGAAGGCTGGCATATAAACCAAACTAACCTTGTCTTGAAGTTTCTTGTTAAAGTTATCCCCTCTTCCATCATATGGGAGATATGGAAGCATGGAAATAAATGCATTCAAGAAGATACCAAATTTTCAGTTTCCAAAATAATCCAAGAAGTTTATCAGTCTTCTCAAGCCATTGTTGCAACCTATCCTCTAAAATGAAGTAAATCCTTCCTTGAGATGTCTCAGCTATTCTCTATAAAATCTAATGTATCAGTGAACGTGTATCGAACATTTATTTAATGGAATTACCCTCCTAAAGATTAATGGAAACTAAATATTGACGGTGCCTCTAAAGATAACCCAGGTCTTACGGGTCATGGAGGCATCCTAAGGAACTACATAGGAGGTTTCAAATGGTCATATTCTAAAGTTGGAGATATTTCTTCAAACAACGATATATTGAAGCCCAAGAAATCCTATTTGGCCTTCAATTATGCAAGAAAAATCATCTCATTAACATTGATATTGAATTAGATTCTAAGCTCCTCATGAACATTCTTTCTAAGAAAGGAAATAAAATTCCATGGAAAATTTTCCCTATTACAGAAGAAATCTTCTCTATTACTAAAGAAATGGAGGTTAATTTTACTCATTGTCTAAGAGAAGCAAATTACGTTCCAAATTCTTTAGCTAATTTTGGAGTCAAAACAAGTGGTAAAATGTTTGTCCAATATTTTCAAGAGCTCCCAAAATTAACTAAAGGCGTCATGAACTTACATAAGTGGAATTTTACTTCAATTAGAGTTTCCAAATCTTCTATTAGTAAGTAGTCTTTCTTTTTAATGGGGATAATATAAACCTCCATATTTCTTTAATGCTTTAGCTCTTGTAATGGGGGTATCTATAAACCCCCACTTTTTTCATCTTTGTCGAGATATATTGTTCTGGATCTTGAGGATATCTTCTAGGTCTAAGATATTAAGAGCTTGTACTTGCCACAAGAGAGGATCTTTCTCTAATTTTTTTATAAAATTTGTTGGGGTACTATACCTCTTTTTAAAAAAATGAATATGTTAATTAGAATTTTAATCAATTTAAGCATTAATTCAATGTCCATGACCCGGGAGTGTGTGCGCACAGGGGGGAGTGGGGCAGTGTGCGTGTGTAAATTGAAATTGGTATTGGTATTTATTGTTATTATCAGATTTGAGCATTAATTCAAACTCCATATACATGATTGTACTAATAATAACAATGTTTGCAGAAAATGACTTCATCCGGGCGCGGTAGCGGAGGCGGTGAGGGCTCCTCGGCCAGTAAGCCCCCATAATGGGGAAAATTTGGGTTCGTCGTCGAGAATTAGACAACATTATTGGCTAGAGATCTAGAGTTACCGAAGGTGATCATTGGCCCAATGTACATTAATTGGAGGGTCGTGCCTATTGACCTCAAGTTGAACATCTGGGAGAACTACAAGTAATGTATGTATATTTATAAGAAACCAACACCAACTTTCTTTTTGGTCTGTATTTGTTTGATATTAACAAATCGTCTTGTGCCCATATCTCTATAAATCCATGTTGGAACAATTGAGGGATCAATATAAGACGAGAAAGAAGAATTTGCGGGCACGGTACTTTGGGAAGACCCGAGAGTCCATTCTGAGACTATGTGACACCATCTTCCCGAAGGAGCCGACGTAATTGGCCCAATGGAAAATTTTTATTAAAAATGAGACTAATAAGATGAAGTTGGCATCTCACCAATCGGGGAGGGAGAACCGGGTGACAAAGTTAGACGTGCACTACTCCCAGCTGACGTCTTAAGCCGAGGTGGAGCATAGGATGGTAAGTTTTTATTTTTCTTTAATTTTAGTTATTCTAATTTAGAATTACATTGGGTTACTTACTAATTATGTATTATTTTATTTAGGATAGAGGGAGTGGCCTTGGGGGTAGGCTACATAGGCTCGATGCCTATGAGGCAATTTAGACGAAAAAGGGCAAGGACAGGGAGGTGGCCCCGAGCATCGAAGCCACCATTGTAAGTTCTAAATGTTTAATTTAAAACTTATTTACTAATCATGTACTTTTTTCCTTTTCAGACAAAGTGTAAGGAAGTGCATGAGTCACAGTCTAAAGTCGATAAACATCTTTGGCTACGAACGCAGTCAGCCAAGTACTCGGGACGGATCGCAAGGGAAGGAATAGGGGTGAGAACGCGGGTGGGGAAGTCTAGGATCATCAGAATGGAGATGATCAACAATGGGTTGGCACATAAGGTTGACACCCACGATGATAAACTATCAAGGTTGGAGGCGACGGTCCTAGATATGTACGCCTTCATGAAGTGTCAGTTGTGAAAGGATAAGTCAAGGGGAAGAATAAGGAGGTATAGGTAGAAGAGGATGAGGATGAGGATGCCACTGCTTCATTACCGATACGAATGGATTCGGCGTATATGATGATTCATTTCCCAATGTCACCCCCGCCGAGTGGCCTATGTCAAAAATCGGTGGTCGAGCATGTTTCTACTCAACATATATTGTGGGAAGCCAATAGCGAGGGGGTTGAGGGATCCGAGCTTCCTCCCGCGTATGCTGGTTCATAGACGTGCCCTCCAACACATTGAGGTAAGGGTGCACATCATGCATGTGGTGGAGGGAGAGGATAACTCACCTTTGTGGTTGAGTGGATAATGCGGCGTTCAACATATTACAGGGTGTTTCAATTCATATGTCCTTCCTTCCTCCTCCGACCTACTCTGTCTTCATGACATTATTTCAATCTTTTTATTATGATATTGGATTGCATTTTTTTTGGTACATGTTGGTTTGGATATGGATATTTGCATTTATATTTTATTTGGATATGGATTATATATTCCATGATTTGGTATACTATTTCTATTTTATTTGGATATATGATGTTTGGAAAGGTAC
This sequence comes from Sambucus nigra, assembly GCA_949130495.1. Lineage (NCBI taxonomy): Eukaryota > Viridiplantae > Streptophyta > Magnoliopsida > Dipsacales > Adoxaceae > Sambucus > Sambucus nigra. Next base: position 256,736,653 of record OX422209.1, read on the forward strand.
AATTTTTCCCTAACAAGTACAAATATATTGTTAGGCAGTGACAGTGGCCATACTGCCCAATATGTTTTTTAATTCTGCCCAGAATTGTTACGATAAAATTTTTTGACAAGTTCGTGACAAAGAAACTTGTCACGAACTTGTCACGATATTTGATCATGCCAATTTTTTTTGGTTTAGTCACGGGCTTGTCACGGTCTTTGATCGTGATAAAAAATTATCTAGGTCAAAGACCGTGACTAGACCGTAACAAGTGTAATGAACTTGTCACCGTCTTTGATCGTGACAAGTCCATGAAAAAGAAGCTATCACCCCCAGACTTGTCACAATCAAGGACCGTGACAAGTTAGCTATTTTGGTGTAGGAGTACCATGTCAAAAGAGGCACGAGACATCCTGTGTAGCTGACACATGAGGGCACAAATTTTCGTAAGGCATCTAAATTGCAAAATTGAATTACTCAATTTGAAATAATAACCATGCTTGAATATAAAACTTTTGATGATTTTTATGCACGTCTGTTAAATATTTTCAATAATAGTTTTAATATTGGTGAAAAAATACATGACATAAGAGTTATTAAAAAGATTTTAAGGTCACTCCCTAAGCATTTCATCCCTAAAGTCAGTAAGCTGAATTCTTTTGGAATGTTAGACTCTCTTAGGTTAGAAGAACTTGTTGGAGACCTCTAGACATATATAATTGATATGTTACCTCAAATGGTTAAACTTAAAGTAAAGGGCTAGGACTTAAAGCCCCGACTAGAAATGGTGTGGAGTCATCTGAAAAGTGAGAAGAATCGTCTAAAAGGACAAAGGAAGAAACGTCAGATTCAGAATATGATTTTGATTTAGAGGATTTGTCTCTCTTTGCTAAAAAAATCAAGATGTTTCTTAAACTTAAATAATGTCAATTTGAAAGATAAAATGAGTTTTGAGAATAATAAATCTGGAAAGAAATTTGATAGAGATAAAAAGGAAACCACTAAAAGAGAGGAAGAGAGGTGTTACGAGTGCGATGAGAGAGGTCATAAAGCCTTTGAGTTTGAAACTAGATTAAAGCACTGTGGCAAAGGAAAATAAGCGTTAAATGCCACCCTTAGTGACAATAATGAGGTTAACTCAGTGGATTCAGGAAATGAGTCACCACATGAATGTAACTTCACCTAATTCATGGTAAGTCTAGTGCACCTCACGATGATGAAGAAGTTAATTCACAAGGACACCTCGATAGCAAAAAAGACGTGAGCGAGGGTGAGGATGTTATAAGTGAGAACCAGTGTGACCTATAACACACATACGCTAATTTATATGCCGAGTCCTTTAAAACTAAAAACCAAAACAAAGGAGCTCTTAGGATCACCGTGTTAGGGAAAGAGTTAAGACAGACAAAAGACAGGGAGTCCTCCATTTGCATTGCTTTGAGAGAGAGATAGTTTTTGCAGAGAGGGAGATAGTTTGTGTAGAGAGAGAGATAGAGATTTTGGAGAGAGAGATATAGAGTAGTTTTAGGAAAGAGAAATGGGACTTCATCAAACAATTGGCTAGTTTTAGGAGTGTGCTCCTTGCATCGATGGAGGGTCGAAAGAAAATTGAAGCCCTTATAGCCCAACTAACTCACGATCTTGATAGTGCCCGGGAGGTCAAGGTAAAGATTATGGAAATATTTGTAAAGATGGAAAACATGCTCATTAGCCCCGCTTTAGGGTTTGGTGAAAGACATGGAATAGGTTTTGACAGTGCTTTCGCATATCATATCACATCAGAACTAGTTACAGAGTTTATAATGAACCCATATGGCCATCAATCAAAACCCCAAAAAAGAGTTCGACCAATAAAAAAAATCAAGGCCTACCTAAGGCCATGTACTTTCTTTACTTATTGCAAGAGAAAAGGCCACCTTAGGGAGTGTTGTTATACATAGGGTCACACTCGACAAACACATGCTCTGTCACACCACACTAGTTATTTTACTAGTCTTAGAGAGTAGGTTGTGTTTTTAGTCTCCACTTCTTATAGTTTTATGGAAGAGTTCCAACGAATGTCTTTGTATTCAGTGGATACTTCAAACATCCCAACAACAACCATCAATGACAATGGAAAACATAAGGTCACCACTGCTTGGGTGCCTAAGGAGGACGCAAACCCCTTATTGTTCATATTTCTCTTAAAGCTCATAATACCTCACAATGGTATATTGATAGTTCATGCTCCAGACGCATGACAGGTGACGTCTCATTTTTCACCCACTTTGGGGATCGCAAGGAAGGAAAAGTCACCTTTGGAGATGGGAGAAAATATTGTATATTAGGAAGAGGTACAGTAGAGATACCTAGGTTTCCTAAGATAGAGAATGTTTTGTATGTCAAAGATTTAAAATAAAACCTTATGAGCATTAGCCAACTGTGCGACGGTGACTTTCCACTAAAGTTTGTCCGGAATGAGTGCAACGTGTATGATAAAGCTGGTAAACTTATATTGCAATGGGTGAGGGAAAAAGATAACTTTTATGGGATTGTGACCAAGTCCTCATTTTTTTGCACTAGTGCCACAATCTCTTCTATAGATCTGTGGCATCAATGTCTAGGACATGTTACGTTTAGATATTGGAAGCATTTAGATAAAAATGACCTAGTATATAGATTTTCATCACTTGGGAATATATCTTCACAATTTGTGGGCCCTGTTAACAGGAAAAACAAGTCCATAGTCCCCATCGAAAGTTGAACTCCATTACCACTACACACGTGCTTGATTTGATTCACATGGATCTTATGGGTCTTACTCGCACTAAGAGTTTTGGTTGTATGAGGTATATCCTCGTGGTGTTAGATGATTTCTCTTGTTATTCCATAGTATTTTTCTAAGCTACAAATTCAAAGTTTTATAGTTTCTTACGACTAAGTTTCATGTTCTACAAAATCAACATGGTGTCACTATCAATAGAATGCATAGAGACAACGGAACTGAATTTAAGAAAGCAAAAGTGAATATTTATTATGATATCCTTGTAATCAAACATGAATTTTTGACTGTGAAAACTCCTCGACAAAATGGGATTGTTGACAGGAAGAATCAGACGATTAAAGAGATGTCTAGATCCATCCTTCTCAGTCGTAGAGTGCCTAAGAGGTTTTAAGCACATGCGGTGTGTACCGTGTGCCACACGGTGAATAGGGTATATAGACGTCCACACACACGTCAAATGAATATGAGTTATGGACATAGTAAAAGACCAATCTTAACAGGACTAAATAAGGTTAATAATAAACAACATAATTGCGTTCAAGTTAATGAAGAAGACTCTATTGTTGTTGACCTCGATTCTAGTAGACAGTTAAGCGAGATTAGGATAGGGGTTACCCTCATTGAGCATGAGTATGTACAACTCGAAGAATTGCCAAAGGAATTCATGGATGTCTTTGCATGGTCCTATGATGATATCCCCAACATTGATCCTGAAATAGCTCAACATTAGATCCCCACTCTTCCAGATTACAAGTCGATTAAAAAACAGTTCAGAAAGCTCCGCACCAAATGGTCGCTCAAAGTCAAAGAAGAAGTGGTCAAAAAGTTAAACATGGGCTTCATTGGAGTGATCGAATATCCCACACGGCTAGCCAATATAGTGCATGTGCTAAAATTAGGAGGGAAAGTTCAGATGTGTGTATACTATCGGGACTTGAATAAAGACTCTTCAAAGGATAATTACCCGCTACCCAATATCAACATGCTCGTGGACAACATAACCAGTCATTACCTGAAGTCATTTGTTGACGGGTTTTTCAGACAAAACCAAATAAAAATGCAACCAGATCATAAAGAAAATTTTGCGTTCATCACCCCATGGGGAACATTTTGCTACACTGTTATGCCATTTGGTATCAAGAATGTTGGGGCTTCCTATAAAAGGGCTGCCACAACCATCCTGCATGATCTGATTCACAAAGAAGTCGAGGTCTATGTGGATGATATGATTATAAAATCCAAAACTAGAGAAGGTTATGATCCCGCTCTTCGAAAGTTCTTCGAACGACTGCAACGATATTAGATGAGACTCAATCAATATAAATGTGCCTTCGACATTACCAAGGGGAAACTCTTGGGATTCATGGTCAGTTAGAAGGGGATAGAAGTAGACCTTTCCAAGTTGAAAACCATACTTGAGATGCTACCTCCCCAAACAGAGAAAGAAGTCTGTTAATTCCTTGGAAAATTTCAATACATTAGCCGGTTCATCAGCCAACTAACCTCCATCTGTGAACCTATCTTCAAACTCCTCCGAAAGGATTCAACCAAGGTTTAGAATGAGGACCGCCGAGAAGCATTTGAATGAATCAAATAATATCTGACCTAAGCTTCGGTACTCATTCCACCACAGCCTGGACTCCTCTTACTCCTATTCCTAACCATAACCGACACTGCAGTTAGGGATTTACTTGCCCAATACCTTGAAGAATACTGTAAAGAAAGATCCATCAATTAGGCCAATCGCAAATTATCGACGTACGAAGTCAACTACACTGCTTTGGAAAAGGCATGTGTTGCACTTGTTTGGGTCACTCAAAAGTTGTGACACTACATGATCGCTTTCCTCATCAAACTTGTATCCCGAATGGACCCCATCAAGTACCTTCTTGAGAAACTCGCCTCATCCAGCCAAATGGCTCGATGGTTGATGCTCCTCGTCAAGTTTGATATCCTGTACGTCACACAGAAAGCCATAAAAGGAATAGCCATATCCAATTACCTCGCTGACTACCCTATGGAAGAAGCTGATGTTTGGATCTCCGAATTCCCAGATGAAAACATCCTTTATGATGCTCAAGATGAACTTCGATGGCAAACGTTCTTTGATTGCCCTGTCAATAAAAAGGGATATGGCATTGGGATACTTTTGATTACCCCATATGACTCCCACACTCCCATTTCTATCAAATTGGATTTCCCCTACACCAACAACATGACTGAGTATGAGGCGTGTATGGTAGGCCTCAAAGTTTCTCTCATGTAAGTTATTCAATGCCTAGATGTCTATCGGGATTCTGCCCTCATCATCAGTCAAGTGCTCAGAAAATGGAAAGTCAAGGATAAGAAACTTCAACCCTTCCATGCCCACTCAGAAGAACTAGCCCCCCAATTCCAAGATATCACCTTCCACTACCTACCTTGAGCAAAGAATAACCTAGTCGATGCCCTTCTTACCTTGGCCTCCATGGTCGCCATGCCTGAAGGAATAACACTGCCCCACTTTCTAATTCAAAATCAAGACAAACCAACCCACTGATACCACATTAAGATCATCACCGAAGAAGATCCTGAGCTAGACAATTGCTGGTACTATGATATTTGGCACCTCTTCAAGCATGGTAGTTATGTCGATGTCTCTAACAGGAAAGACTGAGCAACCCTCCGAAGACTGGCCGCCTAGTACATCATTTATCACAAAGCAGTGTTCAAAATAAACTTCGATGGAACCCATCTACACTACATCGCAGGGGCTGCCATTGAATAGATAATATAGAAGATCCATAGCAGGAAATGAGGACCCCACATGGACAGTCACATGCTTTCAAAGAAGATTATCCGACAAGGCTACTACTGGACCACCATGATCCAGGATTGCACCGCCTATGTTCGGAGATGCCTCAAATGCCAATAGTTTTCCAACCTTCAACACCTACCTCCACGAGAATTATACAACATGACTTCTCCCTTGCCGTTTTCCACCTATGGCATCGACTTCATAGGGAAGGTTACACCTAAGGCTTCCAACGGGCATTAATTCATCCTAGTTGCCATTAATTACTTCACCAAATGGGTCAAAATTGAGTCATACGCAGTCCTAATTGCAAAGAAAGTTGCCAAATTCATCAGGAATAACATCATCTGCCGATATGGGGTCCCACATGAACTAGTGTTAGATAAAGGGTTGCACTTCAAGGCAGAAGTTACCGAAGTGGTCAACGAGTATGGTGTAACAACCCACTTAATTTTTGGGGTATTTTCGAAATTAAGAGGAAAAATAAATTTTGAGATAAAATTATTTTTACTGCTAAAATATGTTGGTTATTATTTTTAAAAGCGAGAATTTCAAACGGTTTAGAAAATGGATTTTTAATTGAATTTTTATTATATAGAAGAGTCCTCAAAATATAAAACTCTCTTAGAGTCCTTAAAACATAAAACTCTCTAGCAAAAAAAATATTTGAAAATATTGAATGGTCTGATCGAGCTAAATGTTTTTGGAAATCTTCCTCTCGTCTTCAGCTAATTCTGTATAAAATGTCATCCGGTTCCAATGGTCCGATCGATCGGAATAAATTTTTTAGTGTTTGTATCTGATTAGAACTCTTTTCTTAATCAAACTCTTAATCATTTATATATCAACAAATTCGTGGATGGACATTTCAAATCACTTTTTCTCAAACTTTTCCACCAGAAGACCTCTCCAAAATTACTCCCTTTCATCTACAAACCATAGCCGCAAACTTATTCAAGGTTTCAACCTTAGATTAGAAGGCTTATTTGGTGTTTTCTCGAGTTCGGGCTAGAACGAGATTTGATTATTTTTGCGAGGAGAACGTGATGTTGTGAATAGATTTTGAGGCCAAAATTATGTGATGATTCATGTTGGTTCTTTTTGGTGGTTTAAGGTATGGGGTTTTACACAATATGCTCCTTAATCTCGCGAGAGTTATTCCCGTTGCTTTCCAATGATTATTGACTCATAGTTGAATTGCTAAATTCATTGGAATCGGAATATTATTGTTGGAATCTATTTTTGATTCATGTGGTATTATTATTATATTGATCATGTTGTCATGAGATTTTGATATGGAACAGAGGTTGGGCACCCGCCAATATTCCTTTTTCCGGATATGCTTAAGAATGCATAGGCGCGATATGGTGGTGAGGCCTGGTGACCCGATTAATGTGTTGTTGAGAAATTATATTGTTAAAAATTCTATTGAGATTCGCATTTGATTTGAATATTGGTACTCGTATTGTTACGCTTTATTCCTCTCTAATATATTTATTGAGCATCTTTCCTATCGTATTGTGTACTTCCCCATATTTTCTTTTAGTGGCAGGTTAGTGCGGATTTTGGGGCGCTATGGAGATTGATTTTAGCGAGGATTATTTTGGTAAGATTTTAATACAAGAGAGAAGACTTGTATTTTTATATTGATGTATAGAGCATTGGAGATTTGTATTTTAATTTCGAGTTAGCTGTTATATGTAATTCGAGAGACTTGGTATTTATTTGAAGAATTTGAGATTAGTGGATTATTTTATGTATTGTGGGATCTTTAGATGCTCTATACCTTGTTATATTATGGAATTGAATTCGTTTTATCGATGAGTAGCGCTTCGTTCGCTCTCCCCGGGCGGACGGGGTGTTACAGAATGGTATCAGAGCTTAGGTATACGACAACCCTCGGGGCTTGGGTTTTGGGTCTATTGCGTTTTTGTGGCGCGAATTTGGAGATAGAAATTTTTAGAGAATCATTTTGCATTAGGCATCTTGATTAGATGTGTGGAAATTATTTTTTTGGTTACGAGATTATTTTTGGAGATTGTTAGCCAGATTTTTGAGAGTTAGACATTCCGCGAATTTCGAGGGCGAAATTTCATTGTTAGTGGGGAAGTGTAACAACCCGCGTAATTTTTGGGGTATTTTCGAAATTAAGAGGAAAAATAAATTTTGAGATAAATTATTTTTATTGCTCAAATATGTTGGTTATTATTTTTAAAGGCGAGAATTTCAAACGTTTTAGAAAATGGAGTTTTAATTTAATTTTTATTATATAGAAGAGTCCTCAAAACATAAAACTCTCTAGAAAAAAATAAATATTTAAAAATATTGACCGGTGTGATCGAGCCAATTTTTTTGGCAATCTTCCTCTCGTCTTTAGCTAATTTTCTGTAAAAATTCATTCAACTCGAATGGTCCGATTGTCCAGAATAATTTTTTTAGTGTTTGTATCTGATTAGAGCTCTTTTCTTAATCAAACTCTTAATCCTTTATATATCAACAAATTCGTGGATGGACATTTCAAATCACTTTTTCTCAAATTTTTCAACCAGAAGACCTCTCCAAAATTACTCCCTTTCATCTACAAACCATAGCCCCAAACTTATTCAAGATTTCAACCTTAGATTAGAAGGCTTATTTGGTGTTTTTCTCGAGTTTGGGCTAGAACGAGATTTGATTATTTTTGCGAGGAGAACGTGATGTTGTGAATAGATTTTGAGGCCAAAATTATGTGATGATTCATGTTGGTTCTTTTTGGTGGTTTAAGGTATGGGGTTTTACACAATATGCTCCTTAATCTCGCGAGAGTTATTCCCGTTGCTTTCCAATGATTATTGACTCATAGTTGAATTGCTAAATTCATTGGAATCGGAATATTATTGTTGGAATCTATTTTTGATTCATGTGGTATTATTATTATATTGATCATGTTGTCAGGAGATTTTGATATGGAACAGAGGTTGGGCACCCGCCAATATTCCTTTTTCCGGATATGCTTAAGAATGCATAGGCGCGATATGGTGGTGAGGCCTGGTGACCCGATTAATGTGTTGTTGAGAAATTATATTGATAAAAATTCTATTGAGATTCGCATTTGATTTGAATATTGGTACTCGTATTGTTACGCTTTATTCCTCTCTAATATATTTATTGAGCATCTTTCCTATCGTATTGTGTACTTCCCCATATTTTCTTTTAGTGGCAGGTTAGTGCGGATTTTGGGGCGCTATGGAGATTGATTTTAGCGAGGATTATTTTGGTAAGATTTTAATACAAGAGAGAAGACTTGTATTTTTATATTGATGTATAGAGCATTGGAGATTTGTATTTTAATTTCGAGTTAGCTGTTATATGTAATTCGAGAGACTTGGTATTTATTTGAAGAATTTGAGATTAGTGGATTATTTTATGTATTGTGGGATCTTTAGATGCTCTATACCTTATTATATTATGGAATTGAATTCGTTTTATCGATGAGTAGCGCTTCGTTCGCTCTCCCCGGGCGGACGGGGTGTTACAGAATGGTATCAGAGCTTAGGTATACGACAACCCTCGGGGCTTGGGTTTTGGGTCTATTGCGTTTTTGTGGCGCGAATTTGGAGATATAAATTTTTAGAGAATCATTTTGCATTAGGCATCTTGATTAGATGTGTGGAAATTATTTTTTTGGTTACGAGATTATTTTTGGAGATTGTTAGCCAGATTTTTGAGAGTTAGACATTCCGCGAATTTCGAGGGCGAAATTTCATTGTTAGTGGGGAAGTGTAACAACCCGCGTAATTTTTGGGGTATTTTCGAAATTAAGAGGAAAAATAAATTTTGAGATAAATTATTTTTATTGCTCAAATATGTTGGTTATTATTTTTAAAGGCGAGAATTTCAAACGTTTTAGAAAATGGAGTTTTAATTTAATTTTTATTATATAGAAGAGTCCTCAAAACATAAAACTCTCTAGCAAAAAATAAATATTTAAAAATATTGACCGGTGTGATCGAGCCAATTTTTTTGGCAATCTTCCTCTCGTCTTTAGCTAATTTTCTGTAAAAATTCATTCAACTCGAATGGTCCGATTGTCCAGAATAATTTTTTTAGTGTTTGTATCTGATTAGAGCTCTTTTCTTAATCAAACTCTTAATCCTTTATATATCAACAAATTCGTGGATGGACATTTCAAATCACTTTTTCTCAAATTTTTCAACCAGAAGACCTCTCCAAGATTACTCCCTTTCATCTACAAACCATAGCCCCAAACTTATTCAAGATTTCAACCTTAGATTAGAAGGCTTATTTGGTGTTTTTCTCGAGTTTGGGCTAGAACGAGATTTGATTATTTTTGCGAGGAGAACTTGATGTTGTGAATAGATTTTGAGACCAAAATTATGTGATGATTCATGTTGGTTATTTTTGGTGGTTTAAGGTATGGGGTTTTACACAATATGCTCCTTAATCTTGAGAGAGTTATTCCTGTTGTTTTCCTATAATTATTGACTCATTGTTGAATTGCTAAATTCATTGGAATCTGAATATTATTGTTCGAATATATTTTTGATTCATGTGGTATTATTATTGTGTTGAGCATGTTGTCATGAGATTTTAATATGGCACGGAGGTTGGCACCCGCCAATATTCCTTTTTTTGGATATGCTTAAGAATGCATAGGCGCGGTATGGTGGTGAGGCCTGGTGACCCGGTTAATGTGTTGTTGAGAAATTATATTGATTAAAATGCTATTAAGATTCACATTATTTGAATATTCATACTCGTATTGTTACACTTTATTACTCTCTAATATATTTATTAAGCATCTTTCCTGATGTATTGTGTACTTCCCCATATTTTCTTTTAGTGGCAGGTTAGTGCGAATTTTGGGGCGCTATGGAGATTGATTTTAGCGAGGATTATTTTTGGAAGATTTTTAATACAAGTTGAGAAGATTGTATTATTTTGATGTATAGAGCATTGGAGATTTGTATTTATTTTTTGATTTAGATGTTGTATTTTTAATTCGAGAGACTTGTTGTATTTATCTGAAGAGATTTGAGATTAGTGGTTTCTCTTTTGTATTATTGGATTTATAGATGCTCTATACCTTGTTATTTGTAGATTTGGTTAGTTTTATCGATAGTAGCGCTCTGTTCGCTCTCCCCGGGCGGGCGGGGTGTTACATATGGTGTTGAGAGACATAATTCTTCCCTCTACCGACCTCAAACCAACGATGCAGTCGAAGTCGCCAATAAGAACCTCAAATCAATCATCAGTAATATGACCGAAAGCCATCAAGATTAGGTCGACCGAATTCCTTATGCCTTATGGGGATATCGAACCTCAATTCGAACTTCTACTTGGTCTACCCCTTACTCTATGGTCTACGACATGGAAGTTGTCCTACCTATTGATCTAGAAATCCATTAGCTTTGCTTTATGATCGAAAGCCATGTTAGTGAGGAGGACTGGCATCTAATCCATCTCGATGAGCTGTCAATCTTGGACGAAAGGAAAATGAAAGCGTTGTATCACATACAAGGGTACCATCGCCGAATAGCGCATTCATTCAACAAGAAAGTCAAGGACCAAGGTGTCCTAGAAGTGGACTTAGCCCTTAAGGAAATCATAGAACCCATGTGGGACCCCAAAGGGAAGTTCAAGCCCAACTGGAGTGTCCCCTACATTGCAAAGAAATCTTTTCTGAAGGTGCCGCTATGCTCACCGACCTTGATGGAGAAGAGATGGCTCATCCAGTCAACCTAGACCGTCTCAAGAAATTTTACCCCTAGTCTAAAATGTCAGCACGCTACGACTCTTCCCATCACCCTTCTATTCTTAAAAAAAACTTTTCATTTCCCTCTACCCAGAACACTGAACTACGTGGGCCTGATACTCTACAAAACCATTTCAGAAAAATTAAAACTTTTTAAACCCCCGAGGTACGTAGGTAGCTCATGCATCCTACATGATCAAGACCCTTTCTTTTAAAAAAAAACATATTCTTTTCTTATCTCCAAGAACGATAGTTCATTCTAACATATACTTAAACAAAAGGATTATGCATGCCTTAGCGATCAGTATAGGTAATTCGAAATTCAAAATTCATCAAAAGTCATAGTTGGACGATCAAAAACTTATTTATTTCACTAATAAGAAATAACAGTGAAATTACACAAGAAAAGGGACGGGTAACTCCCTTCCCCCACCTTCATAAAAGCCAAATAAATTCACAAATTTATTCTCAATTACAAAACAAACTCCCCAAGAGTCCTAATCACAGCTACCAGAGGAGCCCTCTCCATCATCATCTACATCATGGGGTTCCCAAGCTTCCTCTACCTGAATAGAGTGGTGTTGACGCTCCATAGATTGATAAGATTGAACCAACCTCTAAAAAACCACAACACCTCACTCCATGGTATCAGATAAGACAAACCACCTTTGTACAGTCTCCATTACCAACATCTTGGTAAGTAATCTTATCCTTAACCACTTCAGATAACCCCTGAGGATGTGCCAGACTCTCCCAACAGACTGAGAAGGATGGGTAGACGGACGCCGATTCTCCTACAAAGAGACAAGACGCATGTGTAGACGCTCTGCCAGATCATCTACCGAAAATAAATCTAGTGTCCGAGGTGGCACGACCTGTTCCTAGCCAAATTGGCACAGAAGCCACCAAGGGAATTAGAAAGAGGTCTGTCTAAGACCAACCAACCGAACGTACGGGTATTCCCCTAGCTCCAAAATAGGTAGCAGTTGTCACCACCAAGGCACGAACCAATGCAGACCTAGAGCCCCATGCTCCAAAAATAAGTTCTCCCAGCTCTCGATATCCAGGGCAACACTGATGAAATGGCACGAAAAGAACTTGGGCACAACCGACAAAGGATATTCCAGAGGACTCACCAGGAGGAATCTTTCAGACAACCACATGAACAACATCACAGGGCTACCCCTCCGAAAGTCAGAACGACCTTCTCGCCTTGCATCCAGGCCATTCAAAGTCTACGCCAATATCATTGCCACTGGTTTACAATAGTATGAGATCCATGAAGTGATGGAGGCAAGTTATGGGTCCACCAGCAGTTCCCCAGTCACCGACAGTAATTTCGAAACCAAGTTGAGAACAACGACTCTGGCATATCCAGCATCACCAACCTCTTACAAATGCATATACCACAACACCTTCGGAAGGTAAATCATCCCTCCAGTAACCAAATAACTACCCGCCAAGGGCGAGGCACGGAGAATTCCAACCAATAGCTCCTGGGGAGACCAGGAAAACTCAGGCATAGCAGCTGCCACACTAGAATTTACCCCCAATATGGAAGAAAACTCCCCATAAGTCAGACAGACTTCTTCTAAGTCAAAGAGGAATACATGGTCTTCGGGGTAGCAAAATTCAATCGCCGCCATCAGCATGTTCCATTCTATAGACTAGTTACGTCATAAAGAGACTCCATGCATGTTGAAAGCATCGTAGTTGACGTTATAGGAGCACATTGTCTCCAAAGACTTGAGGTATTCGGAAAAATCAACACTAATAGGGAGAGCCCTCTCACAGAATAAGAAAGAAAGAATGTGAAGGTGCGATGAAAACACTCCACCCTTACCCCTTTTTATACTTGAAAACCCTCACAAAAGACACAACCCTTGCAGAAATATAAGGGAATACTACCCCACAAGGTCCAATGGCTGAAGAAGGTACCAATCAAATCCTTAAATTTATGGGACTAGACTGACCTAACGATAGGTAGGAGAAGAGACTTGTCGATCGACAACCTCTTGTTTTAGAAACTTTCCTTTTTCCTCTTTTGTCAAAATCAGAAAACTCAATAAAAATAAATTGATATTCTCAACAGAATTTCAAAAACCCCTTCCATCTTTATATAATTTCTCATTTTAAATAAAACTTTCCTTTAATTCCAAAAAAAATATTTATGTTCACGGTCTCAGCAGCAAAGTGAAAAGCGCATATGCATTCATTCATTCATTTTCTAATAAGAAGATAATAAAGAACTCCATTCATTGCATAGATATTTTCTTTATGCTATATCAATTTTGTTGGAAATAAAGAAAAGTATAAAAACAATGGGACTCATCCCGAACCCACATTCTCTCTCTCACCTACCCTTTCCCCTCTCTCTTTAAGAGCTTCCATCCCTGCGACGCACTCTCTTTCCTCTGCAACTCGCTCTCTTTCCTTTGCGGCGAGATGGTGCACCATCGCTACTTGAGCCAGACTCCTCCCCGGATGAGTCAGACCACACCAAGCAATAAGGAATAGGAACCACGTCTTGAATATGGGCATTTGCCGAAGATATCCAGTCCCTAATTTCCCTCAGCCAAGTGGTGGACACCCGAACTTGCTTCAAGAAAAGGCAGAATCAGTATCAAGCAAAGAAGATCAAAAGAAGCCAAAAAGAAAAAAATAAAAGAACATAAAGGTATACCAAAGGACGAAGAACCTCCTCTGTTAAGCCCAACTCCTACGGGTCCATCGCATGAGGATGATGCAACATAGGCACCATCCCTCCATGAGCCCACCGAATGTTGTATGAAGCGGTATGCAAATGCACAAAGGGAACCTCCGAAGTCGCCATTGCCGCAGATGTTGACGGACCACCACTACTGTGGGAGGACCCCACTGGCTAACTCAAACCCAGATGAGGGAAAGGAAGCGCATCATATATGTCAGCTAACTCGTCACGAAGTCCATATAATCATACGACACAACCGTGTTGGTCTATAACAAATAGGACTCACTAATCATCGCTACAATCCTCGCATCCTTTGGAAACATACGCTCTTGCCTCCTAGACATAGGTGGCCTCGCAGGTGGTACCACTACCTCCTCCTTAGAAATCTATCGAACCACCCTCTCCCCGATACCAGGAGTGGCCGAACTCATGCTCCAGCAAATGCCTCATCTGCGCATTCAGCCCAGTCGACCCCGTGTCCTGAACATCCGTTCCCCAAGGGAAAAGGTCACCTAAAAATCCTCAACAGATATAAGTTAATATGGTATCAGAGCACACAAAGATTGAGACTAAAAAAGGAAAAAGTCTTACCCTATCACTAGTCATTCAATTCAAGACCTAACGCACCGCCTCTAGAGAAAGAGACTTCCTCGACTACTGATTGGCCTTTTGCCACTGACAAAATCGGGAAAAGTCCCCAAAAGTCTCGTCCTTTGAAGAAATTAGGTGGTTATTACACCCAATCAACTCATAGAACCATGTTTGCTAAAGATGAGAATCCGCGATCAAAAAGAGATAAGCATAAGGAAAATGCGAATGCATGAAAGGAAAATGCACAATCTAAAGAATACCTCAAAAAGACAGGTGACTCCAGTGAAAGTTTGCCGGCAATGGATAAATGCATCCATAGAAAACTAAAGGGTTGCCAAAGTGAGGATTACCCATTCATAGAGAGGGATGTTCAAAAACATCCTCAAGTATTGAAAAAACCACAAGTGGAGAATGTCACCGTTCGACGCCACCAAAATCCCCCAAACACCAGCAAAATGAACAGACGGGACATCTTCCTCACCTACAGCCCATCCTCCACATTAATCACCCTAGCCAACAAAAAATCCCTCAACAGAGACAAGCAGATAGAGTCCCCAGATACTATCCTCCCCACATCACCTAGCGCCGCTCGCACCACTTCCGACCTCACCCGCAAAGAGCGATCCATATCTGTGTGCACTCCATCACAAGCCAACCCCAATAGCTATTGCACACCAATAGGAGTCAGAGTCCTCTCCCCAAAGCCAAAATGGAAGGTATGGGTAGTGTCCCACCACCTTTCCCCCAAAGCACATATGACCGCCATCAAACGAGGCATCTCATCCAGCACATACGCCATCCTCCTAAAGCCTGCTGACGATACTACCCAATGTACCACAGGTGGAAGGTGCTCCCAAACATCCATAAGCATCGTCGTCTTGCGGGCATGCATTGTAGAAGAAGAAACATCAGACTGTCAAAGAAAAAAAACTTGTCAAAATCTAAAGGAAAAGGAAATCACCAAAAAAGAATGCCAAAAGTTATTTTGTACTTACATAACCGCCAGGGTTCACCACCTTAGAATAAAGATGACGTGATGGCTTCCACAATAAAGTTCGCTCATCTGCAACTGGCACAAAAGCATCAAAATAATTCTCACTCCCCAAAACAAGAGGCGCCCTGGCCCTCCACTCTACATATGCCTAGTCATCAACAGCTAACCACTCCCTGTGTGTCGCATTGCTCACAAAGCGTCCACTTTTTTAGGTTGCGGAATGTTAAGACGATTCGCATATGAAAATAGCAGAGAGAGAGAAGGCAAAAAGCTATGAAAAAGGAGGGGAAATCGCCCCCTTTTTATAGGAAGCCAAGGGTAATGCTGATCGGCACTGCACCCCCACCTACCGATCGATACTGACCTTCCACCTTCTTGAGGCAGTCCAAAAGTCCGTGCCACTGCTGAATGGCACCCTCCACACCATGTCGATCAACACACCCCTTAAATTTTCATACAAAACTTCAAGAAAATACAAGAAAACCATAAAAGTTCCTCAAAAAACTCAGAGGATTTAGAACATTTTCACCAAGAAAATTTCACACTCCCTCAAGCAGAACTCCTACTTCCCCATCGGAACTCTCAAAACACAAGTTAATCCCTCCCCTGCAACATCCGTAGAGGACCCCAAAATCATCCCAAACTTAAAGTTATCTCTTATTCCCCTACAAAGTGTTCGAAAGACACGAAAGTTTTCCCAGCGATCACCTCCCCAGCTCAAATCAAAATCACGAGCTAATTTCCCGTACGGAGTTCCCCGATAACATTACAATTTAAGCCCTCGAAATTTTCTTTGACCCGCAGAATTGGTCATCACAATTTAAGCCCTCCGAATTGGCTCCGCAGAATTGGTCATCATAATTTAAGCCCTCACAATTGGCTCCGACCCGCAGAATTGGTCATCACAATTCAATCCCTTGGAATTGGCTTCGACTCACAGAATTGGTCATCACAATTTAAGCCCTCAAAATTAGCTCTGACCTGCAGAATTGGTCATCATAATTTATGCCCTAAAAATGGCTTCGACGATTATCATTTTTCCAAACTCACCCATCGAGGGGCTCTGTAGACACCCCATAAAATAACCCCCTGCATCACAACAAACCTAGGTCATGTTTCGAATAATTACCTAGAGGCCATTGGGCACTCTAGGCTCCATTTGACCAAAGTAAAACTCTTCAGCTCGACTGACACTGAATGAATTATCAAAGGGCACTGAAACCTATTTCCAATGGTTTTTCCCCGTGTGCAATTCTGACTTACAATGCGGACAAACGACCCATTTTCCCTTGAAACTTGATCAAGAGGTCACCAAACGCTCTCGATCTTCGTTTGACCAAAGTCAACTCTTCGGCTCGACCGAGACTGAATGAATCTTCAAAGGGCACTAAAACCTCTTTCTAACACCCTAAATCGAGCCCGGATTGACCCAAGTCAACTCCCCAAATCGATTAAAAATATTTGGAATGTCAAATTTCATCTCCTAACCTTTCCAACGGTCTAACCCATGTGTGATTCTGACATACCATCTGTGGGTACCCAAAATTCAAAACTATGGGCCTGGACGAGTAGCCCAATCCTGGCGGCCCAAAGTCCAGGCCCCTCATCTTTTATAATTGATTCGGTCTCCCCCCACGATCCCATGAAGGGAAGTTATGGGGTAAATGGAAATGTGGAGGAACCTATCACCCCCACTCATCTACATGCACATGTATATATTAAACCCTAGGTTCGGGGAAAAAGGACAAGTTGTATTCTCTGTAATCACTCTCCGGAGTATATAGAAATAATATCGACTGCACCACCGTGGACATAGGCACATCTTGGCTAAACCACGTACATCCTTTGTTGTGTGATTGGCATCTTGTATTCCTTTTTCTCGTCTTGATAATCTTTCTCTCATATTTATTTGTGTTGCATAATAATTGCCTCTACAATTGGCGTCGTCTGTGGGAAGCGTTCATCTTTCCCTGAGAAGAGCCCACATCAAGAAAGGAAGTTAAGAGGTCTGGTCACAGCAGCAATGCCCCCCCGAAAGGAGATATTCAAGAGCCACCTGCTCCTCGCAGGATTAGGTCTGAAGTCCGATGTTCAGATCAGAGAGCTCGCTTGGAAAGACCAGCTTCAGAAGAGAGTCAGGGACCAGCTAGGTCCACGCAGATATCCAGGTTGATTGATGCATACGAGGCAAGGCTCCACGAGCAGAGGGAGTAATCTCGCTGATACGAAGCTGAGAATGCTCGCTTGAAAAGAAGACTAGAAAGGGAGCTTCGCCCTGATAACCGGAGATGCCCATATCGCACTCCTAGCCCTCAGCCGAGCAAGTCTTGCAGTCGAGGAAGGAGCCCTAGGCAAGAATCTCAAAGGGACGAAGGAGGTGAGTTAGATGATGAACTCCGCGAACAGCTGCGAAGAGCTCGCCGCCACCAGATCCTTGCTCGCAGCGACGAGCACATATGAAACGTGGTCCGCAGGGAGATGGACTAGCATCCCACTCACCACGGAACAAGATCAACTAGAGAGATCGTGAGGAGAGATCTCAAAACCCAGATGAAGTCACCTTTCACATGAGAAATCTAGGAGGAGCAAGTTCCCAAGAAATTTTCTATTCTAAGGTTCAAGATTTATGACGGAAAGACTGATCCCATCGATCACGACAGGCAATACCGACAGGCCATGACCATCTGAAGTCACTGGGATGCCCTGATGTCTCGTATTTTCCCCTAAAGCCTTCATAATGTAGCACAGAAGTGGTTCTAAAGGCTCCCCCACCGATCGATCAAGAATTTCAAATCCCTAGCCGAACTCTTTACGGCCCGATTCATTACCAGTGGATCCCATCCCAAAAGGATGGATGCTCTACTGACAGTGAAGAAAACGCCTCAAGATACCCTCCGAGAATACACAAAGAGGTACTGAGAGTTATTCAATGAGATCGAGGACTTCCTGGAGGAGGTGGCAGTGGCCTCCTTCAAAATTGGGCTCCCTAATTCTTCCCTCCTCTACCAATCCCTGACGAAGACGAAAGCTATGACTATTGATGACCTTATGGCCCGAATCGAGAAATACACAAAGGTGGAAGATGTCACCCACTCTAATACAGGAGAAAATGGCCGAGCTAAGCTCACTACCAAGGTAGGTGAGAAAACTGAGAACCAGAGGAAAGGAGGAAAGAACGGGGGCAAAAATGGCTCCAAAAATGGAGGGAACCAGGACGCATCAAAAGCATTCTAGGTGTTCAAGACCGTCTTCAAAGAACCAATTTACAAGGTTCTCGCGATGATTAAGGATGAGCCATTCATCAAGTGGCCCAGGAAGATGGGGGGAGATCCCTCGAAGAGGAACAATGCGTTGAGATGCGCTTTTCACAAAGAGGGAGGGAACAAGACCGAGCACTGCAAAGATCTTAAGTCTCACCTTAAAGAATTGCCCCAGTCCGGGCATTTGAATGACTTTGTGGAGAAAAGGGCAGATAAAGTGACTGCCAACAGAGAGATGAGACCCGACAATGTGCTGGAGGATGATGCTGGACACGAGTTCGCCGTAATTCACGAAGTATCTGACGTCAAGTAGATACAAGGGAACTCAGCTCGAAGGGAGATGAAAAAACTTACAGCGGTAATACAGGCCTTTCAAATCGATCCAGAAAAATCATAGTCAGGAAAGCATCGACGAGCAGAGGACATCAACTATAATAAGCATATTGTTTTGACGGATGAAGATTTGATGGGATTAAGGACCCCACATCATGGTTACCTGGTCGTTACACACAGGATAGCCAACTTTGACATCGAAAAGCTGCTCGTCGATCAAGGAAGCTCATCTGAAGTAATGTACCTCGACCTATTCAGGAAATTGAAGTTGAGCATCGCCGACCTAAAGGAAGCTACTATACCTTTGGTCGGCTTCGCTGGGAAAATGACCATGCCACTAGGCAAGATAGTGCTGCCAGTTCATACTGGGAACATCTCAAAAATGATTGAGTTTTTGGTAGTTCACATCGAATCACCGTACCAGGCCATCCTTGGTAGAGGATGGCTTCATGCAATGAAGTCGGTCTCCTCGACCTACCATCAGAAGCTCAAGTATGTAACCGAGCGAGGAGTAATGGAGATCCACGGCGACCAAGAAATGGAAAGGAAGTTCTCCATAACAGCCATCCGACCAAAGCCAGAGAAGAAGGCCGGTCAACCCAGCGAGGAAGTTGAAGAGAGTGTGATACCTTCTAAATAGAAACTAAAGTATGGAAGACCAGGAGTAGAGGAGACTAGGCTCCTCCCCCCTGAGCGTGTCATCGAGGACTTGATAGAAGTTATAACTGAAGTTGGTGATAGTAGCAGAGTCTTCTTGATTGGAGCATCTCTCACCGATCAAGAACAGAAGGAGTTGACGACCTTAATGAGACACAATATAGATGTTTTCGCATGGCAACCATACAAGCTGCCTGGCATTGATCCTGATATGGTCTATCATCAGCTGGATGTCGACCCCACATTCAAGCCAGTCACACAGAAGGCACGAAGAAATGCACCAGAGAAGGCTAAAGCGGTCGAAAAGGAGGTCGAAAAACTGCTGGATGCAGGATCCATACGGGAACTACAATTCCCCAAGTGGTTGTCCAACCCAGTAGTAGTTCCGAAGAACAATGGGAAGTGGAGAGTTTGCATCAACTTCACTGACCTCAACAAATCCTGCCCAAAGGATAGTTTCCCCCTCCCAAAGATAGACTAACTAGTAGATGCCACTGCAACTCACAAGCGAATGAGTTTCCTGGACGCATACTCAGGATATCACCAGATCCCCTTGTATGCCCCAGACCAGGACAAAACGGCGTTCATCACGATGGTTGGGTTGTATTGCTACAAAGTCATGCCATTTGGGCTCAAGAATGCAGGGGCAACCTACCAGCGACTGCTCACAAAAATGTTCAAGGATCAAATGGGAGACACAATGGAGGTCTACATCGATGACATGCTCGTTAAGAGCAAGAAGAAGGAAAATCACCTCTCAGACCTGTCAAAGACCTTCGAAATCCTCAGGAAGTACCGAATGAAGCTTAATGCGAGCAAGTGTTCCTTCGGTGTCTAGTCAGGAAAATTTCTTGGATACTTAGTCAGCAAGAGAGGCATAGAAGCTAATCTGGACCAGATCGATGCAATCAACAGGGTACAACCACCTCGAACACTCCGGGACGTGCAGAAGCTCACTGGAATGCTCGCTGCTTTAAATCGCTTCATTTCCAAATCCTCCGAGAAGTTCAAGCCTTTTTTCCAACTTCTAAAAGGGAATAAACAAATAGAATGGAGCCCGGACTGCTCGCGAGCATTGGACGAGCTCAATTCTTACTTAATCTCTCCACCGCTGCTTTTCATAACACAACCAATGGATTCTTTGTACCTATACCTCTCGGTATCCAGTCACACTGCTAGATCGGCGTTAATATGCGAGGTCGAAGGAATCCAACACCCTATTTACTACGTGAGCAAGGCCTTATTAGATGCCTAGCAAAGGTACCTTCCATTATAGAAGCTCGCCTTTGCACTAGTCATAGACTGGAGGAAACTGAAGTATTATTTTGAAGCTCATACTATCACCATCCTTACATCGCACCCCCTTAAGGCAATCCTAAGGAAAGCGGATTTATCGGGCAGATTGTCTAAGTGGTCAGTCGAGCTCGGCCGGTTCGACATCCCATTTCAACCAAGGACCGATATCAAGGGCCAGATCCTCGCTGATTTCATAGCCAAATTCACTGGCGAAGAACTCCTCCACCAACCTCAACCAAAAAAGAAAAATGAGAACCCAGCAACAGTGGAAACCTGGGAACTATTCGTTGATGGAGCCTCCAACTCAAAGGGGGGAAGGCGTAGGCATCGTCCTCATCACCCCAGAAAACACCATCCTTGAGCAAGGAATTAGGCTTGGATTTGCAGCCTCCAAGAACGAAGCAGAGTAAGAAGCCCTAATAGTCGGTCTCCAAAAGGCACAAATTTTGGGAGCAAAATGTTTACAGGTGTTCGGCGATTCTCAACTAGTCTCCAATGAGATAAGTGGAGATTACAATGCGAAGGATGAAAGGATGGAAGCCTACCTCGCCCTGGTGAGGAAACTAATGATGAGCTTTGAGGAGATCAACATCCAGCAGTTTACAAGAGGGAAAAACAATTATGCCAACGCCTTAGCAGCCCTAAGCTCGGTAGTTGATTATAGTCTTAAAAGAGTCATTCCCATCGATTTCCTCATTTGTCCAAGCATTAACCACAACAGAAAGCTGCCAAACGTGGAACAAATACTCCAGGTGGGATCAGCCCCCAACTGGATGGACCCCTTAAGAGACTATTTAAAGGAGGGCACACTCCCCGAGGATAAGAAAATCGCCCACCAGATAAGAGTCAAAGCTGCTCGCTTTCACTTATCCACAAGAGGCAACTTGTATAAGAAGTCCTTCTCCGGTCCCTACCTTAGATGTGTCCACCCAGGCGATGTCGAGAGCTTCATGAAGGAATCTGTGGAAGTCATGTCGGAGGAAGATCTCTAGCCTTTCGAGTAATGAAGGAAGGCTATGGTGGCCATATATGCAAAAGGACTCCCCAGTATATGTCTGCAAATGCCCGAAATGCCAGCTTCACGCTCCAATGGTCCACCAACTAGCCAGCGACCTAAAATCCCTGACCAGCCCGTGGCCCTTCGCCCAATGGGGGATGGACATCGTGGGACCACTACCCACTGCTGTCGACAATCGCAGATACCTGTTGGTTGCAACTGACTACTTCACCAAATGGATCGAGGCAGAACCATTGGCAAACATTCGAGACGCTGACATGGTAAGATTCATATGGAGGAATATAATCACTAGATTCGAAATCCCCAGAACCATGATCACTGATAATGGGACACAATTTGAGAGTGGACCCTTTCAGTATTTCTGTAATGAGCACGGGATCAGGCACAACTTTAGTTCCGTGGCCTACCCTCACAGCAATGGGAAACCAGAAGCTTCCAACAAGACTGTGATCAATGGATTGAAGAAGCAACTAGAGCGAGCTAAGGGCACATGGGTAACCAAGTTACCCCATGTCCTATGGGCATACCTAACAACTCCTCGGCGAGCAACAGGAGAAACCCCATTTTCGCTAACATATGGCTTAGAAGCAGTCATTCCACTAGAAGCGGGCTTGCCAACAATGAGATCCGACCTCGTCGACCAAGGCCAGAATGATGGGGCGTTGCTCGCTGAACTCGACCTCACCAACGAGCATAGAGAACTGGCCCTGGTGAAGCTTGCGAGCTATCAGCAACAGCTCGCAAGGCATTACCACAAAAGGGTTAACCCAAGAAGATTCCAAGTTGGGGACTATGTTCTAAGGAAAGTCCTGGGCAACACAGTAAGGTCATCAGACGGCAAGCTAGGCCCAAACTGGGAAGGACCCTTTAAAATAACTTGGGACGACCTGCAAGGTGCATATCATTTGGAAAAAATGGAGGGCAGAGAGATACCACGAGCATGGAATGCAACTAATCTCAAGAAATTCTATTTTTAAATTCTCAAGGAATTCTATTGTTGAGTATTTTTCTTGTATTTGTTATGTGAAAGGAATAGTTCATTCCCCTTATTACTAATGAAATCTGTAAACTGCATTTTATCACACATCTTTTTCCAAATCACAGGCACAATGGTCGATATAGCAGGGGAATACCCCTCCTCAGGTCATCGTCATGAAACACAAAAGAACTCTTGGACTTGCCCTTGGCAATATACAAAGCCCTATAGAGGATTCTTAGGCAATACGACCAGATTTTATACTATCCATCAAACCTACTTTGGTTGAGCAAAATCCTGATCGGATGAAGACATCCAATACCAGGTGTGTCCTCGCAAATTGCCCTACTTAGGCCTAAGGGAGTGTGGCGACACAACCTAAAAGCTAAAATGAGGCATAATGGTATTTTGGTATTACACTGGACTGGGGGGACACTTGCATGGCAAAATAAAAAGGATTATGATGCAGCAAGAATATAAAAAGATTGGATGAACACGTTTAGTCGGCAAAATCGCCCAAAACATGAACTTTTCATTGATCTCTTAGATTTACAACAGTGATAATACATGTTTAGTCGGCGAAGCTCGCACAAAGCATTTACATTATCAAAAGGACAAAGAATAATAACTTATTATATTTACAATAAATATAATACACGTTTAGTCAGCGAAGCTCGCCCAAAGCGGTTACATTATCAAAAAGAAAAAACTTGCAAAAAATTCAAGAAGGAGGAAGCCTCGGAACAAGATAGTCTGCCACCCTATCTCTTCGTCCATCATCAGGAGCAGGGACCAACTCTTCCACAGCCTCATCTGCTTCCAACTCTAACAGTTGCCGAGGAATAGCATTTATAGGTATCCATATATCATCCCTCCTGAATGGATTGGGCATCAGAGTGGAGGAGGACATCTCGTGATGATACCATACCACTGAGTTCCTCGAGACCTGGAGTTCTTTCAAGGCAGTCAACCACCCTCTGATGAAAGAAAGTTTTTCGAACTCAGATATTCTTGTGGGAGCATCTAGCCAGCCTTGATCATAACCGTCAGCCCATGCTTGTCGAGGACCCTTTTTGAATAAATGACGCAATCGAGTAACATCCCTTTGAAGCCCAGCAGTAGTTACATATGCTTGGCTGACATCATCCCGCTGTTCTTCTTCTTCCCTGTTCCTGCCCCTAGTGATCCTACCATCTCATGGGAGGGGAGGACGGGTGGAACCTCGCGGTATAGGAGGAGTATGTCCAGCTCTCGAAGATGAGGAGCCTTGAAGAATCACTAAAACAGTGCTCGGCGCATGCTCTCTAAGTTGCAGGACTTCCCTCCTCAGGTTTTCATTCTCCTGCTGTAGTAATTCCCCAACTTGATTTATCTCGGTGGCGTCTAGCAACCTTGCTCTCAGTACATTAACTTCCTCTTGTACAGAGGCACCAATGCCTTCCATCTCCTGGAGCCTGTCCTTCAGCTTAGCCACTAGCTCGGACTAATCCTTATATTTTTGGTTCCTTGACCTAAGAGACTTGCAAAGCCTAACAAAGGCCTGACAAACCTGAGGACTGATATTGGAAGTAAGAGTCCTGCCCAATTGAGATGTGGCAGGAATATAGTCTTCTACATCAGTCAACTACAAGACATAAAAGGGCAAGGGAAAGAAAAATCAATCAATGCATTGAAAGAAGAAGCCTTTTTATTTCATTAATAAAGGTCAAGTACATCGAGCAGGAAATGGAAAAATTACAAGCAAAAGTACAAAAATAGTCCTAAGGGAGGATTAACTAGCAACCTCAGGCTGCCCAAAGGTGGCTGGCTGCTTCCTCTTGTCAGCAGTAGCAAAGGCATCCCCCTCTACAGAGATGCCCTCATTCGCCTGGGTAGGACCAGCATTGGCAGGGGTTGTCTGAGAGGTAAGATCAACACCCTCGATGGCTGGGGCAGGGGCTTCTTCATCCACGGTTGGCCTTGGACATGGGTCATGCTGGTCGAACAGAGGAGACTCAGCATCAACACCAACAGCTAGGAGGGCCTTGTTCCAGCCCTTCTTGAAGTTCAAATGGCAGATATAGCCTATTTGAACTTCGTCTTCTTCATAAGCCACAGTCCATCCGGAGTTGTATGAATCCTCCTTGATGGTCGCCACCTGGGACTCCTTCTCCTTCAGCTGCTTGATTAGGCACATATTCTTCACATTTATCCCCTTAATTGCGGTATTTTTATGATCCAGTGCAGTGTATTTAGCTTGGATTTGTCTCTTATTTATGCTACTAACCTTTTTTTGGCAAGTATTTCATGTTTTGTGTATTTCTCATGTGTTTTACACGTATTTCATGCAAGTAAGTGCGAAGGAGAACTCAAAACAGTGAAAGAAACCAAGAAATGAAGAGTTGAAGGGCATTTTCATAATTTTTCAGCCTTAGTCCGAAGGTGGGTCCAACTAGAAAGTTGAAGAGATCTAAATTACAAGAATACTGGAAAAAACGGGACCTCAATCCGAGCTACGGTGAAGAAGTTACGATGTTTTGAAGTTGTGCGATAATGAAGAGTCTGGATGTGCGGATTTCGGTAATTAATTATGCATTTAATGCAGTGCAACTCTTGGAAAACTTGTGCCACAAGAGAAATTTGATTCCAAATTCGTGCAACTTGGTGCTATAAAAGACCAAGCCCTACCTCATTTTCAAGGGGAGT
The DNA here is from genome assembly GCA_949130495.1 of Sambucus nigra. Classification (NCBI taxonomy): domain Eukaryota; kingdom Viridiplantae; phylum Streptophyta; class Magnoliopsida; order Dipsacales; family Adoxaceae; genus Sambucus; species Sambucus nigra. The sequence goes on from OX422209.1 coordinate 256,762,465, forward strand.
TGCTAGAGAGAGGCTAGGTTAGGAGTAGGTTAGAAGTGCTAGATTGAATTTTAGGGTTAGATTTTGAGAGCAAATTTTCTATTCCTTCAAGAGTTTTCATGAACCCTAGTTTGTAAGAAATTCTGGATTCTAATTCCATTTTTGTTGCTGAATTCAAGTAATATCTTTCCATTCTCTATTTTTATTATTTGCAAATTATTTCCCATGTCTTGTAGATCCATAATTTTGTGTGTGAATTTATTCTTGAACCAAATCATGAGTAGCTAAATTCCAAAGGGTTAGGGTACATGAACTCAATCCAAGGCAAATTATTTATGTAGAAAATAGAGGTTAAATTAAAATATTGATTGAATCGTGAAAGCACCGCTTTATATTTATCTTTGATTTCGTATGGTGCGGGCTTGAACCTCATATACGTAATGCTTAGAATCTATAAAGACTGGATTCATTCACCGTTTTATATCTATCTTTGATTTCATATGATGCGGGCTAGATCCCTCATATATGTAATGCTTAGAATGTATAAAGACCGGATCTAGTCAATAATTTTAATTTACAATTCTAGTATTCTATACGATAATTTGTTAAGGATTGAGGGATTGTACCCTACCATATTTTCTCCCATTTGTCAGATCTAATTTCTTTTGCACTTTTTAGTTTGTTTTTCTTAATTAATTTTTTAATAGAAATTTTCCCAATTTTTAATCATCTTTTCGTTTCTTTTACGAAATCATTTCAAGATTTAATAATTTTTCTTATTACTATTTGGCAATCTCGATCCCTGTGGATACGATCCCGACTTACCAGGTTTATTACTTGAGCGACAAGCTTGCACTTGAGCCTAGATTGTACGCACTTTTGAGACAAATATTAAGTTGCGTCAAGTTTTTGGCGCCGTAGCCGGGGATTGAAATTGTTAAATTTTTAAGAAAGTTATTTTTATCTACAAGTGATTTCGAAAAAAAAAATGTGTGTCACGTTTTTTAATTGCCCAATTTGATATGTCTTATTTTAACTCTTTTGGTGGCTTTAATTGTTATGCTAATAGTGAGGAAGAGGAGGCAATCAATATCACTAAAGATGATTATATTAAATACAAGCCTAGTGCTGAGAAACTCCAAATTTATCAAAATCAATTGCTTGAAGAAGAAAGACTTGAAAAAGAATATCGCGAAAAAAATCGTTATTGGGAGCAAGAGTTAGATGCATTGTTTGAACCCAATGAGGATTTTTTTTCCGATAGTTTTGAAGATGAAGTAAGTTTTCAACCAAATGAGGAATTCGAGGTGCTAGAACCAAGAAAGCCTACTTTGGAAGAACTCTTACTTGATCTAAAAAAGCAATCTGATGACCGTGCTGTTCTCGAGTCGAAAATTATAGCAACTTGCAAGGAGTTGAATGATTATTTGGAAAACTTAGAAAAGGTCGAGACTTGCGCTTCACCTAATACTTTTGAGAATGAAATCATTGAAATTGATCCAAGTTATTTTGAATCTCAACCTATTATAAATATTGCAAAATCTACTGAGGTTGAGGATCATTTGTCTCCTTGTGTCCCCACTATTATCGAACCATTAAATCCATCAGAAGAATTGGATGAATGTCTTAAGGATGTTGATCCGCTTCTTGTATGGGAATGTTATTTTGAGATGCTTCATCTTACGGGCCACACACTTAGACGTGTCACTCCACCAGATCCAATTGAAAATTTTGAGGGAAAAAATTTCGAGGACACCAAGCAAGAGAGAGAGCTAGAGGAGTTGAGCCTAGCAGAGTTTGAGCGCGAGTTTGGACAGGTAGATGGAAGCCTTAATGATGAAGTCCAATCTTTCTGGGCCTCAATTTGTCATTTGGACGAAAGCGAGTGGGACAATAGAATTGATGCATTCCTCCTTCCCAAACCTCCACCCATACCATTTAAGTCTTCGGAGGTACTTGAAGATACGACTCAAATATCGTCCGACTTAGAGACCAACACACGTGCTACGCAACAAGAGGATCATTTTCCGGTTTATGAGGACAAGCACTCTATGCTTAAATTGTTTTCTAATATGGATTGTTCCTTTTTGTGTGCCCCTCTCCCCATACTACTTGAAAAATCTTTGGAACGTCATTCTATATTTCTTGGATCCCAATGGGACTTGTCCTCTTATGCACCAAAATCCTTCATTATCCCCCTAAATTTTGTAATTGGTGATGGTTCATTTTTTAAACTTTTCACATGCCTTCCGTTTTTCAAACGGAATTCTTACTTTTCGGGAGGCATGCATCATAGTGAGGGTACACCATTAATCCCTCAAAGTCAAATTGTATTTTGGGTGGACCCTCAAATTTTTCGACTTTTAGTGTATGATTTATTAGCCGTTCAAATTTTAGGTTGTAAATAATTAGTTTTTTTTATTGTTTTTTCTCTTTTATTATAGTCTAGTGGTGATAGTTAGAGTTTTTGTTATTATTTTTTCTATGCTTGGTTCTAACATGTTTTGTAGATTCAATGGACTCGCACTCATCAGGGATCGCTCCATTTGGGTAATATCTTTCTTTTCCTCTCTTTATGTTGTGTTCTTGATTTCCATTGAGGACAATGCAACATTTAAGTTAGGGGGTGTGGGATATTCTTCTCATTTATTCTTTAGATTCATTGATTCGATCACATGTTCTTTCCAACTGTGTTTTTTTTTTAGAAAATAAAAAAAAATTGAAAAATTTTGAAGAAACCAAAAATATTTTTCTTCAAAATAAATAAAAATTAGAATTTAAAATTTTCAAAAATATCACCTTTATTCTATTTAAAGTCTCAAATTGTTAACAATCAAAATGCACTAAGCCAAAATTGACCGAAGATGGAAATTGAAAGAAAATTGACGACTTAACGAATAAGTGTGGAGATTAATAAAACCCGGTGAGATTTCGAGCCTTTCAATATTTTTTTGAGTTTTTAAATCAATCCGAGTTTATGATAAACTCAAAGTTCTTTTCAGCGTGTTAATAAGTCGTTGATGATCTCAATCCTTTGTTTTGATCGGTTATGGGAAATGTGTGAAATTATTGTCTTGAAATTCGTGCTAAATATATCTCTAAACTTAACTAATCTCGAGATGCATATGGTAATGTGATTAGCAATTTGGACAATGAAGTAGGCCCTCATTTGTTACCCAAAAATATTAGCCATAAAAAGTTGTGAAAAATTATCCCTTTGCAACCCAAGTTGAGCCTAATAAAATATTTTCCTTTCGTTTGATAACCCGAAAAACCCAATTAGCCCGGAATTGTGAAAATTGAGAAAATTAATCAAGTAAGTCCAAATTGTGCAATAAAAAGGGGCAAGAAAAAAAATGTTAAAAAAAAAAATAGTGAAAAAAAAATGAAAATTGAAAAAGAAAGAGAAAAATGAGCAAATGCCCGAAAAAGCACAAATGGACATCATAAGGACATTTTCCAATTCCGAACATTCCGTTTATTCCCATTTTTACCCTTTACACCTTTTAACCCAAAAAGTCCTAACCGAATCCAAATGGCGAAATTGATTACCGCATGGAGAGCTAAGACATGAAAAGATAAAATGAGAGATTAAATGGTGTGAAATAGAGGCGATGTTCCCATTTCCTAATAACCGTACTCCGATGATGAGATCTTTTCACCATAAATTTCCTTCTTTTCAATTTTGTATGCATGAATTTGTGTCCATTATATTTACTCTTTATATCATGCATACCGAGAGAAAATAACCACAATCTGAGTGATTCGTTTGTGAGTGCATCCGTAAGAATTTGAATCAAAACGAATTTTCGGAAAGTAACGTAATGCTCAATCGGTGGAAATTTGAGGTTTAATTTTTGGCTTCGCACACACACACTATGGTTTGAGACATTTGAATATGAATTTATGGTGATTATTTTTCAAAAAGTTTAAATTGTATAATTTCTATGTATTTTGATCTTTATTTGAGTCAATAAAGAATTTTGTGGGTGTATTCACTGCAAACCCTCACGAGACAAAACTCGTCCTACTAGGGTAACCTAGGGGTTTAAAGGCTTGTTGCATATGCTCAATGCAATCGCTTGCCTGCGAAAGTGGAATTTATTTTAATAAAAGAATTTTCAAGAGTAGAATTTTAAACTAATTCATTTACATTGCTCGGGACGCGCAAAGTTCTAAGTTAGGGGGTGTGATTAGGCACATATTCTTCACATTTATCCCCTTAATTGCGGTATTTTTATGATCCAGTGCAGTGTATTTAGCTTGGATTTGTCTCTTATTTATGCTACTAACCTTTTTTGGTAAGTATTTCGTTTTTTGTGTATTTCTCATGTGTTTTACAGGTATTTCATGCAAGTTAGTGCGAAGGAGAACTCAAAACAGTGAAAGAAACCAAGAAATGAAGAGTTGAAGGGAATTTTCATAATTTTTCAGCCTTATTCCGAAGGTGGGGCCAGTTAGAAAGTTGAAGAGATCTAAATTACAAGAATACTGGAAAAAATGGCACCTCAATCCGAGCTACGGTGAAGAAGTTACGATGTTTTGAAATTGTGCGATAATGAAGAGTCTGGATGTGCGGATTTCTGTAATTAATTATGCATTTAATGCAGTGCAACTCTTGGAAAACTTGTGCCACAAGCAAAATTTGATGCCAAATTCGTGCAACTTGGTGCTATAAAAGACCAAGTCCTACCTCATTTTCAAGGGGAGTTTCTAGAGAGAGGCTAGGTTAGGAGTAGGTTAGAAGTGCTAGATTGAATTTTAGGGTTAGATTTTGAGAGCAAATTTTCTATTCCTTCAAGAGTTTTCATGAACCCTAGTTTGTAAGAAATTCCGGATTCCAATTCCATTTTTGTTGCTGAATTCAAGTAATATCTTTCCATTCTCTATTTTTATTATTTGCAAATTATTTCCCATGTCTTGTAGATCCATAATTTTGTGTGTGAATTTATTCTTGAACCAAATGATGAATAGCTAAATTCCCAAGGGTCGGGGTACATGAACTCAATCCAAGGCAAATTATTTATGTAGAAAATAGAGGTTAAATTAAAATATTGATTGAATCGTGAAAGCACCGCTTTATATTTATCTTTGATTTCGTATGGTGCGGGCTTGAACCTCATATACGTAATGCTTAGAATCTATAAAGACTGGATTCATTCACCGCTTTATATCTATCTTTGATTTCATATGATGCGGGCTAGATCCCTCATATATGTAATGCTTAGAATGTATAAAGACCGGATCTAGTCAATAATTTTAATTTACAATTCTAGTATTCTATACGGTAATTTGTTAAGGATTGAGGGATTGTACCCTACCCTATTTTCTCCCATTTGTCAGATCTAATTTCTTTTGCACTTTTTAGTTTGTTTTTCTTAATTAATTTTTTAATAGAAATTTTCCCAATTTTTAATCATCTCTTCATTTCTTTTACGAAATCATTTCAAGATTTAATAATTTTTCTTATTACTATTTGGCAATCTCGATCCCTGTGGATACGATCCCGACTTACCGGGTTTATTACTTGAGCGACAGGCTTGGACTTGAGCCTAGATTGTATGCACTTTTGAGACAAATATTAAGTCGCGTCACTGCTCGGTCAGAGCCTTTTTCTCCTGATAACACCCAGCTTGCTCGAGAAGACTAGGTCATAGGCCTGCCTCAACTCGCTCAGCTTCTTGACCGTCGCATCCCTCTCTCGGTTAGAATTGATATGGGCCAGATCAAAGGAAGCTCGGGCGGCATCAGCAGCCTCCAGATCAGCCTCCAGCCGAGAACCCCTAACTTCTAGAGTGGACTTCTGTTGCTCCAACCTGCCATTCATCCTCACCAACTCGTTGCGATAACGGTAGAGCACAGCAAAGTCTGTCACAAACTGCCAAAAATAAAGAAGAAATTAAGAAGGAGAAATAATTAAAACTTGTTAAGGAATTGAAAAGGGAGAGAACCTTACCAAGGCCAGTCTCTGGCTAGCTTGGAGGGCTAATTGATCAGACCCCAGCGCCCTCTGGAAATCTGTAGGAAGAACTGCCCTATCAAGCAATGCAGGAGCCAGCTGAGTGGAAGTGGCAACTGAGGCCCCCTCGGGCAAAGCTGACACCGGGACCAAGGCTTGCCCAGCCTTCATCCTTGACTCCATCTTCCTCCTCTCTTCCTCTATCTCCCTCTCCATCCTTTTCCTCTCCTCATCCTTCTTTCTCTCCCTCTCTCTCACCTTCTCTTCCTCTCTCCTCTTACTCTCTTGCTCCTAAGTGGATGACCGAGAACCAGTAGCCACGGACCTAGAAGAAGACCTTTGTTTTTTTAACCTCTGTGCAAGAAGTACATGGTCCTCCTCATCATCTTCTCTAATCAGGTTCTATCTGGGAGGCATCTCTTCGCCTGAACTACTGGAAGTGCTCGACGATCCTCTAGCTTCAGAATCCTCTTCAGAAGAACTGCTACTGTCAGAGCTCCCTCCACCCAAATTACTCGCAGCTCCTGCAGGCTCACTCTTAGAGCTGCTCTCCTCTTCATCTAACTGGATAGGCTCAACAGTAGTTTCTCCAAAAGAATCAAACTCTGGAACACTATCCACAGGCCATGCAATGAAGCTGGAGCCTGCGTTCTTGTACTCGAGCAAAAAGGCAGTAGACCTGGGATGCTCGCCGTCACCCAGAGGCTCCCTGATATTCCAAGCTTTCACCAACTCTGAGATACGAACCTCGCTCAGAGCAGGCTCCAAATTCTTTGTCCTCGCTGTGGAAGAAAAAGCAAAGAAAGGTTAGAAAAGTCACAAGTCAGTAAAGGTTGAAATAACAATACAATGTCTACCTATATATTCTTCCCCGTAAAAAGGGACAGTGAACCTCTCAGACCTCGACCCTTCAAACTAGGGAGGTAACTGCCAATTCCTAATGAGGAAACCCTCTTGCTAGTAGTCCTTATGGGAATCAGGTAGGTTTACTACAAATACCCTATCAGGACTCCTAGCTTTGAGGTATAAGACACCAGAGCTAGTTAGAGAGAAGGAATAGCAGAAATAGATCTCGGCAAGTCCTAACCTAGTACCATATAACTGGTTTATTCTACGGACCCCATTTACTATCCTACACACATTGGGTGAGCACTGTGCAGGAACAATATCGAAATAACAAAAAAAATGCCGAAATAGATCATTAGGGGGAAAAGTAAGCACCCCCTGGGAGAGCAACAAAACATGGATCCAGTGGGCATCCTCTATATCCCTAATGTTCCTAGGAGGGGAGGCACAACATTCAATATCTACCCACTCAGGAATATTGTAGAACTTCCTGAACTCAGTGATTGACCTATTTTAAATCTTCTCCACTAAAAAACTTTAGAAACTCTACAAACCAAAGAGAAAGTGCAAAGAAAGGGCATGAGAAACTTACAAAATAGAAGATCGGTTCGAGCGATGAAGAAGCACGAGCCCAAGATGAATAAGAAGCAATGGGAATGGGGATTCAGAGAAGAATGTACGAGGCGCTAGAGTTCTCAGAAGAAGGAAGAGTACTGGAAAGGATGAAACGACGGATGAAAAAGTGGCTATCCCAACAAGCCTTCAATTCTAATCATAGCGCACGGATAGTGAAGCGGGTGCCTCCAAAGCAACTTCACAGTTTTTGAAGAATCACAAATCAGCCATAATGGCTGATCATTTAAATCCATTGGACCCATAAACATGGCCCAACAAATTTAGGGGCAATTGTGGGAACCCAAAATTCAGAACTATGGGCCTGGACGAGTAGCCCAGTCCTGGCGGCCCAAATCCTAGGCCCTTCATCTTTTATAATTGATCCGGTCTCCCCCTACGATCCCATGAAGGGAAGTTATGGGGGAAATGGAAAACGTGGAGGAACCCATCACCCCCACTCATCTACATACACATGTATATATTAAACCCTAGGTCCAGGGCAAAAGGACAAGTTGTATTCTCTGTAATCACTCTCCGGAGTATATAGAAATAATATCGACTGCACCACCATGGACGTAGGCACATCTTGGCTGAACCACGTACATCCTTTGTTATGTGATTGGCATCTTTTATTCCTTGTTCTCGTCTTGATAATCTTTCTATCATATTTATTTGTGTTGCATAATAATTGCCTCTACACCATCAGGACGAATGATTCGTTTACGTCCGATGATCCCCCGTCCAAAGGACTTATGAGAGATTTCGAGCTACATTTTCCCTATAGATAACTCCCAGACTCGAGATCAGTCTAAAGGACTTTCGAAGGTCTCTAGAGTAACTTTCTTGTGACAGGTTCAAAATCGCGCATGGAAGGTTCAAAATCCATTTTTCCAAAGGAATCTAAAAGAGACTTCCAAACGGTAGGTTCAAAATCCTGCCTATCGGTAGTGTGCCTAAAAACACCTGTTGATTGGGAGGACCAGACCTATGCCGACGGCAATGCCTTGGGCCTATAAAAAGGAGGGCCTCATCTCATTGTAAAGGGACCCAATATCTGAGATCCATCACCCTCAAAAAACTAAAAAAATCTCTCTCGAAGTCAGCGTGATTTCTACATCCAAATACATTTCCAAGCCTCATTTTTCATCATCTTCTTCATCAAATTTGGCGAATTAACTACCCTTCATCATCATCCAAGTGTATGGTTCGCTCTCTAACATTCAAGATCAAGCTCAAGATCTTCAACAAGGTCCAACTTTCTCAAATTCTCCAAAATTCGCATTAACTTATTTTATTAGTTAGCATTTTTATTCTCTCCATCTCACATATCCTAATATACTTTTTTATTTAGTATTATTTCACATCTCCTATCTTTCGTATAAATAAAACCAAAAAAATAAGAAAAAGAGGGTTTGCTCATGAATTCTAAATGGGAATTCTCACACTTTTCTCACGCTTTTCCCACATTCTTCTCATGCGTTTCTCACACTGAAACTCCTCTTTACACACACACACACATAAGGGAAGTCCCCAGTAGGATTTATGTGATAAACCCCACCCCTCTTTTTGCATACTAACTACGTGGACTTTGATGCTTTATAGGATATGTAGGCGTGTCAAGGTAAAACTCGAGACTCGAGTCCTATTTTTTCAATTTTCAATTTTCATTTTTTCTAATTCTATAACTCAATTCTCTCCTACATACATATTTACATATACATATATTTGTTCTTAGTGGCATATAATTCCAAACTCGTTATTGCTCCGTTATAACAGTCAACGTAAGGATAATTGCGTAAATCATATTTTCTAATATTACTTTTAGGAACATTCATATGGATGAATCGCTCTATCTCTTCCAGGATACTAGTCGATGATTCCTATCTCCATTACATATACACATGCACACATATCACAGGGAAATGGAGGAAAATAAAAACAAATCCGTGAGAGACCGCAAGGACGGAATGGGTGCTTAACACCTTCCCATTTCGTAACTTAGCCTCCGAACCCTACTCGAATCATTTTTTGGTTTCCTATCTATCAGTATGTCTTTGATGTTGTCCTCCAGGATGTCTCCCATTTCTTTTTTCTATTTTGAGTAAAATAGACTGGAGACTCCATCTCTCTACATTTTTTCACCTCACACATCACCGACGATGGACGAAGCATGCCCGAGAGGGATGCGCGGGACCGAGAACCTCTCACCACAGAGATACCTTCCTTCCCCCTCCACGTGATGGCCATAATAGTTCCTTGGAATTAAATGAGAGCGAGTTTGGTCCTCCTAACGGTTAAGCTCTACCATTAAAACAACTAATGATATCCTCCCCATCAGAGTCACTCTCCCTATACGTGTGACCAAAAGACGTTGGCTACTCAATTACATAGGACGAAAGATTCCTGCATTGTTCGGATAACATAATTCAAAGATAAAAATTTATCTAGTCAAGGGTGAGTTGATTTAATCTCTCATCAAGAAAATTTCACTTCACAAGGGACCTAAGATGATAGATGATATTAGTTCTAATTATCAAAGCAGGGGGAGCCTAATTGAAATTAATTTATTTTAAAATGATGACTCTCAGATTTCAAAATGGGCTCAACATTCAACCCACCTGATTAAATCTTAGAGGATACAAAATTAATTGGAATGAACTTTGAAAACTCCAAAATAAATGTAGACATTGTATTAAATAGAGACTATTATAAGTCCAATCGAACTAGACCATACCCTTTCAAGCCTAATGAGGCTGTATCCGAAGAGGATTTTCAAGAAGTAGGTGAAAGTTCATCAGATCTCTAGTTGCTATATATTAGACTTTATGACTAATGTGTTTAAACACCATCATAAAAATATGTCAAGTGCGTACTACTTTATTCAAAACCTCATGTATATGTTTAATGATTGAAACTATGCCACAAGGTTTGATGATATGGAAAGGATGGATAACACAAAGATGGTTGATATTACTCTCATTCCAGACCATGTTCCAAAGACGATATACATCTTTGGAGAACTAAAGGTCCTTAGATATAAAATCCATGAGGAAACACATTTCAAATTTGAGCTCCAATAACTCATAAGGTCCTTTAAGTAGTTTATGGTAAACTATTCAATGAAAATATGTGATTACTCCTTGGCAAAACTACTCACGAACAACAGGATAGTCTATTTTTCTCCTAAAAGGTAATAGGAAGAATGAGGGAAAGTCTCATGGACAACGCATGCTAGTTAAAATTGTATTTAAGATTCAGGTAGTTAGTAAACAATAAAGAGGCATGTGTTATATATGCAAGAAGTTAGCACATTTGAAGAATTTATGCCTATTCTATTTGCTAAAGTCTAATGAAAATGATAATTTATCCTTAGTCAATAGCACATATTATATTATGAAATCTACTATTACCGAGTGTGTATATTTGAGAGACTCTAATTATACTTGCAAATATTTGTAAGGCTTCTAGGTAACTAACGAGCTCAGTGAAGGAGAAATATCGTTTGTTCTTAGGGGATCATATAAAGGAAGCATTTTTAATATTAAGAAATTTTGTTTAAATTTTGATGAAGACAATAAGTTGATATTATTAGATTTTTTTATGTTACCACTTTTAGAAGAAATTTAATTTTGATTTCTAAGTTATTTATGGATAGATATTTTATTTATTTTAGTAAAAGTGTTTTTATCAGAAATGGAAAATATTTTATCTCTTCTCACACATTGGAAAATCATCTTTATGTTATAAAGCATGCCTCACCAATACTACTAAATACGAAAATGAGTAACTTTAATGGAAATAACCTAAAGAGAAATTAACCTTCTAATTTCAAACAAACATATCTTTGGAACTTACGCTTTGGTCATATTAATCTAAAACTAATTAAAACACTATTTTTAAATGGAAAATTAAGTTCACTGGAAACGGAGGAAATTCCATTTTGTGAATCATGTTTACAGGATAAAATGATTAAGAGGTCCATCATGGTGAAATATTATGAAGCAAGATATATGTTGGACTTAGTTCGTTCTAATTTGTGTGGACCTATGCAAATCTGGGCAAGCGGTGACTATAAGTATTTCATCTCTTTCTTTAAAGAATACTCAAGATTTGGATTTGTTTGCCTTATGAATCATAGCTCTAAAGCATTTGATAAGTACAAAGTGTGCAAGGCTTAGGTGCAGCGTAGGCATGGTAAATTAATCCAAACTTTACGATCTGATCATGCAGTTTAGTGCCTCTTGGGAGAGTTTAGGAATCACTTATCGGAGGTGGCGATTACATCCTAATTATCTGTATGAGGCATTGCACAAAAAAAAATTACCGAACAAAAGGAACTTAATTCTTTTGGATGTTGTTAGATCCATGGTGTGTTATTTGAATCGGCCTTACTCTTTTGGGATTATGCATTAGAGAAGGCTACTTATTTATAGAACATAGATCCTTCTAAGTCGGTCTTAATAATGCCCGTAAAACTATGGACTGGGTGTACACGTAGTCTAGGACATGTTTGAGTTTAGGATTGGCCAGCACACATGCTGAGGAAGGAGATGGAATCATGGACATGCGTATGTCTCTTTTTAGGTTACCTGAATGGAATTAAAAGTGATTTATTATATAATTCTAAGGTCTTGTTGGTGGTTCTTGGTACATTTTCCAAATACTTAGAGGGCAATTATATGATCAAACAAAACCCAATAGCAAGGTTATATTGCAACAGATAAGATTTAAAGACCTAATAATTTCTTTAGAACCACCGTTACAAGTGTAATACAACTTCATATCGATAGTACACTACCTTGTGGTCATGGGAGTATTATCAATGAGTAAGATACATGTATCACATATATATTATAGCACAAGTCGATAAAAATCGTAGTGGGAGAGTCTATTAGCTTATTGGATAAACTATGATGAGGAACTACAAGATACGAAATTTGGGAATTGGCCAAAGGCTATTAATATCGAGGTGGAGTCGATATATTCAAATCATGTCTATGAGCTTGTACAGTTTTTAGGTGGGATAAAACCCATCAAATATAATTGGATCAACAAGAAGAGAAAAGGGATAGACAGGAAGGTGGAAAACTTTGAGGAAAGTCTTATAGAGAAAGGGCTTAATAATAAATAAGGGATTGTTTATGAGGAAACATTATCGATTATAGACATTCTAAAGTCTATTAGGATTCTTTTATACCTTACATCTCATCTTGATCTAGAGATTTAACAAATGGACATCAAGACTATATTCTTATATGGTATAATTGATGAATGAATATATATGAAGTAACCCGATGGACTCATGTCAAATGGATAAGGAAGTAAACTATGCAAGTCTAAGAGATCCATTTATGGATTCAAGCAAGTGCCAAGGTCTTAGAACATCCTGTTTGATCAGGGAAATATATTTTATGGCTTTCATCTATTCATATATGAAACTTATGAGTAAAATAAGCATTATGGAATTGTGGTGATATTTTTACTACTATACATGGATGATATTCTCTTAACTAAGAATAATGTGGGTGTATTTTATAGTATGAGAGTGTGGTTATATTTTTAATTTAATTTCAAGGACTTAGGAGAAAACAGTCACATCATATGGATCAAGCATATTCGTTCTTGTGAAAATAGGAAATTTGTATTATCCTAAGCCATTTATATGTATTATGTAATCAATAAATTTGGCATTTAATATTTCAAGAAAGGGTTTTAGGCATGGATTCTATTTATCTAAGGATCAGTGTTTAAAGACTCCTTATCTGATCAAGAAGATGAGTAATGCACTTTATAGTTCGGTAGTGGGTATTCTCATTTATGTTATTGGATGTAAAATATTGGACATCTGTTAGTTATTGAGATGTTTGGCAGATTCTAGTCTAATCCAGGTGTGGAACACTAGACTGCAGTAAAGCACATTATTAAGTAAGTGAAAAGGACTAGAAATTATGTGCTAGTTTACTTAGAGAATTATCTTGTACCAATTGGATATAGGAACTTATAGTTTTAGTCAGACTGATATTCAAGGAATTCGACTATAGGGTATGTATTTACTCTAGAAAATGGGGCCATATGTTGGAGGACTATCTAGCAATCAAACATTCATGATTCCATAGTGGAAGTAGAATATGTTACAGCTTTAGAGGTAGCAACGACAGTGGTTTAGTTATGTGACTTCTTAAGTGATTTTTTATGGATCCTTTAGGGCCCTTTTGGTTCTATATTCAGAAAACTTGATTTAAATGTTGTTTTTAAATACAATTTTAAAATTTAGTTTTTTGTATTTATAATTACTTGTGCGTGTTTGGTAATTTTTTTTAAAAAATAGATTTTTGAAAATTTGACAAAATTAGCAAACATGTACATTTTTATTATACATGTGTGTGTGTGTGTGTGTGTGTGTGTGTAAACATACATAAAAATTTCATACATACATGATACAAAAAGGTATATATATGTATATACATACATACATCATAAATTATATACATGTACATTTAATATCATGTATTTTTATGTATATTTAATGAGGTAAGTTGGGGAGTTTAGCTCTCTCTTTATCTATCTCTCTCTCTCTCTCCCCCCCCCCCCATATATATATATATATATATATATATATATATATATATATATATATATATATATATATATAATGATGTTGCATGTACAATTCACTATAAAAGTATATACATACAAGAATTGATAATATTTATTAATACAAATGCACTATATGTATATTTTATATTATTCCATACATTAATAATACATGTTTAAAACTATATATAAGTACCATGTATATATTAATAATATTATTCAAATTTATATTAATCCATACGTCATTTTGTGTACATCTACATATATATCTTTTATTTATAAGTAGTACAGACATATTAATGTATTATGTACGTATATTATATATTAATGTATAAATGGATTAACATATTAAGAATGAATAATTCTGAGTTGAAAAATAAAAGCCAGAAGTTATAAAACACCCTCAACCTGTTTTTTTGAAAAACTTGAGTATAACACAAAAATATTATAATTGAGTGTTTAAAAATAGGTTGCCAAATGCAAATTTTTATCAGAGTTGTATTTAAACACAAAAAATAGAATTATATTTGCAAACCAAATAGGCCCTTAGAGTCATTGGTAGTTACACTTTTCTATGACAACAACAGTGTGGTTGTGAACTCGAAAAAACCATTGAATCATAAAAGGACAAAGCACATTGAGATCGTGCAAAAGGCGACGTCATCGTGACTTGGGCGGATTCTTTTACAAAGAGCTAACAAGCTAAGGATTTTGATATGCATGTAAAGGGAATGGGTGTTAGATGCATGGGAACTTGGATTTAAGACTAAGTGGTAAATTGGTGACATTTTATTCTAAAAATAATGTATGGCATTTATTTTTTTAAAAAGGTGTGCCAAGTTTTTTTCAAACGAGATTCATGTTTATGATAACGCCACATAGATGTTCTTAAATATTATATGCAATATTAGTCAATTGGAATCGGTGGTAATTTCGGTGAGTTGGGTTCGGCGTGATCATAAGAGAGTGGAACTCAAGTTATAGTACAGTTGAACAGTTCACAGTCTAGATAGGGATTTGACATCATATCAGTAAAATTGTGAGTGCAATCCTTATAGTTTATCATAAACCACGGGAAATTATTTGATGGATGCGAAACTTTTCTAATAGTTGAAACTGGAATGTGACTATTGCACCATGAATGTATTTAACAAGACAACATGTGAGATTCAAGTCTAGTTACGAACTAGATTAGACTTGAAAAATCACAAATATTTACAAATGGTGCATAGGATCTTAATGCAGATGGTTATGATGATTGGAATGCTTGTGCAATTATTTCTTTTAGTATTATTGGTGCGATTCAATCGTATTAGATCTACATATCCTAAGGTTTGATAATCGTTGTGTAAGTACGTCTGAGATCATAATTGAAAAGAATTTTCTTTCAAGAAAGATCTTGAATTGTGATACTCCCTTTATAGAATAATAAGTTATAATTCTACCAATAAATCTCCGATCAACAGATTATTTTGTAATCTAATTGAGTATCAAATAAGTTAAACCAAGAATCGAGTAACAAATAATATTTTTTTTAAAATCGATAGAATCAAATTTATTTGACCAGGAATGTATTTTATGCTTGACGCGAGGAATCATATTTTGTAACATAGAAAATTTGTAAAAAAGACCTCATGATGGTAGCAATTTTGAGATAATTAAATTAGAGTGTGGTCGTGATTATTTAGTGAAATTAATTGCGATTAAATTTAGTAATTAAATAAATTACCCAGATGTAATTTCGTATTTTCGAGTATGTAATTCGAAATCAAATTTAACTATTTGTCTTGCATTCCTAATATAGTCCATTTACCCAAGTAGAATGCCCACACTCTCTAACAACCTAGTTTAGCCCAAGAACACTACTAATGCCATTATATATTGGTGTAAGCTATAGTTTTAAGATGTATACTCATTACTAAGGGATAGATGAGGAGAGTCAAATTATTATTTAGGTATTTATGAAATTATGCAGAGAGACAACGCCATATCTCACATAATACACCAAGTATTCATCTCCAAAACTTCTCACACACATAGTCTGCTTTGTGAATATGATATACTATAATATCCTCGGCTTTTGGTGTGATCTAACATGATTTTGAATGGAAATTAAGAGAAACCTCTTGATCTTGTTTGACTTTTATTTCTCCTAATTCGGATCGCCTACAAGTTTGTAAAGGTATCGTTATCAAAAACTTTAATACCCCGCCCTAAATAAATTATTTAATTCCACATAACGTTACGATAATATAAAAACATTAAAATTGGGAAGAGTATGACTGGACTATATTCCTAATTAAATTGATATAGGGACTTGATAATAATTCTTAGAAGCATTGTGGGTAAAAGATTAAATTAATAAATGAAAGGATACTGTTATAAGTCTTCCATCCATTTATTTAGATTTGGTTTGGTATCACTTTATACGGTGTAAGTAATTAAGGGGCCAAAAATAAGAAATTAGAATGGGCTGCCGTGTCAAATATGGAACCCGCAATTTGAACGACTACGTCGTCGTTCAAGCGACTCAGCCTGTTGTTTGAATGACTAGGACTGTTGTTTGAATGACCGGGGAAAACTCGATTCCTCGGTGCACTTCCAAGCATTTGAGCACTCTTTTCCTTCCACGTCAGCTCATGGACCTGACGTTATTCAGCTAATATTATTGGAAGTCGATTTTCTTTATGTAGTCTATTATATTAGAGAGAGTGAATGTTACTTGAATATAAGAGAGAGAGAGAGAGAGAGAGAGAGATGAATCGTGATTAAAATAGTACAAATAACGTCCTGCTAAACTACCAAACGTTGGGTCAAATGCGTTGTTGACTTGGGAGAAATTCATAACTGATAAGGGATGGATTTTGGAGTTAAGAGAGTTCCTTTTAAAGTGATAATCAGTGGGCTTGGGTTATAGTAAGAGAAATCATGATGGACTGGAGAGAATGCCCATCAGAATTTTGAATTTTTTTCTCTCTAATTTAGAGCTCCAGTGGAGTAAGTTTTTATGCCAAGACTTCATTCAAACACTCCCACCATTACTAACCCTTATAACCATGATTCCTAGAAATATCCAACCGAACTTTAAAATCGTAGGTGACTCTGGGGTACATTTTTGGAAAAAGATGAGTATATTTCTGAAGGTTTTGTAAAGAGTTATAATGGTTTTTTCTTAGACACAAAATCGGTGCTTATTGGGCACTTGGAGATGGAGTTTGAAGATAATCATTCAAGATTTCATGAAGCCCACTTTGAAAGGGCTTTTAGAGACCCCCTTGAGGCCCCCTTTTGAGGTTGGGGGTTCTCCATCTTCTACACCATTTCGTCCATTGTTAGAGCTCATCACGATGGGAAAAGCTTACTATGACCCAAGTTTCATGTGTAGTATATTTTCAGCATGTTAATTACATATATTAGGATAAATATCTGTGTATAAGAGAATTGCTTGCATCTTAGTGTCGATTATTGACTATCTTGGCATTTGTATCGAATGGGTAGTAAAAAGATGAAGTAAAATGGGTCTTGAAAATAGAAGAAAATTTTAGAATGATAAACAAATATTTTTATGGAATAAAAATGTTAGATAAAATTTGTTGTGAGGGTTTTTTCTCAAAATTCTAAAAATAAACATTTTTATGGAATAAAAATGCTAATAAATATTGTGTTATGTGTGATGTTCGAGTAAATCTGAAAATATATATTTTTATGGAATAAATATGTGAAATAATGTTATGTTGTGTATTTTAAGTAAAAACAAATAATATGCATTTTTATGGAAAAACAAAATGTGAAATAATGTTATTTTTGTGTATTTTAAGTAAAAAGAAATGGTGCACATTTTTATGGAATAAAAATGTGAAATAATGTAATTTTAGTGTATTTCAAGTAAAAGGAAATAATAAACATTTTTTTCATGGAATAAAAATGGTTGATAATATTGTCTTAGTGTGTTTTTCTAGTAAAACTACTAATGAACATTCTGAAATAAAATGATGGGTATTTTGTGGAACAAAATATTGAATAATGTAGAGTATGAGAATACCCGTGCTAAATGGACGAAATGGAAATTTCTAATATATAAAAGGTAGTCTTGTGAAGAGGGTGTTAATTTGTTAGTTAAGGTTGTTAAAGTAGCAATTGTGAAAGTTGGCACATGTGTGGTAATAAAAAAGGGTTAAACTGGATAAAGTGTTTTAAATGTTAAGTTGGAAAATTAATAACCATTTTTAGAAATAACACTAGGTAAGGAACAAAATTGCAAGTTTGGTAAATAAAGGGTAAATTGGTAATTTACTTAAAGTGGAACATTTTTATGGAATAAAATGTTAAAGAATGTAGTTACACTAATGTTTGTGAAAATGAATTAAGTCATAAGGCGTGAATTATTTTAGTATAAATCACGTGTGTGTGTGTGTGTGGATAAGGGACTTAGAGAAGAAAGGAAACAACTTTCCAAGTGTAAATGAAAACATGGATGGTTAAGTTTGCGTTTTGGCTTTGGCAGGGCAAAAGTAAGGAAATGGGATAAAGTGGACATGTGTAAAATGTTAAATGCATTAATAAGGACTCCAATGCAACCGAAAATAAATAAGAAGGGCCTGGAGCCCTTGGGTGAAAATCCCTAAATCACTGTCGAAAGCATACGGTGCATATAGACGTTGTTGTGGAGCCCGTGTAAGTATGTGGTAAATGTAAAATTCTGAGAAAAGATAAAAGGAATAAGGAACACATCAAGAATTGGGTTGTCTGGTAAAATGTGTTAATATAACCTAACTTGAATGAATGAAATAAATGTTCCAGTAAAAAGGCGAAGTGGACAACTAAATGTGTAAATCTATTAATGTCCTTAAGTTAAGTCAAAGGGTAACGTAAAGTGGGCAAATGGGTGGTTAAGTAACCTAAGTTGTTAAACCCATAATTTCCATAAGTATGTATTGAAGGGTTTTCAAATGACAAAGAAGTATTTTCGAATATGGTGAATGGGTCCGTTGAAATGGTGATTTTTAATGATAATACTAAAGTATATTTAAATGAATAAAAATCACTACACCAAAATGGGTAAATTGGCACCCTTCCAGTGGCTAGCCTTGTCACGGTCAATGACCGTGAGAAAAAAACACGCGTTCTTTGTCACAGTCATTGACCGTGATAAGTCCGTGACAAAGACTTGTCACGGTCAATGATCGTGACACGACCATGACAAGTACAGTTGTCACGGACTTGTCACGATCAATGATCCTGACAATTCGTATAATATTGTCACGACCAAGGACCGTGACACATCCGTGACAAATGTCCTAGTAAAAAACCCTTTCCCCTTTTTTTTCCCTCGTAGATTATTCCCTCCTTTTTTTGTAAGGACATAATTTTATAAATGTCCGAGGTAGAATCTAAGAATTTTCTGTTTTCTTCTAGATTACAGTTTGTATGTCTGATACCGCTACATTTGGCACGTCAACACGATCATCCTCGACGGCCTTTATCTGAATTCAATGCATCCATTATCTTCACATGCATCATGCTACATACGACGTGCTTCTCAGCTCATTCCCACTACTCCACTACAACTTATCGGTAAAATGATTTATTGGAGATTTAATATTTGCATAAATATTTGGGAATTTTTTTGAAAATTATTTTTGAAGTCTGGATTAATTTTTTATCAAAAGCAGAATTTTTTCTATGTGTAGAAGTGAAGTGCCTTGAACGACGAGCTCACTCAAATGACTTTGACTGTCGTTCACGCGAGATAGGCATGTCGCGCGATCTCGTTCGAACGACATTTTTCCTTTGTTCGAGCAACATGGCTATCTCGTTCGAAGGAACCACTGCCTCGATTTTCGTATATATATCTATTCTCCTTCTACACAATTTTCAAGTCTTTCGGCAATCTCAAAATTCTGCAAAAATAGTCCATAATAAGACTTCATCTTTTTAAGGTTCTCTAAACCTTTTTGATTCACAAAACCATTCCCATATATGTGTGTGAATCTTTGAACCTTCAATAGGATCATTAACTCAGCTGGAGTAATTTGTGAGGAATCTGTTCTCTTCTTCATTGCTGCCCTACTAAAAAGGGATACTTCCAGCTGACGACATTAGAACCGACACCCGAGGGTATTTCTCTGTCACATATTTTCATTGTTATCCGTGTAAGTCATTTACTCACAAAATTATAGTGAAAATAAAAGGTTTTGGCCCTTTGGGGGATTTTTCCTCATTTGTGTGTGTTTGAATGTTCTTGCTTGATGTAATAACCCTCTCTTCTGATAGCCCATTTTATACTTATTTACCATGTGTAGTAATTAATTATAATGTGTTAGCTGTTGAGTAAATATTAATTTGTTATAACAAAGTCAATATTTACTAAAATGTTGTATAGTTACCTCGTGAGTAGAAAATGTTCATGTGGTAATTTATAATGTCATAAGAATTTATAAATGACATTTTGGTTTAGAAGAAAACTGGAAGTAAAAATGAGTTATAAAATTTCCAGATGATAATTTGGATAATGTAGTTAGTCCCGATAGGTGTGAGATAGTCAAAATAAGTGCCATATTGTATTTTGGCATTTCAGGCACTTTTAACTGGTTTCGGCTTAAATAGTGATATCGCGTATTATTTTATCGCGCATTAGTTATTAGAGTTGGGCATTTTAGACTTATGGCCCGATTTAGTCTTGCTAAGACTTACTATTCCTTTTATGCCCCAAATTGTTAACTTAGGGAGGAAGAGAGAGAGGAAGAAAGCTTTGGAGAAAGAGAGAGATTGAAGATTTGGAGTTTGTTCTTGCTTTCATCTTCATCAAATCTGATCTTCCTACCTTGAGGCAAGTAACCTACTTGCTCTTATATGATTTAAGTGGATTAAATTGCATGATTTGTTGTGGATTGTTATGAAAAATTTTCGTTAGGGTTTTGTTAGATTAATTGGGTACTTAACCCTTAGAAGTTGATTTGGATGATATATGGTATTGAAGATGATAGCTACATACGTTTAGGATGTGTAAGTTGAATTAATTGAGGTTGGTTTGGTTGGTTTTGGGGTTTGGTAGAATTTTGGAGTTCAAGACTCCATAGCCATTCTTGGCTATTCCGCAGGGGCGAATCGATTCACATAGATGCAGAATCCCAGGTCTTGATATCCGAATCGATTCGGATTAAGACCGAATCGATTCGGCATTTGCAGAAACTTAAGTTTGTTGTCCGAACAGATTCGCTTTGAGAGCGAATCGATTCGCTGGGGCGAATCGATTCGGCCCTTAGGGCGAATCGATTCGGTTCCAGCAGTTTTGGGGTCTTTTCCTTTTAATTTTCATCCTTATTCTTTAGGATTAGGACCTAGGAAACTTCTTTAAAGAAGTAAACTTAGAGTCCTAGAGTAGTTATGGAGTTTGGTTGTTACCCTGGACTAGAAATGGGTTCATCTGGGGTTTATCTCGGGGAGGTTTAAAGTAATGTTAAGGCATTACTTCTTTTATTCAACTTTTAGAAGTTAGGAAGTTAAATGCCCTAACTTGGAGGCTTAAGGGCTTATCGAAGTTATGTAAACCTGGGAGAATTGTATGATCATTTGGAGACTTAGTTGGGAATTGTAATTTGAGGAAAAATAAATGTGAATGTTCGATGGGATTTAGGTTCGCATAAAATGAACCCCTAGGTGTTTAAAGATGATAGGTTCAACTAGAATGAACCCCGTTGTTTAATAATGTTAGGTTTAAATAAAAAGAAAAAATCTCATGATTAATGGAAATGGAATTGGTAATGAATATGACGATAAAATGTAAATGTTAATTTACTATTACACACCTCTCTAAATGACATCATAAGGGAAGTTCGCTCGTGAGGTGAAGCCCCCTGGCTAATGAATGCAGGGTGGATATAGTCCTAGGCCATGGGAGCGCTTATTATTGTATATATTTCTACGATGGGTAGGAGATTTCGGGTGTGGTCTTGACTACCCCGCAGGCTCATGGCCGCTTCCCGACGCATATCGATAGGTGCCCAGGTTGTCTTATGTTAGGCCCTGGAAGATGATGGTCATTTAGGGGCGTGCACAGTGGGGAAACCCGGACGGGCGGTCTTAGATATCGTTATATGTATATGAATATAACTATATTTTCATCAAGTTGGACTTGATGGTTGATAAACGCCACAAAGAGCGTATGTTAAATGCCATATAGAACATAAATATGTGCCATGAAGAGCACGGGAATAATATATGTGCCATAAAGAGCACTTGATGTAAATGATATTCCTAATAAGGAATGGAAAGATAATATGGGAAGTTTTAATTAATGCATAGAAGTTATCACTCCTTGATTAAACTGAAAATGGTTTTATTCCTAATAAGGAATGTCAGAAGGAAATGGAAATTGTATTATTCAAGAAGGGTTTTAAATTAAAGTGCCTTACTTTCAATTCTTGCTTGTAATTGTAGATAGCATGTCATATTATCATCCTCATCTTACATGTATAACTATTCATTTCTATCATGCTTTTTATTCTTCTGGTAATCATATAGAACCCGGCCCTGACCGGTATTTTTTCCTTGTTGTATATATATTATTATATCCGTTCAGGTGCTCCACCGCAAGGACGCCCGACTTGACTTCCCAAGTTCCCTTCATTTTCGACGAGCTGTATGGTTTTCCGGGTTATTACAGGACGTTGTATTAGACGCTTTCATTCTTGTTATTCTAGATATGATCGGGTCTTGTCACTCGGGCGTGTGGCCCAAACACTTGTATTTGATTAATGAATGTACTATGTAAGATATTTATATTGTTGTACGTCGTTATATGTAGCTGTGGACCGATAGCTTATTTGGTCCATTTGTGTACATTCGTCTTAGTTGTATTATATATTATCTTTTGGAATTCCACTTGCTCGTCCGATTGGGTTGTTAGTTTAAATTTTCATAACCACATTTTAAAATTTTTACACTTTTTGGCAACCCATTTTCTGATTTATTGGGTGGTTTTCCCGTATATTCAGTTTATTATTGTGATGCTGAGAATGATATCCATCCATGATTCCTGTTACGTTTGAGTATCGGGCTGGCCACCCCTTATCTCGGATTGCGGGTTGTCACATATGGTATCAGAGCATCAGGTTCTAGAGTACTAGGATCTGTGTGGACTTGTCTCGTTCTACCGTAGCGTTCTTTGATGTAGAGCCTAATGCTAGGACTTCTTGTTGCTTATGTTTGCGATCTTCTGCAAATAGATTGTTTTAACCAGTATTTTAATACTATTGTTTTTATATCTCAGATGCTTCCTAAGAGAGGTCGCCCAGCGAGACGTATTAAGGTCGGAGAGAAGGAAGTAGGTCCTCCACCGCCACTACAAGGGACTGTTAATGTTGCGGATGTAGCAAGCATAGTGGCTGGAGCGATTAATGCCGCCATGACCGTAGTGATCCAACAATTGCCATGGGCTCCAGGTGTTCAAGCTCCTACGGGACTTACTCCATGGGAAAGGGTTCGGGAGTCCTTTCTAAAGGGCAATCCCCCAGAATTCGAGGGAGGCACGGGTGCGGTTAAAGCCGATCAATGGAAGAAAAAGATGCAACGCCACCTTCGTATGATAGAATGTAGCGAGGAAAATAAACAAGTCCTTACTACCTTTAAGCTAGTCGGATCTGCTTTACACTGGTGGGAGACGATGACCACACCAGAGCAAAGAGACACAATGTCAATTACTGAGTTCTGGGCTTTGTTTGATCTTAAGTATTTTCCTCCCGCGGTCCAGAGGGAGATGAAGAGGAAGTTACAAGATGTAGTGAAAGGGGAGAGGTCTGTAGCGGAGTATGAGGAGGAGTTCACCCGGCTAGCGAGTTTTGCACCAGATGAGGTGACTCTGGAAGAGAGGAAGATCTCGAAGTTTATGGGAGGTCTAAAATGGAGAATCCGAAAACACTTATTGGGTAACCCAGCTTTCCAGACTTTTGGTGAGGTTATGAATGCAGCATTACTCCATTGCCAGGAGCATCGATTATATATGCAGGGTAGAAAGAAAGCTACTGATATGAGGCAAGTAGGGAAGCTTGGAGAGTTTATTGCGAGTGGCAATAATAATAGGCACGGATAAGGTGCTTTGCATCAGGCAGATCGGGGTGGCCCTAGACGTAGAGGTCATCCGGACCGAGGCATTTCCCAATTTAGGAATATCAGGGGTCGAGGTCGGGAGGACATGAAGGGACGGTGCTTCCAATGTGGGGAGGCAGGTCATTACAAGAAGGAATGTCCTCAAAAGATTGGGGGTCAGTTTCCTAGGGCTCCACAGCAGCCAGATGTTCAGTATCCACCTTCGGTACCAATTATGGTTGTTCCTCCACATCAGGGACAACTACAGTATGGGCGTGTTTGTCACGATCAGGAGGCTATGCTTCCTCCAGCTCTGCCGACACCGCCCGTTATTGAGGGTAAGTTTACTCAGAGATACGTGAGTTATTTGTATCGAGTTCTATGGGTAATGGTTCGCTCATTTTTTTGTTTGTAGGTATGTAGAAATTTCTCTTATTAAATTTTTTTTGAGGCCGATTTACTCGTCCTTAACATGGTTGAGTATGATGTGATATTAGTATGTGATTGCTATGCCTTATATCCACGACCAACAAGTTGAGTGGTAGCGTATAGGAGGGGTTCCTTGTCTGGATTCCGCTTCTGCGGGACGCTCCACGCGTTAACCTTAACAACGTTGAGAGTGGAGATATACCACCTTTCCTTTCTCTTATCTTATGTGTATTACGCTCTATCTCCATGATCAACTAGTTAAGTAGGCATGTGTCGGAGGGATTCCTTGTTTGGATTTCGCTTTGCGAGACACTCCGCCGCATGAACACTTAACGATATTGTGAGTGGAGATATGCTATTCTTTCCTTTAATTTTATTTTGTTTTATTAAATTATTGTTTAAAGTGGGATTGGAAAGTTTAGCCGAGAATCACGTAGAAGGGTGATTAATGGCTATTAAAGTGCGGCATAGAAGCGCTGCATATAGTTTTCTCCTCTGATCGATATGAGGGAGACCGAGGTACGAAGTCGAATTGAGACTTCAGGTTATGCCTTGATAAGAGGGCTATTTAATGAGATGTATATCTGTTATAGGGCATATAACTATTGGGTTTCACGAAAGGTGAGCGTTGGGTTGTTATTTTTATTTATTTGATAGTGCATAGCTGTAGAATCTTTTCGGTCCCGAACATGTGTCTTAGACCTGTACCCCTTGATGACTGACAACGCGAGGTAGTAGTGTAACGGGAAGGTTCCTTGTTTGGATTTCTCTTCGGCGAGACGTCCCACGCACGAAACCGAGCAAATGTCGGTAGTTGAGAAAGGTCTTGGGCACTAGGGATATACTTAGCAATAGGTGTACGACTTAGATAGGGTATAGGTAGATAGACTTTAGGATTGTTTGGACGTAGGGCCTTTATGTATGGCACGTAAGTTTAGGAGGGTTGTTGGGAGTTGACCATGACTAAGTCATGCGTAACCTCTAAAAAGGGATTGGTTCCATGATATGAGAAGTGGGAGGACTTCGAGAAGTTGGTAGTTAAGGCTGAAGGAGATGAGGCCTCTCATAGTAGAGTGTTACAGAGGTAACGAAGGGGTGAATTGATTCGCACCCATGAGCCATGTAGTTAAGCTCGAAGGTAGATTCAATTAGCAAGTCTCTGCCATGATGGGGAGTGATAATACTGGAGTATCGATTTATTATTGATGCGCCTCACAAGTTTAAACTTATGAGGAGTATTATCCCCTATTTAAGTTGAAGTCCATCTTGGGGGTGATCGCTGTATAGGAAAGGAGATGCTACTTCCTGGGCAGAATTTAGTCTTTCGTGTGAACAACATTTCATTGCAAGATGTCGCAGGAGGAAACAAGGGCGGTTAAAACCATAAATAAGCTGCTGATTTAGGAAACGAAACTCAGCTCTTTTGACATTGAGGGTGGGGTGCGTTCCCATAAGAAAATTTTGTCCCGAACGAAAGGGACTTAAGTAAAGCAGATATGGAGAAATCACGCGGTTCTAACATTTCGGTGCATCAAGGTAATGATGAAATATGCTAAGTTGTACATCGCTAGTATTATTGGTTGGGCATAGTAAGGTTGTTGTACTACAGGGGGTGCCCTTGACTATAGTCCTGACTAGAATAAGACTTCCGTTTCTCATTCTTGGCAAGTTTCCAAGAAGTCATGGGAATCGAATTATGGTTAATCACTTCTTGTCATTTTTCCAGATGGCCAGACCAATAGAATAACCATATGTTGGGGCATATACTCCTTATATGCGTGCTTAACTTTAAGAGTAGTCGGGAGCAATGCTTTCCGCTCGTTGAATTCGCCTATAAGAATTTGTGTCGATCCACTATTAGGACGGCGCTGTAGAAGAAGCCTTGTATAGTAGGCCTTGTTGATTCCCCACTTGTTGGTTAGAAGTGCGAGATGATGAGTCTCTCGTATAACCAAGATCGACGAAAAGAGCTTAGTCGATACGGGAAGAAGGCATCTGGAGTTTGAGGTCATTAGACCAAGTGCCGTGGTGAGTATCGTCTGTTAAGGGCATTATGCATTTCGAGGAGAAAGGAAAACTTGCACCGCATGATGTTGTACCTTT
Source organism: Sambucus nigra (assembly GCA_949130495.1). Lineage (NCBI taxonomy): Eukaryota > Viridiplantae > Streptophyta > Magnoliopsida > Dipsacales > Adoxaceae > Sambucus > Sambucus nigra. The sequence goes on from OX422209.1 coordinate 256,789,076, forward strand.
CCTAGAAATGTTGCGGTAGGCCCGGTAACCTATTAGCTCGCTTTATCGAAACATTTTACGGCAAGTTCATAATTTGTTCCTTGTCTCTCATGCAAGGGAGTACGAGAGATACGACGGTGCCTTTAGGCACATTCCTTTTGAGGTAGATGCAACATGACGGTTCTTATTAGGTGTAGTCTGTTGCTATCTTAGAGCGTAGAGCTACGTTTGGGATCGCCGGTAGTACCTTGGGTGATGAGTTCTATATAGTCATCACTTTATCGAGAAATCGATATAGGGTCACAACGATGACTTGCGGGAATAGTATCCGCACTTCTTCTTGTTGTGAGGTATACCTGAATTTTGGGGGCAAAATTCCCTCTTAAGGGGAGGAGTATGTAATAACCCTCTCTTCTGATAGCCCACTTTATACTTATTTACCATGTGTAGTAATTAATTATAATGTGTTAGATGTTGAGTAAATATTAATTTGTTATGACAAAGTCAATATTTACTAAAATGATGTATAGTTACCTCGTGAGTAGAAAATGTTCATGTGGTAATTTATAATGTCATAAGAATTTATAAATGACATTTTGGTTTAGAAGGAAACCGGAACTAAAAATGAGTTATAAAATTTCCAGATGATAATTTGGATAGTGTAGTTAGTTCCGTTAGGTGTGAGACAGTCAAAATAAGTGCCATATTGTATTTTGGCATTTCGGGCACTTTTGACTGGTTTCGGCTTAAATAGTGATATCGCGTATTATTTTATCGCGCATTAGTTATTAGAGTTGGGCATTTTAGACTTATGGCCCGATTTAGTCTTGCTAAGACTTACTATTCCTTTTATGCCCCAAATTGTTAACTTAGGGAGGAAGAGAGAGAGGAAGAAAGCTTTGGAGAAAGAGAGAGATTGAAGATTTGGAGTTTGTTCTTGCTTTCATCTTCATCAAATCTGATCTTCCTACCTTGAGGCAAGTAACCTACTTGCTCTTATATGATTTAAGTGGATTAAATTGCATGATTTGTTGTGGATTGTTATGAAAAAATTTAGTTAGGGTTTTATTAGATTAATTGGGTATTTAACCCTTAGAAGTTGATTTGGATGATATATGGTATTGAAGATTATAACTACATAAATTTAGGATGTGTAAGTTGAATTAATTGAGGTTGGTTTGGTTGGTTTTGGGGTTTGGTAGAATTTTGGAGTTCAAGACTCCATAGCCATTCTTGGCTATTCCGCAGGGGCGAATCGATTCGGCCCCTTGGGCGAATCGATTCGCATAGATGCAGAATCCCAGGTCTTGATATCCGAATCGATTCAGATTAAGACCGAATCGATTCGGCGTTTGCAGAAACTTAAGTTTGTTGTCCGAACCGATTCTCTTTGAGAGCGAATCGATTCGCTGGGGCGAATCGATTCGGCCCTTAGGGCGAATCGATTCGGTTCCAGCAGTTTTGGGGTCTTTTTCCTTTTAATTTTCATCCTTATTCTTTAGGATTAGGACCTAGGAAACGTCTTTAAAGAAGTAAACTTAGAGTCCTAGAGTAGTTATGGAGTTTGGTCGTTACCCTGGACTAGAAATGGGTTCATCTGGGGTTTATCTGGGGGAGGTTTAAAGTAATGTTAAGGAATTACTTCTTTTATTCAACTTTTAGAAGTTAGGAAGTTAAATGCCCTAACTTGGAGGCTTAAGGGCTTATCGAAGTTATGTAAACCTGGGAGAATTGTATGATCATTTGGAGACTTAGTCGGGAATTGTAATTTGAGGAAAAATAAATGTGAATGTTCGATGGGATTTAGGTTCGCATAAAATGAACCCCTAGGTGTTTAAAGATGATAGGTTCAACTAGAATGAACCCCGTTATTTAATGATGTTAGGTTTAAATAAAAAGAACAAATCTCATGATTAATGGAAATGGAATTGGTAATGAATATGACGATAAAATGTAAATTTTAATTTACTGTTACACACCTCTCTAAATGACATCATAAGGGAAGTTCGCTCGTGAGGTGAAGCCCCCTAGCTAATGAATGCAGGGTGGATATAGTCCTAGGCCATGGGAGCGCTTATTATTGTATATATTTCTGCGATGGGTAGGAGATTTCGGGTGTGGTCTTGACTACCCCGTAGGCTCATGGCCACTTCCCGACGCATATCGATAGGTGCCCAGGTTGTCTTATGTTAGGCCCTGGAAGATGATGGTCATTTAGGGGCGCGCACAGTGGGGAAACCCGGACGGGCGGTCTTAGATATCGTTATATGTATATGAATATAACTATATTTTCATCAAGTTGGACTTGATGGTTGATAAACGCCACAAAGAGCGTATGTTAAATGCCATATAGAGCATAGATATGTGCCATGAAGAGCACGGGAATAATATATGTGCCATAAAGAGCACTTGATGTAAATGATATTCCTAATAAGGAACGGAAAGATAATATGGGATGTTTTAATTAATGCATAGAAGTTATAACTCCTTGATTAAACTGCAAATGGTTTTATTCCTAATAAGGAATGTCATAAGGAAATGGAAATTGTATTATTCAAGAAGGGTTTTAAATTAAAGTGCCTTACTTTCAATTCTTGCTTGTAATTGTAGATAGCATGTCAGATTATCATCCTCATCTTACATGTATAACTATTCATTTCTATCATGCTTTTTATTCTTCTGGTAATCATATAGAACCCGGTCCTGACCGGTTTACTTTCCTTGTTGTATATATATTATTGTATTCGCTCAGGTGCTCCACCGCAAGGACGCCCGACTTGACTTCCCAAGTTCCCTTCATTTTCGACGAGCTGTAAGGTTTTGCGGGTTATTACAGGACGTTGTATTAGACGCTTTCATTCTTGTTATTCTAGATATGATCGGGTCTTGTCACTCGGGCGTGTGGCCCAAACATTTGTATTTGATTAATGAATGTACTATGTAAGATATTTATATTATTGTACGTCGTTATATGTAGCTGTGGACCGACAGCTTATTCGGTCCATTTGTGTACATTCGTCTTAGTTGTATTATATATTATCTTTTGGAATTCCACTTGCTCGTCAGATTGGGTTGTTAGTTTAAATTTTCATAACCGCATTTTAAAATTTTTACACTTCTTGGCAACCCGTTTTCTGATTTATTGGGTGGTTTTCCCGTATACTCAATTTATTATTGTGATGCTGAGAATGATATCCATCCATGATTCCTGTTACGTTTGAGTATCGGGCTGGCCACCCCTTATCTCGGATTGCGGGTTGTCACACTTGATTTTATCATCATCAATCACACCTAGATGCATGTTTAGGACTTAATTGTTAAATTGAATTTAATTAAATAACTTCCTTATTTGAACGCAGGCGCACTCCTCTCAAATTGGTATCAGAGCCAGTTACACAATTTTACCGTATAATTTTCCGCAAAATTTTTCTAAGATATTAATTTTCTAAAAAATTGATTTTTGAAAACGAGTGTGTTCATAATGGAGATATTATATAATAAAATTTCACTTTTTGACGGGATAAACTATGCATACTGAAAAGCCCGCATGAGATCTGCATTAAAAGCCATTGATGAACGTGTCTGGATTTTGGTTGAAAGAGGGTGGACACCTCCCTCCGTCACTCTTGAAAACGTGAGCAATTTAAAACCTATTACTACATGGACTGAAGAAGAATTTAAATGGTCATATTTTAATTCTAAGGGTTTAAGTGCCATTTATGGGTCTATCACACCTGATGTGTTCAAACGCATAATGACGTGAACCACGTCAAAAGAGGCATGGGATGTCTTGCAAATTACCCGTGAAGGAACTAATGCTGTGAAAGACTCTAAATTGCAAAATTTAACAACTCAATTTGAAACAATCACCATGTTTGAATCTGAATGTTTTGATGAATTTTATGCTAGACTGTCTGATATCGTTAACACTAACTTTAATCTTGGTGAACACATTCCTAATGTTAGAGTTGTTAAAAAGACTCTCAGATATGTGCCTACACGTTTTATCCCCAAAGTCACTGTGTTAAATTCTATGTGTAATTTAAATATGATTAAATTGAAGGAACTTGTTGGAGACTTTCAAACGTATGAAATTGAAATGTTTCCTAAATCTGTTAAGTCTAAATATAAGGGAATTGCACTTAATGCCCAGGAGAGAAAGAGTGAGGGGTCGGCAAGAAAGAGGGGAGAGTCATGTAGAAAAAGAGAGACAGATACGTCAGATTTTGAGTGTGATTTTGACTTAGATGATTTGGCCCTATTTGCAAAAAAAATCAAGAGAATTCTCAAATTCAAGAAAAATGGTAATTTTAAAGGTAAAAAGAAGTTTGAGAAAAACAAGCTTGAAAAGAAAAATGAAAAAGATTTTAAAGATCCTCCTAAGAAAGAAAGTGAGAGATGTTTTGAGTTCGACGGTAGGGGCCATAGAGATTTTGAGTGTGCTACTATGCTGAACAGAGAAAAAGGCAAAGTTCTCCTTAATGCTACCCTTAGTGACGACAGTGAGGTCGAATCGGTGGATTCTGGAGATGAGTCACCGCATGAGTGTAACTTCACTGTATTCATGGCTAGTCATGTGAGTACTTCTAGTGCTCCTCATGACGATGAGGATGCTGCTTCATAGGGACACCTCGACAGTGAGATCGATGTCAGTAAAGGGAAGGATGACACAAGTGAGAGTGAGAGTGATATTCAACGCGCCTAAGACGATCTATATTTTGAGTCATTTAAAGATAAAAAAGAGTAACAAATCGTAGTTCTTAGGACTACCGCTTTAGAGGAAGATTTAAGAAAAACAAGAGAGAGAGAGAGTCCTCCACCTGCACTACCTTAAGAGAAAGAGATTCTACCTGTGTTGACAAAGAAAGTTTGTTTAGAGAGAGATAGAGTTTTTGAGAAAGAGAGAGGGGAATTGACTAAATAAGTGGCTAGTCTTATGAGTGAGCTCCGTTCCTCCATGGAGACTCGAAAGAAACTTGAAGCCCTTATAGCCCAGCTTACTCATGATCTGGAGAAAGCACGAGAAGTCAAGGTAAAAATCTATGACATATCTAGAAAGATGGGAAAGATGCTCCTCGGCCCCGCTTTAGGTTTTGGTGATAGGCAGGGAATAGGTTATGATGGTGCCTCCACGTCCCAAATTGCACTTGGACCAGTTCCTGAGTTTACTATGACTCCTTATGGCCATCGTCAAAAACCTCGAAGGAGAGTTTGACTAAGAAAAGCAAACCAAGGTCCCCCTAAGATTGTGTTATTTTGTACATATTGCAAAAGAAAAGGCCACCTCAGGGAGTTTTGATATAGTATGGGTCGGACACGACATACTACTGCTCCACCACAGGATACTGATTATTTTACCAGTCTGAGAGAGTGAGTTGAGTTTTTAACTGCCACATCACATAGTTTGATGGAGGAATCCTCATAGATGTCTTTGCCATCAGTGAATGCTTCTCACATTCTGGCTAAAACCAACAACAACAAAGGTAAACAAAAGGTCACCACTTCTTGGGTACCTAATAACGATAAAAAGGCCTTTGTTGTTCATGTCTCTCTCAAAGAACGTAATACCTCTTAGTGGTATTTTGATTGTGGGTGCTCCTGACGTATGACAGGTGATGCCTCATTTTTTTACCTCTCTTGAGGATTATAAGAGTGGTAGAGTCACCTTTGGAGATGGGATCAAGTCTAGCATTGTAGGACGTGATACTGTAGAGTTACCAGGATTTCCTAAGATAGAAAATGTTTTGTGCGTCAAAGGTTGGAAAGCAAACCTTCTCAGAATTAGCCAACTGTGCAACGCTAACTTTGTCATAAAGTTTGACCGGGATGCATGTAATGTCTATAATCAAGCCGGTAAACTTTTAGTGTGAGGGGTGAGTAAAAAGGATAATTGTTATGGGACTGATCCCACATCCTCACTTGTCTACAGCAACGCCATAATCACTCCTATGGATCCGTGGCACCAATGTCTAGGTCACGTGAACATTAGATATCTAACTCGTTTAGCTAAAAAGGACCTAGTACCTGGCTTACCATCACTTAGAAAGCCAACTTTGACGGTTTGTGGACCATGTCAGTTGGAAAAAAAAATTTGTAGCCCCCATAAGAAGTTGCATTCTATTACCACCTCTTGTGTACTTGAGCTTATTTACATGGATCTTATGGATACTACTCATACTGAAAGTCTGGGTTGTAAGAGTTATATCCTCGTGATGGTGGATGATTTCTCCAGATACTCGATTGTAGGTTTTCGGAGGGAAAAATTCGATGCTGTGGATTTTTTAATGACCAAGTGCCGTGTCTGGAAAAATCAACATGGAGTCACTATTAACAAGATACATAGTGATAATGACACTAAATTTAAGGAAGCAAAGGTAGATCTTTACTGTGATAGCATTGGGATCAAACATGAGTTTTCTTTTGTGAAGACTCCTCAGCAAAATGGGATTGTTGTGAGAAAGAATAGGACGATCCAGGAAATGGCTACATCTATGCTTTTAGGTCGTAAGGTTTTTAGGAGATTTTGGGCAGAGGCAGTGTCTACTGTATGCCATACGATCAATAGGGTTTACCTGCGTCCACACACACTTAAGACGCCTTATGAATTGTGGACTGGCAAGACACCCAACCTTGCATATTTCCGTGTTTTTAGAAGTAAGTGCTACATACTACGGGATAGAAAGAAAGTAGGAAAGTTTGACTCTCGAAGTGATGAGGGAATACTATTAGGCTATTCATCGAATAGTAGAGCGTACCGGGTTTTTAATCTGAAGAGCTCTAAGGTTATGGAGTCAATAAATGTCTCTGTGAAAGATGATGAACCTTCGGCGTTTATTGATTCTATCCTTTAGCGTGAGGATGAGGATGTTTTTGGTAGTAATTTATTTGTACCTCACCCACACTCTGTGGACCCTACTCCGGTTTTAGATGACACACCTTCTTGGGTTCACAAGTGTCATGAACCCTCTGCTATTATTGGTGATCCCACTCTAGGGGTCAAGACTCATGCTCAGCTCGAGAACGCTGTTAGCCATTTTTACTACACGTCCAAAGTCGATCCCAAGAATCACAAATAAGCACTTAAGGATGAACACTGGATATCTCCTATGCAGGATGTGTTGCTTTAGTTTTAAAAGAATAATGTCTGGGAACTTGTCCCCCGACCTAGTGAGACTAATGTGATAGGTACCAGGTGGATTTTCAAGAATAAAATGGATGAAAATTGTACCATAATCAGAAACAAGGCTAGGTTGGTCACTCACGGCTACACACGGATAGATAGTGTAGACTTTGGGGTGACATTTTCTCCTATTGCAAGGCTTGTGTTCGTCCGCTTACTACTCATCATCGCATGTCCTCTGCGCTTCAAGTTATATCAGATGGATGTCAAGAGTGACTTTCTAAATGGCATTCTATAAGAGGAGGTTTACGTGGAATAACCGAAAGGGTTTGAAGACCCTAAGCACCCGGAGCACGTCTACTATCTTAGGAAAGAATTTTATGGTTTGAAGCAATCACCCTGTGCTTGGTATGAGAGGCTTACTTCCTATCTCTTAGCCCATGGCTTCAAGGAGGTGGAGTTAATATGACATTGTTCGTCAGGAGAGATGACGGTGCTAATTTGGTTGCCCAGGTCTATATGGACGACATAGTCTTTGGATCCACGTGCTCCCAACATTCTCATCACTTTTAGGAGGAGATGAAAAGTGAGTTTGAGATGAGCATGGTTGGTGAGATTACTTTCTTCCTTGGTCTTTAGGTTCATCAGCTAGAGTATGGAATGTTCATCTATCAATCTAAGTATGCTAGAGACCTAGTGAAGAAATTTGGTTTAGACTCTACTAAGCATGCAAGTACACCTATGAGTACCACTACCAAGCTTAGTAAGGACACTTCAAGCAAGGAAGCAGAGCAAACCTTGTATTGGGGTATGATAGGTAGTATTCTCTACTTGACTGCCATTCATCCCGACATAGCCTTTAGTGTTGGAGTCTGTGCGCGATATCAGGCGTCCCCAAAAGAGTCACACTTACTTTCTCTAAAACGTATTATCAAATACATGAGTGGGACTCTTTCATATGGTATTTGGTATTCCTTTGATACTGATGATCGTTTGTCCACCTATTCGGATTCTGATTGGTCCGGGGATGTAGATGGTTATAGGAGCACTTCTGTTGGGTGTTTCCATTTTGGTTTTGCTGTTGTCTCCTGGCTGAGTAACAAGCAAAATTCCATATCTTTGTCCACCGCAGAGGCAGAGTACATCGCCATCGAGAGTTGTTGCACGCAACTCTTGTGGATGAAGCAAATGCTGGAGGATTATGGGATTTCACAAGACACCATGACTATTTCCTCTGATAACACGAGTGCGATAAACATATCCTGCAATCCAGTCCAATATCCGTGCACAAAGCACATCAGGATACGCGAGCACTTTATACATCAGTTAGTTGAGTAGAAAGTCGTATCCCTGAGTTTCGTCCCAACCGACCGTCAGTTAGCCGATATTTTCACGAAACCTTTAGATGCCCTTAGATTTGAGAGTCTTAGGAAGTCTTTGGGGATTTGCACAGTTGACTAAGGGGTTGGTCTGTGTCTAGGATAGGATTTTGTTTCATGTTCATAACATATGCTTCCTATTTCTAGTTTGTGTGACACCCCGCCTAATTAAATACCGGGCGATCACTCCTTTATTAAATTAAATCAAGGTATACAGTTGGTTCATTCTCAGCATCACTGTCGATAAAAACAATTTTTCCAATTTAACACCCTAAATAATTAAGTTAAGTGTCAAAACCATTTTCATACATGACTTTCCAAATTTTATTTAAAGAAAAACATTTAATTTATTTATTAACAACATTCAATAAGTATGAATCACACCACATTAAATATCTGCAACATAGTCCAATTAATTTAAAACATTCGTCAATCGAATGTCAACATGCGAAATATAAAGTAACACAATCTAACTGAATAAAACCCATAGTATCAATACTGGAAATAACTGAAATACAAATGTCCAATAACAACAGAATAATGGAAGAGCTACACATTCTCAACTAAATGAAAGTACTAAGAGTGGATCCGAATGAACGAAGTCGTCTAATCAAGAGACCTGCAACTCCCACCTAAGCTGCAGCGCGTTCCTTCCAAGAGATCCTAAGCAAGACGCCCCTGTGGCTGGGCACCTGTATCACATACATGTATATACAAGAGAGAGAGAGAGAGAGAGAGAGAGAGAGGGAGAAAAATGGGTCAAAGCCCGAAAGTTTGTTTGATTTAAAATACGTTTAGTAAGCATTTAAATTGATACAGGCCAATGCAACAACATATTAGAACGACACTCTCTTGAGAAATTGTCACCTCTCTTCTAATGTGAACGCCTATCGTACTAACTTTCCAACGAGTTATCTTATTATTTTATCATACTACCTTCCCAATAATTTTTGCTTATCTTAGCTTACTCATAAGATTTCAAAACCGAACAATATCATTGTTTCAAAAAGAATACTTCCAATTAGTAGCACAACTCTCGTTTTAACTTTATTAATTTATAAAGTTTCCCAGTGTCATATTTTACTTTCCCGAAACAAGTATTTACTATATATAATCCATAATTATTTATCACTTACTATATCACAGCAACATTTTAAATTTCCCAAATTCAGATATATATATTAAGCACCCGTATAATATATATATTCTAACAGTACCAACATGCAAACTATGGTGTAGGCATACTCTGCTATCCAATCCCCATATCGCTCACACTAAGGGATATACAAGTTCGGAATCACTCTCTAACTGTATCAACATATATACACAAAACAAGATTGAGGCGAAGTATAGATTCCAAGTCTCTAAGAGGTCAGTGCATACCCCACGCCTCTTAGGACCGTCTGAACTATTGATTCGATAGCCTGTACCAAGGATATCTATCTTCTAGGGTAGAAGTCAATATCCCCCATAAAGGTCCCATCGAGATAAGACTGTCCCAGCACGGTAACCTCAGGGATAACAAGTAGCGCGGGTACGTTTTCCACATGTATATAATATATGTACACACAATCATGTAATTATACCACTTTTATCGTATTAATATAGGTTCCACTCGTCACCCATAATTACAAAATTTATCCTTAATTTCACATTATTAGTATTACGTATAAGGTTTCATCTCTAACCTTAACTCGAAGGGTTTTCTCACTTATTTCGTGATACTCGTGGACTTTATCCTTCCAAGTAGAAAATTCAGTAGGTATACCTATATTCACTATTGTAGCTATTCGCTGTAATCTCTCACTTGGAATATGTAGTTTCATCGTTTATTATTTAATTATCCCGAAAGACAAATTCTCAACTCATAATAAAGTTCCCAACACTTATTCATATGTTCTACTGGTCTTTCCTATCTCCCAAAACATTTTATGAAGAACACCCAAGAATTATATCATGAAAATTCAATTTTTAAATCATTTACAAAGGGAAATAGTAGTCTGCCAGGAGGGGTCGATCGATCGAGGTTTGGGGCTCGATCGATCGAACCTTCGATCGATCGAAGCTCTAAGCTCGATCGATCGATCAAGCAGGTCTACGAAAATCTGCAGAATTGCAGTTACGGGTTCTACCAATTTTCTTCATCCAAAACCATGTTTTTCCATTCTAAATGTCCCAAAAACCTACTACTAACATTATATCAATATACCAGATGTTTTCCACGTAAAGCATGTGCATATCTAACATTAAACATGGATAATTAACCCAAAATCTCATCTAATCATCAAGAACCCTTGAGTTTTTCTTAAACATGGTTCTAATCTGTTTTTACCAGAATTTCCTTCTAATATATCATCAAAATTTCATGGGTTATATTCCTCTACATGGTAAGGATTCCAGAATTTTCATATAAATTAATTCTACATGAATTCTCCTATCATAAATTGGGTTTTCTACCATAGTTTTCATCACAAATCATTCCTAAACTAATATGAAGATTGCACCAATGAAAATATGCAAGAAATACTTGCCTGGGATTTTTGGTATTCTGATTCATGGCTGATTTTGGTATGGATGCGTTCCTCGTCTCGCGATCTACGCGGTGGTGGTGGTTGTGGTGCAACGGTGACTTTTGGGGCCTTGGATTGCCTTGGAGCTTTCTCCTTCCCTCTCCTATGGCCGTCACTTGTGTTTTTGTTTTCTAACCCTAGATGACTAACCCAAATGGCTGATATAGGTTGCTGAATTTCGTGGGTTTAATTACCCAAAAAGGTGAAATGACTAAATTGTCCTCCCGGGGTACCAATTAGGCCTAAAAACGCCCCGAGACCCAAACTAAACCCCCGGGTACACTTTTCTAACTATCTCGACCCTTCCGGACGCATTGGAACACTCAAAATGACCATGCGAACAACTTATAAAATATTCACTTTTTATTTAACAAAATTAGTCCCGACGTGACACGGGCACGTCCTGACTTAAATTTCTGAAATTGTCATTTAATTCACTCGTGACATTCAATATAATCAATATCATATATTACTTTGGTCATTAGTAATATTCAACAATTTTTCATAATTACTAACTCTCATCACGTTAATAATTATAACATAATTAATTTCCGGATTTTTATTAAATAACTCACCCACATCAAATTTATTAAATCCCCGAATTAATATAGCATAAAAATACGGGGTATTATATACTTCCCCCCTAATAACGGAATTTCATCCCGAAATTTGGAAAATAAGGCATACCTAGTAAAAACAACTCTGGATATCATTCGCGCATATCTGTCTCGCGCTCCCAAGTGGATTCCTCCACATTATTATCCTCCCACTGGACCCGCACAAGTAGAACTATCTTCGACCTCAATATCCTCTCACTATAGTCTAGGATAGCCACCGGTCTCTCCTCGTAAGAGCTATCAGGCTGTAAGTCGATCTCATCTATCTCAATATGAGTATGGGCCATATCATCCTGAAGGTATCGTCTCAACGACGAGATGTGGAATACATCGTGGATACGATGTAAATGTTCTGGCAGTCCCAACCTGTATGCAACCGACCCAATCCTCTCGATGATGGGAAATGGTCCCACGTACCTCGGAGCCAACTTCCCCTTCTTCCCGAACCTCATCACTCCCTTCATAGGAGATACACGCAATAACACTTGGTCCCCCACACTAAACTCCCGGAAGAACCGTTTCGCATCGGCGTAGCTCTTCTGCCTGTCCTGGGCTATCCAAATGCGACTCCTGATCATCTCAATCCTCGCAGAGGTCTCCTGAATCACCTCTGGTCCTAGCAACTTGTTATCCCCCACTTCGAGCCAACAAGATGGGGAACGACAAGGTCTGCCATACAAAGCCTCAAATGGTGCCATGCCAATCGTGAACTGATACGAGTTATTATAAGAAAACTCTACCAGTGGAAGATTTGGATCCCAACCTCCTCCAAAATTGAGAATACACATTCGCAGGATATCCTCTAACATCTGATTAGTATGCTCTGTCTCTCCATCTGTCTGTGGGTGGTAAGCTGAACTCAGCCTCAACTCAGTACCCATAGCCTCCTAAAAGCTTTCCCAAAAACGTGACACAAAAATCTTGTCTCTATCTGACACAATATTCAGGGGCACCCCGTGTAGTCTGACAATCTCAGCGATAAACAACTGAGCGTACTGACCCGTGGTGTAATCTGTCCGCACCGGCAGAAATTGAGCCACCTTGGTCAAACGGTCCACAATCACCCCGATAGAATCGTGGCCCCGCTGTGATGTAGGCAACCCTGTAATAAAATCCATGGAAATACTCTCCCATTTCCACGCGGGTACTTCAAATGGTTGAAGCAATCCTGACAGTTTTTGATGGTCCACCTTCACCAGCTGGTAGGTAGAACACTTGGACACGAACTCAGCAATGTCCTTCTTCATCCCACTCCACCAGTATTGCCTCCTCATATCCTGGTACATCTTATCTCCTCTAGGATGTACCGTAAATTGGGACCCGTGAGACTGGGTCATCATTGCATGACGTAATTATGCTCCTTCTTAGAACCACCAATCTCCCACTAAACTTCAAACCCCCATCAGAACTAACTGAATAAGACTCAGCACCCTCGACTAAAAGTCGTACAATCTTCTCCTGGCAAAGCGGGTCTGTGGTCTGGGCCTATACTACTCTCATAACAATTTCGGGTGTGACTGACATCACAGATATGAAGGAACGAGCTACTGCGTCCTGGTGGCCTAACTCCTTCCACTTTACTTTCCAGACGTCTTCTACCTCGTCTACCGGTCTACGACTCAACGCATCAGTAACTACGTTGGCCTTCCTCGGATGGTACTGTATATCGAACTGGCAGTCCTTCACAAATTCTAGCCATCTGCGCTGACTCATATTCAGCTCTCGCTGAGTGAACAGGTACTTCAACGACTTGTGGTCGGTGAACAAATGAAATTTATCTCCCAACAAATAGTGTCTCCATATTCTCAATGTAAAGACTACCGCTGCTAACTCCAGGTCATGGGTGGGGTAATTCTTCTCATGCGGCTTAATCTTGCGGGAGGCAAAAGCTATAGCCTTCTCTTCCTACTGAAGTACTCTCCCAAGTCCCCGTAAGGACGCATCGGTGTAAACTAGGTACTCCATACCCGACTGCGGTAACGCAAGGACTGGCACTGAAGTAAGCCTGTATTTCAGCTCGTTGAAAGCCAACTGACAAGCGTCATCCCAAACATATGGTACTCCCTTGCGAGTCAGATTGGTCAATGGACCTGCTATTTTGGAGAATCCAGACGCCTCTTAGGACCGTCTGAACTATCGATTCGATAGCCTGTACCAAGGATATCTATCTTCTAGGGTACAAGTCAATATCCCCCATAAAGGTCCCATCGAGATAAGACTGTTCCAGCGCGGTAACCTCAGGGATAGCAAGTAGCGCGGGTACATTTTCCACATGTATATAATATATGTACACACAATTATATAATTATACCCCTTTTATCGTATTAATATAGGTTCCTCTCGTCACCCATAATTACAACATTTATCCTTAATTTCACATTATTAGTATTACGTATAAGGTTTCATCTCTAACCTTAACTCGAAGGGTTTTCTCACTTATTTCGTGATACTCGTGGACTTTATCCTTTCAAGTAGAAAATTCAGTAGGTATACCTATATTCACTATCGTAGCTATTCATTGTAATATCTCACATGGAATGCGTAGTTTCATCGTTTATTATATAATTATCCCGAAAGCCAAATTCTCAACTCATAATAAAGTTCCCAACACTTATTCATATGTTCTACTGGTCTTTCCTATCCCCCAAAACATTTTATGAAGAACACCTAAGAATTATATCACGACAATTCAATTTTTAAATCATTTACAAAGGGAAATAGTAGTCTGCTAGGAGGGGTCGATCGATCGAGGTTTGGGGCTCAATCGATCGAACCTTCGATCGATCGAAGCTCTAAGCTCGATCGATCGATCAAGCAGGTCTGCGAAAATCTGCAGAATTGCAGTTACGGGTTCTACCAATTTTCTTCATCCAAAACCATGTTTTTCCATTCTAAACGTCCCAAAATCCTACTACTAGCATTATATCAATTTACCAGATGTTTTCCACGTAAAGCATGTGCATATCTAACATTAAACATGGATAATTAACCCAAAATCTCATCTAATCATCAAGAACCATAGAGTTTTTCTTAAACATGGTTCTAATCTATTTTTACCAGAATTTCCTTCTAATATATCATCAAAATTTTGTGGGTTATATTCCTCTACGTGGTAAGGATTCCAGAATTTTCATATAAATTAATTCTACATGAATTCTCCTATCATAAATTGGCTTTTCTTCCATAGTTTTCATCACAAATCATTCCTAAACTAATATGAAGATTGTAACAATGAAAATACACAAGAAATACTTGCCTGGGATTTTTGGTATTCTGATTCATGGCTGATTTTGGTATGGCTGCGTTCCTCGTCTCGCGATCTACGCGGTGGTGGTGGTTGTGGTGCAAACCGGTGACTTTTGGGGCCTTGGAGCTTTCTCCTTCCCTCTCCTATGGCCGTCACTTGTGTTTTTGTTTTCTAACCCTAGCTGACTAACCCAAATGGCTGATATAGGTTGCTGAATTTCGTGGGTTTAATTACCCAAAAAGGTGAAATGACTAAATTGCCCTCCCGGGGTACCAATTAGGCCTAAAAACGCCCCAAGACCCAAACTAAACCCCCGGGTACACTTTTCTGACTATCTCGACCCTTCCGGATGCGTTGGTGCACTCAAAACGACCATACAAACAGCTTATAAAATATTCACTTTTTATTTAACAAAATTAGTCCCGACGTGACACGGGCATGTCCCGACTTAAATTTCCGAAATTATCATTTAATTCACTCGTGACATTCAATATAATCAATACCATATATTACTTTGCTCATTAGTAATATTCAACAATTTTCCATAATTACTAACTCTCGTCACATTAATAATTATAACATAATTAATTTCCGAATTTTTATTAAATAACTCACTCACATCAAATTTATTAAATCCCCAAATTAATATAGCATAAAAATACGGGGTATTACAGTTTGTTTTATATGTATTATTGCTTTGTTGTACAAATATATATTTTTTTATTTTTTGAAAAATCCAAAAAGATTTTCCTTGTATAAAATTTTTAGAAAATCTCAAAAAGATTTTTATATTTTATTTGCACCTTTTATGGATGAGAATTTAAGATAGCCAAGTCACAATTTCATTCCATTTATCCATGTGACTGTTTGATAGAGATTTGAGACGCTACATCATTTCATCTGTGTGCTTTACATTGATTGGAGTCTTTGAGATGTGATTAATGATATTTTACTATATGTTTGACTCCTATCTCCTTTATTGTACACATGCACGGATTTATTTGATTATTGTAGTTGTCTATCACATATTGGCTTAAGTGTTTCCATCTCAATTCTGTCTATACAACTAATTATATGCGATAAAACTTGACAATATTGGAATGCATGTAAAAACCATTTTGGTGAGACTGTGTGTTTATTTAAAAATGGGGAAGGGTTGCGAAAGGTTCATTTAACCTTTGCGATTCTAAGCCACCGTTCAAAGGAACTAAAAAATTGAGGAATTTTATTATCCGGGGTCCAAAGAGGTTAAAAGAGCCCCCAAAAAATTAAAGGCAATAAAAATAAATATATTCCATCTATGGGCCATTAGGTTTCACCAAAGTTTGAGAATTTAGAACACCTTTATTCAAAATATATATCTGAGGGAGTTTGGTTGGAGAATATAAACGGGTTTGTACTTCTTTGAAAGTCCTGAAAATGCATGAAATAGGTTTGGATGTTATTGGTGTGGAAATCACTTTGAGCTTTGATTTGTTGATTTGATTTAGTCAATGTCTCATATTACAACCTTTTTACACCAAAGGAAAATTTTGAGTTCATTCGTTAGGAGTATCTGATATTCATCGTGCATATATGTCGTGTTTGTATGGATTGATTTTTCTATCGAATCTGATCACACCCTTTCATTTATGCTATCATCGACTTAGTTGTTTTTGTGTTGTTTCATGGTGTGATTATTTGTTGTATATTATGTGTGAAATTTTTTGAAAAATACAAAAATAGAAGTTTATTCGCTTGTGTCATTCTCCATGTGCATTAATTTATGCTTCTCATATCTATCTATTTAGGCACATCATAAAAAGGGGGAGAAGAATTATGGGGGAGAATCGGTGTTTGGCTGATTTATGAATGATTTGCTTAAGCTTAATAGATCACCAATTTTTTCATATCATTATATTTCAAATTATTGCTTGTCATGGGTATTTTCTTTATCTCATGCGTGTAGGTACAACATTTTTCATTATTGGATTGCACACCCTGATAAGAAAAGCTTTGGAAGTTTCTGAAGAGCTGAAGGTTTGAAATACATGTCATTTAGTATTCTCAGTTTGAGGGTTTAATGGGGATATTATCTTGTATGTCATTTGATTGCATAATTCGGCTTTTTTATGTATGTACCGGCATAGACATAGGGTGAGATTTGTAAGGACATAATTTTATAAATGCCCATGGTAGAATCTAGGAATTTTCTTTTTTCTCCTAGATCACAGTTTGTATGTCTGATACTGCTACATTCGGCACGTCAACTCGATCAACCTCGATGGACTTTATCCGAATTCAATGTATCCATTATCTTCACGTGCATCATGATACATGTGACGTGCTGCTCACCTGATTCCCACTACTCCAATACACCTTATCGGTAAAATGGTTTATTAGAGCTTTAATATTTGCATAAATATTTGGGATTTTTTTTTTATCAAAAGCAGAATTTTCTCTAAGTGTAGAAGCGAAGTGACTTGAACGACGAGCTCGCTCAAACGACTTTGAATGTCGTTCGCGCGAGATATCGCGCGATCTTGTTCGAACGACGTATGTCCTTCGTTCGAGCGACATGGATATCTCATTCGAACGAGCCACCGCCTCAATTTTCTTATAAAGATATGTTCTCCTTCTACACGATTTTCATGTCTTTCTGCAATCTCAAAATTCTGCAAAAATAGTCCAGAATAAGACTTCATCTTTTTAAGGTTTTCTAAACCTTTTTGATTCACAAAACCATTCCCATATAATTGTGTGAATCTTTAAACCTTAAAGAGGGTCATTTATTCATGTGGAGTAATTTGTGAGGAAGCCGTTCTCTGATTTATTACTGCCCTATTGGAAAGGGATAGTTCCAGCTGACAACATCAGAACAGACACCCGAGGGTATTTCTGAGTCACATATTTTCATTGTAATCCGTGTAAGCCATTTTCTTACAAAATTATAGTGAAAATAAAATGTTTTGGCCCTTTAGGGGATTTTTCCTCATTTGTATGTGTTTGAATGTTCTTCCTTGATTTTATCATCATCAATCACACCTAGATGCATGTTTAGGACTTAACTGATAAAAATTGAGTTTAATTAAATAACTTCCTTATTTTAACGCAAGCGCACTCCTCTTATTTTCTCTTTCTCTCTCTCTACTTTCAGGTTAGTTTCTCTCTCTCTTTCTCTTCCATTTATATATATGTGTGTGTGTATATATGTGCGTGTGTATGTCTAGGTGTGTGTGGTGGTTGGGGGGTGGGGAGGGGGTGGGGCAAGGGGTGGGGCAGGGTGGGGGGAGGGACAGGGATGGGGGATTGTTTATGTGTGTATATGTGTGGGGTGTGTGTGTGTGTGTGTGTGTGTGTATTAGTGTATGTGCATGTGTGTGTGTGTAGTGGGGGAAGGGGTGGGGCAGGGTGGGGGTAGGGGGAAGGGATGGGTGGGTTGTGGGGTAGGGGTGGGGGCTAGTTGTGTGTGTGTGAATGTGCATGCGCATGCGTGTGTGTGTGTGTATGTGCGCGTGTGTGTATATGTGTGTGTAGTGTGCGTGTTTGTGCGTAATGTCCCTTATAAAAGAATTGATTGGTTATTAATTTTTTTTAGTAAATTAATATATGATTGCCCCTTATTGTAAATTAGTAAATTAATATATGATTAATTATGAAAGGAGGATTGTCCCTCATTGTAAATTAGTAAATTAATAATTGTATACTTTAATTGTTAGTTTAATTGATGAAAATAATTAAATGAGTAGATGAATTAGAAGGAGTAAGGGATACACATTTGTTGTTGACATTGCTGTGGGATTATAGTGGATCGATGTTGGGTTGGTTAATTTTAAACGTGGCATTACCACTGGATTATTGTCCATATGGGGACGGGATTTTTCAACTTTTTTTGAAAATTACTTTCTATATCAAACAATATATATATATAGTATGATAATTAAATAAAACATACTTGAAATTATATATAGTGTACATAGATACTAGCCTTCTAGTTCTTATGCGTATGCATTCAATATCCCTTAGACCCATTCGAGAGTCATTACCTATGTAATGAGATCTCTCGAATTGTCCTGTTTCGACAGTTTAAAACTGCATAATTTATGTATAATATTCTTAGTGGCTTAAAGTTATTACTTTTGGAGGAAGTTCTGCAGTCGTATCCTAATGTTCTCTAGGTACATACTAAATTGACAAGTGTGACTGTTATTTCAAGTGATCAATTGAAATAACACTCACACTTGCCAATTTACGAAGTGTACTTGGAGAACTACGGGGTATGCTGCCGAATTTTTTTCAAATCGTAACAATGTGCATGAGCTGTTAAGTATATTATAGAAAAATGCGGTCTTGAATGGGATATGACCACTCACCCTTTAGAGGAGATGGAGGAAATAGAGAATTATGTTATAAATTAAATTTGAATATAAATAAGACATAATTAAATTAAACATACTATAAATCTAAGTTTTGTTTATACTAATCCATGGTCAATTTTCCAACACGCGCCAAAACGTCTAAATAGTAGTGTGGATGACTTGGCTGCTCCTAACGAATATCAATCCTTTTTTTATGATAACCCGAATTTTAAACAATTTTTTAATTTGTAATAAATATTCCAATTTGTACCAAAACATCCATTTTTAATGCTTTTAATTTATTTTGACTCTTGTGTAGTGTGCGTGTGTGGGCAGTAGGGGTGGGGGTGTGGATGTTTCAGATTTTTAGTAATTGTACATATTATGAGCTAGATGCTGTTATTTTGGAATTCAGAATTGAGGTGTTTGACATTAACAATTCATTTTTATTTGTAGTAATTGTACATATTTGCATGTCTTCTTTTAATTCATTTTGATATGTACTAATAACATTTTTTTACCACAAATGTCTCCTTCAGGTATTAAGGCGAGGATGATGATGCTTGTTATGACGATGTCGTCTAGGCTCGGTGGTAGCGGAGGCGGTGAGGGCTCCTCGGCCTCTAGGCTCCCCAAATATGGCAAATTGGGGATGGCCATCGAGAACAAGTTGGGGCTATTAGTGAGATCCCTCGAGCGGGTAAAGACGATCATCTACTTAGGTTACATTAGTTGGAAGGAGGTCCCATATGATCTCAAGTTAGCTGTTTGGGTGGCACTACAGGTAATGTATTTATATTTATATTCATATGAATATTTTAATTTTAATTTTGATTTCAATTTCATTTTATATTTATATGTATATTTATTTTCAACTAACATTGTATTTGTTGGACAAGAACAATTTAGCCTAGATCCAAAGCTACGCGATTCCGTGTTGGAGCAGTTGAGGGAGCAACACAAGACGTGAAAGAAAAATAGGCAGACCCGGTACTTTGGGAAGACATGAGTGTCCATTATCCAGAGGTGTGAATCCATCCCGCCGAAGGAGCCGATCTCATTGGCACAATGGCAAAAGTTAGTTGATAATGAGATCGGGGAGTGTCAATTGGCATCTCGCCAATCGGGGAGGGAAAATAGGGCAAAAAAGATGGATGTGCACTACTCCGGTCGGACGTCTTACGCCTAGGTGGAGGATAGGATGAGGGTAAGATTTAATTTTTTTATAACAACTGAAATATATTATTCTGCATTATTTTACTTTGCGGGGAAGACACTAATTTTACTTTATTTTATTTCAGGGGCATGGAGTGGCCACGGGGGTAGGCCGCATAGGCTCGATACTTATGTGGCTCTTAGAAAGAAGAAGGGTAAGGATAAGGAGGTTCCCCTGAGCGTCGCGGCCACGATTGTAAGTAATCCAACAGTTTACTTTTTCTTAATTACATTATAATTTTTTAATTTACTTATTTTACTAATCATCTGCTTTTTGTCGTTTCAGGCAAAGCTTAAGGAAGTGCACGAGTCGCAGTCTGATGCCGACAAGGCATCTTTGTCCACAGACTCACTCAGCCAATTGCTTGGCTCTGGTCGCAAGGGGAGGACAAGGGGGTGAGCTCGCGGGTGGACAAATCTAGGATAATCGGATTGGAGACGAGCGACATCGGGTTGGCTCAAACGGTGGACTCACATGACGAGAAGTTTTCCTATTTGGAGTCGACAGTCCAAGATATGTTCTCATTAATGAAGCATTCATTGGGCAGCAGAAAATGCAAGGGGAAAGAGAAGGAGAAGGTTGGGGGGGAGGAGGTGCAGGATCACGAGGATGTGGACCTCGCTGCTTCGTCCTCGACACGTGCGGACTTTGATGATGTACTTCCCTATTTGGCTCCCTTCGACCGACCGATGTCGACACTTGGTTGGTCGAGCATGTTTATACTAGACATATTTGATGGCTAGCGGATAGGGAGGGGATTGAGGTACCCGAATATCATCCAAGGTGGACTAGTTCATGGACGTGAGCGTCAAGACATCGATTCCCAAGTTCTCATCATGCATATGATACCCGGGAAGGAGAACTCCCAGTTGTGGTTGTGCGAATAATGCAGCACGATGTATATCAATGGGTGTGTCAATTCGTATATCATGTGGCCTACTCACCTCCTTGGATTTAACCTTACCCAAGACATGTAGTGACATTATTTGAATTGAATTTTATTATTTTTAAGTTTGTACATTTGAATGGTTTTTAACTTGATTTGAATTATATTTGGATTATATCGTGATGCTTATTGTCTCTATTTTGAAAGTATATTTTCACTATCTCTATTTTATTTGAATATAAAATGTTTGAACACGTACTTGTCACAGTCAATAACCATGACAATTTCTTGTTAAATGTCACGGGTTTGTCACGGCCAAGGACCATGACAAAGCTTGTCACGGTCCTTGACCGTGACACGACCGTGACAATTCTAACGAACTTGTCATGGTCAATGACCATGATAAGTCCGTGATAAAAAAAGTTATCATCCCCGGAATTATTACGGTCATTGACCTTGACAAGTCCAACTTGTCAAGGTCAATAACCGTGGCAATTCGACAGATTTGGTGTAGTGAATGGTGATTTCAGTAAAGGAACGAGTTGGTACAAATGATGTGTAATGGTTTTATGTGTTGAACGGGGTGTGTTAAACAAATTCAGAAATACTACGTGCAAATAAAGGAAGTATTTTCAAGACTAAGGTAAGTTAATCTAGGGGAGTGAAGTTTTTGAAGTAAAATGGCTAATGCATTTGAATATGTATTTTTTTTCAAAGGTATACCTATATATATATATATATATATATATATATATATATTTTGCATGCATGTGATTGTACCGTGTGAGTATTCCTTGTTGTAGTTCATTTCTATACCGCTTGTATGTTTCCCACTGGGCATAGGTTAATAACCCCACTTTGTTATGGTAGGTTAGGTGCGGGTTTGTATTTTGAGGATTTTATACAGGTAAGTGTACTTTACTTATTTTACATTAGTATATCTGTTTACATGGACTCGAGATGCTTTCCATGGGTCCCACACATAGTTCATCATGAAACTGGAATCACATGTTAAACAAGTAAAATTTTAACTAAAATAAAACTAGACTAGCAACATTATATAGGTTGTTTCATTTCACATAACACCTAACCCTCACGCCGGACCGAGTTGACTCACGGGTAACCCATAAATTCGGGTTGGGTCATTACAAAAACCTGAGATTATTTTCAAACCCAAATCATGTTCTTAACTTTCTAATGTATGATTAATCAATGTTTTCTGGGAAATTTTTAATTTAATATCAATCCCATCCAATTTTATGTGACACCCCGCCTAATTAATCCCGGGTGATCAGTCCTAAATCAAGTTAGAACAGGTTTCTCATTTGGTCCATTCTTAGCATCACTGTCGTTTTATTAAATTACTAACCACCTAAGTGAGAAAAATAGACTGGTGCCAATTTTTATCTTTCATTAATTAAACAAAAACCCATGCGGAAAAATAAAACAATACAACAATCACAGATAACTGAAATAATCATCCACAAATAGAAATAATTAACCGAATAAACCATCGGTCCAAAATAAATCCCGTAAAGACAAGAATGAACTCCCAACAAGTCTAATACAAATAAGTGGAATGTGAGCGACATGCTCGAATAACTAATAATGAATTTCTACATTAAGAATGAAAAATGAGGCGTCTATCAAAACCCCTCAACATCCACATATGCTGCAGCAACGAATCCCTGGAATTGAGTCAAGGCTGGCGTCCCTGTGATTGGACACCTAAAAGGGTTTTTAAAAGTTTTTATAGCAAGGGTTAGTACCCAAAACATTTAAAAAACATTTAACAAATGATTAACTTTCAGTAATAATAAATATGCATGCTCTTCATATTTTAGTTAGTGTCGCACTCTCTTGAGAACTTCCTTGCCCCTCCTCTAATGTGCACCACTAACGCTTTAATTATCACCTAGTTATCTATCTCATGACTAGATAATTATTAAAGTCTCCTTGTACCCCCCTACTCTAATTTGAGTATAATGTGATTATGATTTTTAAGTTATTAGTAACATCAACTTAATTAATCATTTCCCTTTTTAATTCATATAACTTCTCCACTCGTTATACATATACAACAACTCATGCTTGTATTTATTTAGCCCGTATATAATAATCACCTAATTATATACTTAGAAATATTGCAGCATTCACACACATACTGAAATACATAAAACACTAACATCCACCCGAGTAAAAATA
The DNA here is from genome assembly GCA_949130495.1 of Sambucus nigra. Lineage (NCBI taxonomy): Eukaryota > Viridiplantae > Streptophyta > Magnoliopsida > Dipsacales > Adoxaceae > Sambucus > Sambucus nigra. The sequence continues at coordinate 256,812,632 of OX422209.1, forward strand.
CTCACCGGACATAATTTCTCTAAAGTGCTAGTACACTAGGTATATTCACATACCCTAGTTATCCAAGTTAGAATTGCTCACTAACTTGGTTTGGTATATGATTGGAGGCGGTCATATTCCTTCCCGGAAAGTGAGACGCCCCTCACCCCCTGTAACGGACGCTATGACCTGGGAATCTACTCGCCCTACTCCTCAAGCTAGGGGATTCATCCACTGCGCATAACCTCCCCCTATAGCACTAGAGTATAATAATATCTAACCACTGATATTAAGGCATACACTATATATATATACTATCACACACCGTATATATATATATATATATATACATATATAAAAATGTTCCAGCTACACCGTGTACTAAACCCGTGACACAAGCCCATTCCATTTTTTTTTTTATGAGTTTGTTACCCAACTCGAATTATTAATTAATTTGCACATTAATAAAATTCAGTTACTTTTGATGTTTCCCTCACCATTTAATTGGACTCAATCTCATAGCCCGAATTAACCTCACCCGAGTCTAAATCCCGACTCTAAATTACTTAGTCCATTACTAAATAAAATAATTTACCTCGATGTCGCTCAACCAATTTTGACGTGTCACCCAAATTTCTACTCCCATCACGTAATTAATTTCCCCACAATTAATCAGATTTAAATCATGCATTAATTTTTCTCAATAATTAATCACATAACAACTTTTATATAAATCTCTTTCTATATAAACAAAACTGGGCGAATTGTCAGTTTCTGCCGACCATCGATCGATCGACCTCATGGCGTCGATCGATCGATCGATCAGGTACTCGTCTTCTTCGCGAAGATAGACAGCCATGGACGAGTTTTTCCAAAACCAAATTTCTTCCCACACCAACCTCGAGCCTTTATATCACTAATATATGTTAGAAATCTTATTAGGAGCCTCCCAGAATGTCCACAACAATCATTAATTCGTCCATTAACTATCAATTCATGAATTTGGGGAAAATCTATCTTTGACCCTAAATACATTTATACTCCAAATCTCTTCACCAGATTCGTTCTAAATCATCCAGATATCATTCAACAATTTTACATCAACTTCCACAGTCAGATTTTTACACAAATCCTCAATAATTTCGTAACTCAGATTATTGTTTTCTCAATCTCCCATATTTATGCCATGAAACCCCAAAAAGAATTTTAACTCATCACATCACATAAATATGAATTGAAATACAGATTTAATACTATTGCAAGTTATTCACTTGCCTTAAGGTTCGTAGGGTCTGAACTTGGAGTTGTGATTTCCCAAGGTTGAAGATGACCTAGTTGGTTCTTTGAGATCCCCAAATTGGCTTTGGCTGCTGCTAGGGTTTCCTAACCCTTTAATTCCTTTCTCTGCTTAAGCTTAGCCAACCCTTATTTTCTTTTTATTAAGTTAATTAATCCATTCCCGTTTTTTTACTAATGGGCCAAGCCGAAGTGACCAAAATGTCCCCGAGTGGGCCCGACTATGTCTAAAAACGTCCCGTGACCCGTTTACTACCCCTGGGTACACTTTTCCGACTATCTCGGCCCATCCGGACTCAACTATACACTCATAATTTTCATCCGAATTAATTTATAGAAATACTTATCCCCCACCCAATATAGTCTATACCGACTTCCGGATGTGATAAGTACATATCTCGTCATTAATACTCGAAACGACGAAATTACATTATTACTATACGCTCAGTAAATAATTTTTCCTAAATATTAACCATTCAATCCCAGATTAATATTTATATATTATTCTATCATAATTAATTCATTAAATTACAACACACTAGTAATTTAGAATTTCCGAATTAATTAAATTTTAAATGTACCAAAAATACGGGGTGTTACATACTCCCCCCCTTATAAAGGAATTTCATCCCCGAAATTAGATTGTACCTGCGTTGAAAAGCTCTGGATATTGTTCCCACATATCCTCCTCTCGCTCCCAGGTAGACTCATCAACATTGTGATGACCCCACTGTACTCTAACCAATGGAACAACCTTGGATCGTAATTTCCGCTCACTATGATCCAAAATAGCTACCGGCCTTTCCTCATACGAGATGTCTGGCTGTAAGTCGATCTCCTCGAGTGGAATGTGCCAAAAGGCTCTCTCGCTCCTTCGATATTTCTTCAGCGATGCCACATGGAATACATCGTGTATCCGCTGAAGATGTTCTGGTAACCCAAGCTTATACGCCACCGGTCCCACCCTCTCAATAATAGGGAAAGGTCCTACGTATCGCGGTGCTAACTTACCCTTCTTCCCGAACCTCATCACCCCCTTCATTGGGGATACCCGGACTAAAACCTCGTCCACAACTTCTAGCTCCACATGTCGTCGAGAAGCGTCAGCATAACTCTTTTGTCTGTCCTGAGCTATCCGAATTCTTCCTCGAATCATCTCTATCTTGGAAGATGTCTCTTGAACAATATCCGGCCCCAAGAGTTTGTTGTCCCCCACCTCTAACCAACAAACGGGTGAACGACAAGGTCTCCCGTACAGTGCCTCAAACGGTTCCATTCCAATCGTGAATTGGTAAGAGTTGTTATACGCAAACTCTACCAAAGGAAGATATTTCTCCCATCCTCCCCCGAAGTCCAAAATGCACATTCTGAGCATGTCTTCCAGCATCTGGTTAACTCTCTCAGTCTGTCCGTCCGTCTGTGGGTGATACGCTATACTCAAGCGCAACTCCGTGCCCATTGCCTCCTGAAAGCTTTGCCAAAAGTGGGCGACATAGATTTTGTCTCGGTCGGATACAATATTTATAGGCACTCCGTGCAGCTTAACAATCTCTGCAATGAATAGCTGTGCATAACGCATCGTCTCGAAGTCTATGCATACCGGTAACAAGTGGGCAACCTTAGTCAACCGATCCACAATAACCCATATGGAGTCGTGACCCATCTGCGATACAGGTAACCCTGTGATGAATTCCATGGAGATGCTCTCCCACTTCCACACGAGAATTTCTAACGGCTGTAGCATCCCTGATGGTCTCTGATGGTCAACTTTCACAAGCTGACACGTGGCACATTTCGAAACAAACTCCGCTATGTCCCGTTTTATTCCTGCCCACCAATACTGCCTCCTTATATCTTGGTACATTTTATCCCCACCGGGATGTACCGAAAATTTCGAACCATGGGATTCTGTCATAACAGCGTGCTTCAAATCCTCATCCTCTGGCACCATTAACCTCCCATTAAAGCGTAGGCCTCCTTCTGAGCTAATTGAGTAACCCTCTGCTCCCTCAGCTAACAACTGGCCCACCCTATCCCGGAAAATCTGATCCTCTGCCTAAGCCTTCACAACTCGCATAATGATCTCAGTTGTGATGGATAATGCTGACATGCAAGCCTTGGCTACGTCATCCTCATGTCGGAGCTCTCTCCACTTTGCTTTCCATACTTCCGATATCTCCCCAGTCGGCCTTCGGCTCAATGCATCTGCTACCACATTGGCCTTACCAGGATGATACTGAATATCAAATTGGTAAATCCTTCATGAATTCTAGCCATCGCCTCTACCTGATATTCAGATCCTTCTGTGTGAAGAGATACTGAAGTGACTTGTGATCCGTGAATAGAGTAAACTGTTCTCCTAGAAGATAATGCCTCCATATCCTCAAAGCAAAAACGACCGCCGCCAACTCTAGGTCGTGAGTGGGGTAATTCCTCTCATGGGGCTTTAGCTTCCTGGAAGCATAAGCTATAGCCCTTTCCTCCTACTGGAGCCCACCCCCAAGACCCCGTAAGGATGCGTCTGTGTAAACCCGATACTCTAGCCCTCCCTTTGGCAATGCAAGCACGGGTGCAGATGTCAACTTGTCCTTTAGCTCGTCGAACGCTAATTGACAATGATTATCCCACTTGAAAGGTACCCCCTTCCGAGTCAGATTCATCAAAGGTCCTACAAACTTAGAGAATCCCTTAATGAATCGCCTGTAATAACCGGCCAAACCTAGAAAACTGCGCACCTCGGTCGGTGTCGTGGGCTGTCCCCACTCCCTCACCGCCGATGCCTTATTCGGATCCACTGCAATACCCTGATCTGACACGACGTGACCAAGGGACTGTACCTCCCACAGCCAAAATCCACACTTCCCGAATTTGGCATAGAGTTGATGATCCCTCAGTGTCTGTAGAACCATGCGCAGATGCTCTGCGTGCTCCTCCTCGGTGCGCGAGTAGATTTGGATGTCATCAATTAACACGATGATAAATTGATCTAGGTACTCCCTGAAAACCCTGTCCATGAGATCCATGAACATTGCTGGTGCATTGGTGAGCCCGAAAGGCATTACTCATATGATCCATATTGCGACAAGAAAGCGCTCTTAGGAACATCCTCCTCTCGGATACGCAATTAATGATACCCTGACCTCAAGTCGACCTTGGAGAAGTAAGATGCCCCTCTCAATTGGTCAAATAAATCATCAATTTGAGGTAACGGATACTTATTCCGTATCGTCACCTTGTTCAGCTCCTATAATCCACGCACAAGCGGAGTGAACCATCTCGCTTCTTTACAAACAACACCGGCGCATCCCACGATGATGTACTCCGCCGAATAAAACTCGGACCCAGTAGTTGCTGAATCTGTTCCCTTAATTCACGCATCTCTGAAAGGGCCATACGATGAGGTGCCCGAGCAATCGGCCTCGTCCCCGGTGCTAAATCGATAGGTAACCCTGGTATCTCCTGGAATACATCCTCAAAGTTCCTCACTACGGGAATAGAGTATAAAGGGACTACCACCGTTTGTGAGGTTTCCTCCTCAATGTAATATAAGTGAGTGCGCGACCCACCCTCAGGAAGCGGCATTGCTATCAGGAACATCTCCTGTCCCGGAATGGAGAACATGATTGTCCTCTCATAACCATCTACCGTAGCCCGGTAACCTGCCAACCAATCCATGCCCAAGATGACATCATACCCCTCCATATCTAACACTAAGAGGTCTGCTACTAAAACTAAGCCTTCCAATCAAAATGTCCACTCCCCGACAAAACGATCGAATCAAAGCCCCGCTGCCTACTGGCGACTCTACGCTCATACGGAGGCTACCCGCTGCCTCTAATAACCCAGCCCGTTTAGCAAAATTAGATTTAATGAATGAATGCTCCCATGTTAAAATTATGCTACATACATGACCATGAATGAAAAACATACCCTCAACTGCTGGCGGAGCCTTCTGTGCCGGAGGATTGGGAACATTCTGGACATTATACACACGCCCGTAGTGTATCTGCCACTGATGCTTTTGGGCGAGTGGAGTTGGTGCGACCGGTGGTATCTGCCCCTGTTGCCCCTGATGGGTACCCTGCTGACGGCTTCTGCCTCTCTGCGGGCACTCCCTCTTGAAGTGTCCTGGCTGGCGACAGACAAAACAGAGCTTCTGCACGTCTCCCTGTCGTTGGCCCTGACGTGGCTGGCCCTGCAGGCCTCCCCGATTGTTCCCTTGGCCCTGACGGCCTTGAGGAACCTGCTGCTGCTGTTTAGGGTCTGGCTGCCCCTGCCTGGACCCCTGTCCTCCCGGTTGGAACCCACCAGGCTTAAATCTCTTTGCCTGATTCCCTTGCTAATGAATTGTGGCTGAGTACTACTAGTGCAACCACCCGTAACCGCCTTGCCCTGCTGGCTCGATTCACCTGCTCTCTTATTCCCCTTCGTATGGGCACGATGATCCCGACAAAGTACGAGGGCGGCATTAACGACATCTGCATAAGTCATTAACGTCGAATTCCCAATCAAATGCTGCCTGATCCTCCAGGCTAAGCCATTCATGAACCTTGACCTCTTCCACTCCTCATTGCTCACCTCATTTGGTACAAAGCTTGCTAAACGGGTGAACTCTTGCTCATAATCTGCCACTGACCGGTCACCCTGTATTAACTCACTGAACTTCCTTTGCATCTCCGCCTCTACCGCTGGTGGAACGTGGTTACGGTCGAACCGCACCCCGGATTCGGGTATCGCCATGAAATATTGCTCTTCAGTGGTGGTCACTGACTCCCACCATTGTAGGGCTGCCTCCGACAGACGAAAGGAAGCAAGCTTCTGCCTCTGCACATCGGCACACTCCAGCATGCGCAGATGGCGCTGAATATTCTTCTTGCAGTCACAAGCCTCCACCACATTGATGCTCCCCTGAAACTCAGGTGGGTGACCCTTCTGAAAGGTCTCCCTAACTCGCTGCCAAGACGGTGGCCCCACTGGAGCCTGAACTGCTGGAGCCATTGGAGGCGGTGCCCTGGGCTGTGGAAAATGAGCTGCCATAGCTTGCATTGCTGTCTCGACTGCCTGGGCCACTATCACTGCCACTTGAGTAGTAGAAATCAACTCAGGTGGGAGTGGTGGTGGCGGTATCTGTGGCTCCTGGTGAGCCTCCCTCACCTCATCCCTAGCCTCAACCCTCTCCGCACTCTGTCTCTTTGGTGACATCTGAAATAGATTGAATTGTATAAGTACACAATTTATACAAAACTAATAGCAGAAATACGATCTCTCACAAGCGGAAGATATAATCAACAGTCCAAATAATAGGGCTCTATAACAACCGAACGCTACGCTGAAACGTAGAAAGCTGCACAGATCCTAAGGACTCTAGAACCTGATGCTCTGATACCATCTGTGACACCCCGCCTAATTAATCCTGGGTGATCAGTCCTAAATCAAGTTAGAACAGGTTTCTCATTTGGTCCATTCTTAGCATCACTGTCATTTTATTAAATTACTAACCACCTAAGTGAGAAAAATAGACTGGTGCCAATTTTTATCTTTCATTAATTAAACAAAAACCCATGCGGAAAAATAAAACAATACAACAATCACAGATAACCGAAATAATCATCCACAAATAGAAATAATTAACCGAATAAACCATCGGTCCAAAATAAATCCCGTAAAGACAAGAATGAACTCCCAACAAGTCTAATACAAATAAGTGGAATGTGAGCGACATGCTCGAATAACTAATAATGAATTTCTACATTAAGAATGAAAAATGAGGCGTCTATCAAAACCCCGCAACATCCACATATGCTGCAGCAACGAATACCTGGAATTGAGTCAAGGCTGGCGTCCCTGTGATTGGACACCTAAAAGGGTTTTTTAAAGTTTTTATAGCAAGGGTTAGTACCCAAAACATTTAAAAACATTTAACAAATGATTAACTTGCACTAATAATAAATATGCATGCTCTTCATATTTTAGTTAGTGTCGCACTCTCTTGAGAACTTCCTTGCCCCTCCTCTAATGTGCACCACTAACGCTTTAATTATCACCTAGTTATCTATCTCATGACTAGATAATTATTAAAGTCTCCTTGTACCCCCCCTACTCTAATTTGAGTATAATGTGATTATGATTTTTAAGTTATTAGTAACATCAACTTAATTAATCATTTCCCTTTTTAATTCATATAACTTCTCCACTCGTTATACATATACAACAACTCATGCTTGTATTTATTTAGCCCGTATATAATAATCACCTAATTATATACTTAGAAATATTGCAGCATTCACACACATACTGAAATACATAAAACACTAACATCCACCCGAGTAAAAATACTCACCGGACATAATTTCTCTAAAGTGCTAGTACACTTGGTATATTCACATACCCTAGTTATCCAAGTTAGAATTGCTCACTAACTTGGTTTGGTATACGATTGGAGGCGGTCATATTCCTTCCCGGAAAGTGAGATGCCCCTCACCCCCTGTAACGGATGCTATGACCTGGGAATCAACTCGCCCTACTCCTCAAGCTAGGGGATTCATCCATTCCGCGTAACCTCCCCCTATAGCACTAGAGTATAATAATATCTAACCACTGATATTAAGGCATACACTATATATATATACTATCACACACCGTATATATATATATATACATATATAAAAATGTTCCAGCTACACCGTGTACTAAACCCGTGACACAAGCCCATTCCATTTTTTTTATGAGTTTGTTACCCAACTCGAATTATTAATTAATTTGCACATTAATAAAATTCAGTTACTTTTGATGTTGCCCTCACCATTTAATTGGACTCAATCTCATAGCCCGAATTAACCTCACCCGAGTCTAAATCCCGACTCTAAATTACTTAGTCCATTACTAAATAAAATAATTTACCTCGATGTCGCTCAACCAATTTTGACGTGTCACCCAAATTTCTACTCCCATCTCGTAATTAATTTCCCCACAATTAATCATATTTAAATCATGCATTAATTTTTCTCAATAATTAATCACATAACAACTTTTATATAAATCTCTTTCTATATAAACAAAACTGGGCGAATTGTCAGTTTCTGCCGACCATCGATCGATCGACCTAATGGCGTCGTTCGATCGATCGATCAGGTACTCGTCTTCTTCGCGAAGATAGACAGCCATGGACGAGTTTTTGCAAAACCAAATTTCTTCCCACACCAACCTCCAGCCTTTATATCACTAATATATGTTAGAAATCTTATTAGGAGCCTCCCAGAATGTCCACAACAATCATTAATTCGTCCATTAACTATCAATTCATGAATTTGGGGAAAATCTATCTTTGACCCTAAATACATTTATACTCCAAATCTCTTCACCAGATTCGTTCTAAATCACCCAGATATCATTCAACAATTTTACATCAACTTCCACAGTCAGATTTTTACACAAATCCTCAATAATTTCGTAACTCAGATTATTGTTTTCTCAAAACCCCATATTTATGCAATGAAACCCCAAAACGAATTTTAACTCATCACATCACATAAATATGAATTGAAATACAGATTTAATACTATTGCAAGTTATTCACTTGCCTTAAGGTTCGTAGGGTCTGAACTTGGAGTTGTAATTTCCCAAGGTTGAAGATGACCTAGTTGGTTCTTTGAGATCCCCAAATTGGCTTTGGCTGCTGCTAGGGTTTCCTAACCCTTTAATTCCTTTCTCTGCTTAAGCTTAACCAGCCCTAATTTTCTTTTTATTAAGTTAATTAATCCATTCCCGTTTTTTGACTAATGGGCCAAGCCCAAGTGACCAAAATGTCCCCGAGTGGGCCCGACTATGTCTAAAAATGTCCCGTGACCCGTTTACTACCCCTGGGTACACTTTTCCGACTATCTCGGCCCATTCGGACTCAACTGTCCACTCAGAATTTGCATCTGAATTAATTTATAGAAATACTTATCCCCCACCCAATATAGTCTATATCGACTTCCGGATGTGATAAGTACATATCTCGTCATTAATACTCGAAACGACGAAATTACATTATTACTATACGCTTAGTAAATAATTTTCCCTAAATATTAACCATTCAATCCCAGATTAATATTTATATATTATTGTATCATAATTAAATCATTAAATTACAACACACTAGTAATTTAGAATTTCCGAATTAATTAAATTTTAAATGTACCAAAAGTATGGGGTGTTTCATTTTATTCTCCTATATGAATTTATACTAGTAGATAGGAAACTAGTCGTTTAAGGAAATTGGTGAAAATGTATAAATATATTTTTAAAAACTAGTTATTATAACTCCATTTTACTAATGCTTAGTTAAATAAAACATTATTTAATGTACTAAATATGATTTAGCAGATTAAATTTTTTCTTTATTCAACCAACCTCCTAATGGTTTTGTAAAAGCCTAGTCGAAATTATTTTGTGTGATTTCGTCGATTCTAAACGTTTAATTAGCTAAATAGGTCAAATTGTTATATCTTGTTTTAGAGAGATGTTTAAATGTTTTTTGAAAGTCCCAAAAGGTCTTGTTTTATTGTGAGTCATTTTTACAGACATGTCGTATGAATTTAAAAAGTTTACACCTATACTAAATCCTAACTCTCTTAACACTCAAGTTGCCTTTTTTAATGATCATATCCAGTGTTTAATGAAGTATTTCTTGAATCTTTCAACCTTGTTGAGTTACTACATTATTTGATTCTTCATATCTAATACACACATTAGTAGAGATAGTTAGTGAAAATTATGTCATCAATTAAATTATTATAATAAATACAAATTAGTAATTCTTCTGATATGTTGGATTCACCATGTCTCTCTGTTTAGAATGAAAATTCAATTGGTGTTTTTAGCTAAATATAAACAATATTCTTGCCATATTAATTTATTCTTTCACAATAATCATCTCTCTCTCTCTCTCTCTCTCTCTCTCTCTCTCTCTCTATATATATATATATATATATATATATATATATATATATATATATATATATATATATATATATATATCCCCCTTCCTTTGTTATTATAAAAATGAATGGGAAGGAGTACTAAAAACCAAATGGATGTGAATGTGTAAGCCAATTTAAATGAATGTGTTGTGTTTTATTACTCAAATAAATATTATATGATGGATGTGATCAAGAATTTAGTTTTAGCTCACCCGTTATTGTAGCATGTAGTCTTAATCTAAAAAATATCCCCCCCCCCCTTTTATTTATGATGCGTGCTCGGAGCATTATTTTATGTATATGAATCAAGTGTTGTAATTTTATCAATTATAATAACACAATTCATTTAGATCATATGAACCAATAGTGTGTTATATATTATTTAGGTGTGTATACATGTGAAGATGAACTATGTGCGTAACATGATCTCAAAAGGTGTATGATTGTGTATTCAGAAATTAAGTGTGTGCCAAGCATAAAATATTAGGCATGGTCAATTTTATCTAGATGTAGTTAATGTGTGGCATGTATGATAAAGTAAATTAGTGCTTATATTATAAAATACTCATGTGTAAAATGTGTTCAAATCTCAATTGTGGTAATTTCCAAAAATAATTTTCCTTTTGTATAGAGTATATGTAAAGTTTATATGATAGTAGGATATGTGTCAGAGAGATTGTTTTAAAAAAAATCATGACAATTTATTTCAAGGATGTGTGTGTGAAGGTGTGTGGATTGCAACAAAATAGGTGCAAAATTTATGATTTCAATTTCAAATGTGTGTGTGAGCGTGATTGAGCTATAGATTTGTGTGAGGTGAGTTTTTAATAGACTATACATTTTTCAAAAATTTATGTGTTTTATCTCAATATGTGTATTTGTAATAAAAAAAATTCATGCACCCCTTTATTATTATTGACTTCATCAATGTTTATCCATTGAACATGTTTTCATGGGAAATTTCTTTTCGCTATTCTCACTATATGCTTAATTTCTGTTTAGATTCCTATGCTGCCACTTTTATCATAAAAATACATATCCTCATAGACACACTTCCAATTTTATTATTAATAGAACAAGTTCAAATTATCTTAAAAATATCAAGTATGCTATTTGGATTCACTATGTATGTTATATGTTGAAGTCATACATTAATTTCAAGCTCATAACAATCACATAAGAAAGTTTAATTTATTATCGTAATGTAATGGATTGACACCACCAATTTTTCACCAACAAATTATAAAATTTCATGTAAGGGGTAATGACGTATATCTTTTGTTTCAAATCATGAACAATGTGAAAATGATAGGTTTTTCATTATTATTTATTCCATTATAAGCATGTATTTTACTTATGAAATACTGGCAAGATCTTGATTAACTTTGATATCATGCAATAATGTGTGTGAAAATGCCTTTTATCCAATTATATAAACATAATTGTTAATTAATATGTACAAAGTATTGAGTCTTGCATAATCAAACCCAAAGTTTTATCCTCATATACATGTAGTAAGTGAGACACTTGATCATATTTAATCTTTGCACATAGTTCAACATTAAAACCTCAACGTATCTTTAAAATATTTGACCCAACGCGACTTTGATATCCTTTTTATATGGTTGTGATTTTGACATGTAAGGTTTGAACACATGCACATGTTTTCAAATTATTTATGGTACTAGATTTATTCGCAAAATAATTTTTTATATGTGAAAAAGTTTTCGAAAAGGGTTTTGTTGATTTGAAACATGAAAAGTTCTAAGATTGGGAATACTATTTGCAGGCAGGTGCACGACATTAATTTGTAATGGCGTGCAAATTTTTAATCAATACAAGAACATTACACGTGGATTATTCTTGGCATATTATATCTGCACCGTGTGCAAGGAGGAAATCCGACACTATGTGCACATTTGCCTAATTTTTTTAGAAGTGTTGATAAATAAAATAAAATTTTCCAAAACTCATAAGTTGATGAGCTTAATTTTCTCTAACTCATTCCTAAGAGATATTTACTAGGCCATCTTGAAATTACACTTTCTCCTTCTAATTTTAGATAATTGACATGATCAATGTTTGATCCATGGCTTGTGAGGACTTATGTTGATTGAATTTATTTTTAGACCAGAAAAGCCTTGAATCAGTATCATTTTATATCATTTCCAATTTCAATTTTAGATCTAAAACTAAATCTACTTGATTTTCTTAAGGTGTTTGTGTTTTGGAGTATAAAGTACTTCCTCTCATATCTGGTAGATTTCCAAGCTTGGCTATTGTTCAATAGGGAAATTTCATATATGCATAGGCAACTACCTATAAGAGATTCACGTGATAAGTACTTTCCTTCCATTTGTTAAATTACCTTTCGCAAGTTGAATGACACAAAACATGCATCCAAGTTTTTTTTTTTTTGTGAGAGGGGTTTTTCCTCGTAGATATGGCCTTTTTTGTTAATTTTGGTGGAAATTGGTAATCAAGATTAGATTCCTTACATTTTGACATTATATCTAGGTTATTCGTAACAATGTAAGTGTTTGAACTTGTAAAGGCTACAATCTAGTTAATTGACATAAATTAGAGCCGATTTGTTGGGGTTTTATTCTAAATACCATGTGTAAACAGTTTATTATCATTGACAAATGATTGTTTATTCAATTTAAAATGAGAATCAAGGTTTTTAGAAGGATTTATATTTATTTAAATATATTATATCATATGAATTTCGGTCAATAAATCACGGTAGGAATTCAAGTAAGTCATCTTCAAGTTGATCAAAAGGATGTCGGAATAACGATTCTAACACTGTTCAAATGTTCATAACCTAGAAAGGGAGTTTAATCCATCAAACAACTACAACGAAATCCTAGTATTTGATCAAAAATTGAGGGAACGTGTTAGATAGTTCTAGAACTTATTCGATAGTTAGACAAAGTACTATGATCTCTACATCCCAAGAATGTTTTAAATATGATCATAGGTGATATTTGATTCTAAGGGCTATCTTATTTAGAATCATAAAATCCCACACTATTTGAAAAGGGTTGGTAGATTTTTGTGGGAGACCATTTTTTATAGTCAATGAGAATAGCCGACCAAGTTTTGATAGATTAACACTTGGCCCGGCCCGAATCATGACTCAATTTCCATATGAGTATTTTTAGTCGTATTACAACACTTACTGATATGGTCAAATCAGTTACCATAAATCTCAAATCAGATATTCAAGTATCTTATGACTAATCCACGTGATAGTTAGAGTTCCTTGAATAACTCAAATTCTCTCATGACATACCCACAAATTATACATCCCAAACCAGGGCAAAGAAATTGAAACTTGAGATTTTAATAGACACTTAATAAGAACTAATAACCTCTTTGTGGACATGGGCAAGTTGTCGAACCACATAAATTGTTTTCGTGTGTGTGATTTTATTTACTTTCTACCATTTATGATTATTTTTGTACATTATTTTATTATGATATTTTCTGCCCCGACAAGTGGCCCCATTTATGGGAAATGACCTGTATTCCTACGAAAGAATTCATTACTAGAAATCCCATAATGCATTATCACAACAACAACATCCCCCAAGACGACACCATCCAAGAAGACCCAGTTCCTCCTAGGGCCAGGTTAGAGATTCGCCAGCAAACAAACCCCAGGTTTCTCCAGGATAGGAAACCCTCTAAAGAAATATATGGGACACCCAAGTCTACTCAAATTTATAGGTTGGTCGATGCTTATGAAGCTAGGCTTCATGAATAAGAGGAGGCTCCTCACATCTAAGTGGAAGAAAATGCTCGCCTACAGAGGCAACTGAATACAATGGTGGGGGATCTCCAAAGAGCCACTGGAAAATGTCGTGCGAGAAATCCTAGCCCTTAGGAGAGCAAAACTCACAGCTGGCGAAGGTGAGCTGAGCATTACCAAGAAAAAACTGAACGTGACAAGTTATAGTGAGTGCGATCGGAGCGTGGCTAGAAGGAGAGCCACCATAGAAGCAATGATCGACAGAATGAAGATTTAAGGATTCTGCTCCGTAGGGAGATGGACCAACATCCACCTCACCAAGGACCTAGATCCATAAAAGAACTAGACAAAAAAACTATCAATACTCAGATGAAGTCCGCTTTTCAAGGGCAATTGATCGGGAGGAGCCCCCAAAAAATTTTATCGTCCCAAGGTTAAAAGTCTATGATTAGAAAGCAAACCCTATAGATCGTGTCATAAAATATCTGTAAGTAATGACCTTATGGAGACACAATGATGTAGTTATGTGCAGGATCTTCCCTTATAGTCTACGTGATGTAGCACACTTGTGGTTTAACAGGCTTCCTCAAATGTCGATCAAGAATTTTGGATCACCAGCAGAGGCTTTCACGATGCAATTCATAACTAGCAGCTCCCATCCCAAGCGGATTGATGAACTACTCACATTGAAGAAAAATCCACAGGAGAACCTTCGAGACCACCACATAAGATATTGGGAAGTTTTTAATGAGATCGAGGGTTGCTCAGAGCAGGTTACCATAGCATCCTTTATAATCGACTTGTCGACTACCTCTTTGCTGCACCAATCCATAACTAAGAAGGAGCCCATCCTCATCGATGATCTTATGGCTCATTTTGAAAAGTATGCCAAGGTGGAGGACGTGGTTCATACTAGTGGAAGGTACAATGGTTGAGCAAAAAAAATTAATGGAACGGAGAATAACGATACCAATAAGAAGGAAATCAAGAATGGGGGCAATAATATCTCCAATAATGGAAAGAAGTTTGACCGCTCAAAAGTTTTCCAGGCTATTAGCATAGTCTTCCAGGAACTTATTTATAAGATTCTCAACAAGATCAAGGATGATCCATTCATTAAATGGCCAAAGAAGTTGGGCGGCAATCCAACTAAAAGGAAACAATGCACTGAGATGTGTGTACCATAAGGAGGGCCGTCACCGAATCAAAAATTACAAAGCTTTGAAGTCACACTTGGAAGAGCTAGTTTAGGTAAGAAACCTCAGCGAGTATATCGAGAAGATAGCAGATAAGGTCACAACCAATGGATACCAAAAGCCATCCAATGTCCTCAATGATGGTACATGACATGATCTTTTAGTAATCCATGGGACATCACACCTTAAACTGATCAAGGGAAACACCATTCAAATGGAACTCAAAAGTTAACTGTCGTGATGGAATCTTTTCAAATTGACCCTTTCGAATCCGAGGCAGGAAAGCATCGACGAACAAAAGACATTGACTACACTAATCACATCATATTCACCGGAGAAGACTTGGTTGAGGTAAGGCCCCCACATCGGGACGCATTGCCGATCAGACCCAGAATTATAAATTGGGATGTTAACAAGATACATATGGACCATGGGAGTTCGTATGAAGTGATGTACATACAACTGTTCTAGTCGACTTTGTTGGATGGATCATAATTATATTAAGAAAGATAATCTTGTCGATCAGGGAAGGAAAAATATCAAAGATAATTTAATTTTTAGTGGTGGATAATGAGTCCAAATACCATGCTATTTTGGAAAGAGGTTGGCTCCACTCCATGAAAGCCATGCCATCCACCTATCATTAAAACCTAAAGTGCATTACCGATCGAGGAGTGGTTGAGATCCGTGGTGACCAAGATACGGCCAGAAAGTGCTTTATTGTAGCCATTCTACCGAGGGAAGAAAATAAGGAATTACCGAATGACCAGGAGAAATCGCGTAGGGTCATATAAAGCTTGGAGGAAGTGTTAGTCGATGATAAATTAACCCAAAGGAAATTTTTGATCGGAGCTACTCTTACCGATTAAGAGAAAAGAGAGTTAGTTGCACTTGTCAAAAGGTACATAAATATTTTCACATGGGAGCCTTACGAGTTACTAGGGATCGACCTCAGTATGACCTGCCATCACTTGCATGTCGACCCAACCTTCAACCCAATCACTTAAAAAACTCGACGAATATCACGCGAGAAGGCTAAGGTAGTAGAAAAAGAAATAGGGAAACTATTGGATGCATGATCCCTCAAGGAGGTTCAGTTCCTTGCATGGTTATCTAACCCAGTAGTGGTAACCAAAAGTAATGGCAACTAGAGGGTTTCTATTGATTTCACCGACCTCAACAGGGCAAACCCTAACGATTGCTTCCCTCTACCAAAGATAGACCTATTGGTTGATGCCACAACGACAAATGAGATAATGAGATTCCTAGAGTCTTACTCAATCTATCACCAGATCCTCCTATACAAACCCGACAAGGATAAGACCTCCTTTATAACATCAATCGGGTTATACTGTTACACGATCATGCATTTTAACCTCACGAACATAGGAGTAACCTACCAAAGATTGGTCACCTATGAATCGGCGATATGCTTGTTAAAAGGAAAGACAAGTCCGATCACCTCTCAGATTTAGCAACAACCTTTGAGATCCTCAAGAAGTATCGAATGGAGATTAATACAAGTGTTCATTCGGTGTACCGTCGGGAAAATTATTATGTTATCTAATAAGTAATATGGGAATCGAGGCTAGATTAAATCGAGGCTATCAGTAGAGTCCAACCTCTTCAAACATTGAGAGATCTTCAAAAACTTACTGGAATGCTTCCAGTGCTTCATCACTTCATATCCAAGTCTTTGAAATGTTGTTGACCATTCTTCTATCTTTTGAAAAAGGATAATGGCCTTATATGGGACGGTGACTGTTCGCAATCTATGGAAGAAATTAAGCCGCCACTACTGGTAATTCCAAATGCTAGAGACTAACTGTAACTTTACTTAGAAATATCATACCATGCTGTGAGCTATACCTTTGTATGTGAAAATTAGGGGGGACAACACTCAGTTTATTATGCCATTAAGACACTCCTAGATGATGAACAATGGTACTTGCATATTAAAAAGCTCGCCTATGCACTGGTAGTTGCTTAAAGGAAGTTGAAACATTACTTCGAATCCCACTCCATAATTGTAATCACCTATTACCCACTCAAGGACATTTTATAGAAGGACGACCTCTCTAGATGACTTTTAAAGTGGTTAGTCGAGATCGAGATATTTGATATCCTTTTCCAGCCTAGAACGGTAATCAAGAAACAGATCCTAGGAGATTTCATTACTGAGTTCGCAAGATGTTGGCCAATAAACCAACTGAATAATGAACAATTCAAGGCAAAGAAGAACATTTTGAAGATTGGACCATATACGTTGATGGATCCTCCAATTCCAAGGTAGCAGGAGTAGATATTGTCCTCATCACCCCCGAAGACACTATAATTGAGAAAGGAATTAGATTAAGATTTGAGGCCTCCAACAACGAAGTCGAGTACGAAGCACTGATCACTAGTTTACAAAAAGCCAAACTGTCGAGGGAAAACTGCCTCAATGTATTTGGTGATTCCAAACTGGTCTACAAGTAGGTAAGCGGGGACTTTAATGGCAAATATGATCAAATGGAAGTGTACCTCGTCATAGTAAGGGGTCTTATGGTAGACTTTGAAAAGGAGTAAATTCAACAGTTCCCCTGAGGATAGAACAATCACGTTGATGCTTTAGTGGTGTTAAGATCAGTAATTGACTCTTACATGAGGAGAAAAATTTAGATAGTGTTCCTCGCGTAGCCTAGAATCCACTAGGTAGTTATAGATGAGCAAGTCCTCCTTACAGATAAGGCCCCAAGTTGGATGCATCCCATCATAAATTTTCTATGGAGTTATATACTGCCATACGACATGAGGTTATGCCATGAAGTTAGGGTTAGGGCTACTCATTTCTACCTCAGCCCTGAAGGAAAGTTTTACAAGAAATCATTTACAGGCCCTTACTTCAAGATCGTTCACTCACAAGATGAGGAACAAGTACTTAGTGAGATCCATAAGGTAATCCATGGGAGTCATGCGGGTGGATGATCATTAGCCTTTCGCATGATCAAAGAATGATATTGGTGGCCTTGCATGCAGAAGGACGCATGTGCCTTTGTTCGAAATGCAAAAAGTGTTAAAAGTACTCACTTATGGTTCACCAGCCCGCGAGCAACCTAAATTCACTCAGTAGACCATATCCTTTTACTCAATAGGGATTAGATATTGTGGGACCACTACCTACCGCACCTGGAAATCGCAAGTATCTAGAGGTCTCCATGGATTACTTCTCCAAATGGGTACAGGCGAAACCACTGGAAAACATTTGAGATTCTGACATGATAATGTTTATATGAAGTAATATGATAACTCGCTTTGGGATACCAAGGGATATCATCAACGATAACTTTACACAATTTGAAAGTGATTTCTTTCAATCTTTTTGTGATGAGCACGACATCAAGCACCACTTCAACTCTATAACGTATCTCCAAATCAAGAAAAAAGAATAGGCTTACACTAAAACTATGATAGATGGACTAAGAAAGCAGTTGGAAAGAGCCAAAGGTGCCTAGGTGCATGAACTCCCTCATTTTCAATGGCCTTATTGTACCACACCCAAGAAACCAACTGGTAAACACCCTTTACACTCACAAATGAAATGGAGGTTGTCATCCCTTTGGAAGTAGGAATCCCGATTATGAGAACCACTCTAGTCGACCAAGGCCTTAACGATGGAGCACTATGCACTGAGCTTAACTTATTAGATGAGAGACGAGTGTTGGCTTTTATCAAGTTGGCTTCCTACCAACATCATCTAGCCAAGCAATACAATAAGAGGGTCAATCCACGGAAGTTTCTAATAGGGAACTATTTCCTATGGAAATTCCTCGAAAGTTCCGTAAAACCATCAGACGAAAACCAAGGACCAAATTAGGATGCAACCTTTCGAGTAATCATAGATGATCTTCAAGAAGAATATCGCCTAGAAATGCTGGAGGGTAGTGAGATACCAAGAGAATGGAACGCAACTAGTCTCAAGAAATTTTTGTCTTAAATTTTCTTTATTTTTACTAGAACATTTACTTTATGAAATTTTTTATTTTCAATCATTATGTTGCTCAGATAGTATTGAATGAATAAAGGTCAGATTGGACCCTTATCTTTCATATCTTTGCATTGGTTTCTTAACTCTTATTACAAACATCTCATTAGTACGCACCATTTCCAAGCGATATCTCCATCATGCATGGCTAAACTTATATGCTTACGGTAAGTTATTCAACTTATTTTTGAATTAGAAAACATAACATCTCGAGTAGGGTTTGTGGAAACTATAGTGAGTTAGTAGATTCATTTCAATTATTACATGCCTCAATTTATTATTGTAAACACAAGACACCTCATGGGTTTCCCCAGCAACCACAAAAGCCCTATAGGGGATCCTTTGGCAACAAAAGCCAACATTGTTGTTCGCCAACATTATTAGTTGTAAAGAACCTTCTCGAGCGGATGGCCCATTAACCAGGTGAATTCTCTCCTCATCTTGCTTGAACCTAAGGGAGTGTGACGACATGACCTAAAAGTTCAAATGGGTGGAATGATATAGCTCATGCATGTTGGACTGGATGAATGGATAAATAGAAACAACATATAACCAACAAAATCTCTCAATATCATTTAGTCAGTTATAAAGATCAAATGATAAAATTAGAAGTAAAGAGATGCTTAGTTGAGTGATTGCATGGTAAAACAAATGTTTTGTTAGCATGAGTTCTAAATATTGAGAAATTGTGAACCAATTTTTTTCATTTAGCTCAAATGGAAAATTACATTTACATCAAAACTAGAATATGCAAAGAATTTACAATGGCCCAAGAGGGCTAGAAAGGTAATCTGCTATACGTGCTCGTCGACCATCATTTGGGTGAGGCACAAGCTCTTATCTTGCATATTTTAAGTAATGTTCCAAATGCTGAGCAGGAATAGCATCTATTGGGATCCAACTATCATCTTTGGAAGAAGGGATTGTGGAGATAGGCCGAGCAATTGATCTCATACTTTTACCATAAGGGAGACTCATTAGGCATCTTTACCTCTCTAAGGGAACTAAGCCACCCTAGGAAAAGGCAAGGTCCTCGGCCTCCTTCAGCCTCACCGGGGCATCAGTATAGCCCTGGTCATTACCATCTACCCAGACTTGTCTAGGACCCCTTAGGAATAATTGTCTCAACCTCGTCACTTCCCTCTGAAGCCCAACAGCAATTATGTATGCCTGGCGAACGACCCTTTTCAGCTCAGCGATGTCCCTTTACAAATCTTGGTTCTTAACTCATGCGACCCACCTAGATGATGATGAAGATCCTCGTAGCACCAAAGAGGACCCTGATTGGGTGTTCTCCTTCCTACGAGAAATCTCCCTCTTCAAATATTCGTTCTCCCTCTGAATTCGGTCATTGCCTTGATTTACTTCACTGACATCTAGAAGTTTGGCCTTCAGCTCATTGACCTCATTTTGAAATCAAGCCCCCACCCTCTTCCATCTCTTGGATATTGTCCTTTATCTTAACGATCAACTCAAATTAGTCCTTATACAACTAGTTTTTTGTTCTCATAGATTTATAGATCTTTACAAAGGCCTTGTAAACCTTCGGGTCAACATTTTTCCCAAGAACTTGTCCTAATGGACAGTTTACATGTATGTACTCATGTGTATTAACAGTTTACAAATAATAAAATAAGAAATAGATGTAATGAACATCAGTATCAAAATAAGATCTGTAATGAAAAGTTTCTTTTCATTAAAACAAAATGGGGGTATACGTCGAGTACAAGTCTGAAAATGATAAAATATAACAACAAAGGAAAAAAAATTGAAACTCTAGACCAACAACGAAGGTCTAAACCTGATCAGAAGATGATGGCCCCTTCCTATTATCAATAGGTAGGGCTGTTTAATCACCAGTAACCACGATCACGCCAACATCGCCCGTAACCTGGAAAGTATAAAGGTCTCCAACAACAGCATTAATAGGCTATATGCCATCTAGAATGGAAGGTCGGTCAATCAGAGAGTCCCCAACATCGATTAAGTTTGGTCCTGTATTATGCTAGAAAACAAGATCAAGTCTGGTAGAGCCTCAGTTGTGACCAAAGCATGGTCTTGCCCTTATTGAAGCCCAACTGCCGAACGCAGGAAATATGGAGCTTAACATCATTGTATTCCTTCTCCCAGCCTTTATTATACGCACAGTCCCAAGAAGAAGTAGCCTCTCCTTCCAACTTTTCCACCTTTGCGGTCAGCCCCTTATTGGCCTCTTCCACCTCCAATTTATCATTAATTACTTAGGCATAAGATTTGTAGAGGTCGCTAAGATCTTTCGTCAGCTTACCCTTGAGAATGTCCAAAGCCTTCCTACTTCTCTTCATCAAAAGAGGCCTTGGAATTTCCTAAGGCCTCTTGGGAGCTCCTCAGGGACTCTTCTAACTCGGCATTTTTCTTCGACTAGTTGGCTTAACCACAAAACAAAGTGATGAAATCAAAAACAAACTGTAGAGAGCAAAAATATGCAAATCAATTTGCGACAAGGAAAGAATTAGAAAATTGTAAAGAAATATGACATACCAAATAAATCCCTTGGGCCAATTTTAGGGCTAACCGGTGGCAACCCATCTTTATTAATAGATCACGGTCGGTAACAAGTACAACCCCCCTCAAGAAGTGCAGGGAAAAGATGGGGAGATTCAGCCACACTCTTCCCTTTAGCAATAAGAATAGGAGAATTCACAATGGGGGTCTTGATGGACTGTTCCCTCTTCTTTTCCTCTTCTTTCCTTCTCTTCTCCTCTCTGTCTCTTATTCTTTCTCTCTTATTCTTCTCTATTTTTCTTCTCCACCTCGATTTTCTTGGCTCGAGACTTAGAGCCACCATCCTTGGGGGAGTCCCCATCTTTTCTTTTCAAAGATTTCATCCGATCAGACTGAAGATCTTCATCACCATCAGGGAGAATTAAACACCTTCTTTTTGGTGGTGCCAGTTCTTCTTCTTCGTCACTATTTCCTATATACTCCTTCCAAAAGGTAAGTATCCGATGTACGATGTACCTTACACCCTCCGGTTGGGGAGGATATTGCCAATTCCATGCAATAAATCCTCCACTCCACTAATCTTTGCGATAATCAGGCAAATTTACAACTAGAACTCTATCAGCTTTGTAGCCTTCAAATATAAGAGTCCACCTTTTGTACGTGAAAGACAAATAAATAATAAATTTCTGCAAGCCCTATGTTGGTCTCATACAACTCATTTATCCTATGTACTCCATTCACAATTTTCTAAACATTTGGAGTGCACTAGGCGGGAACAATTTCCAAATATTTAAAGAAATGGAAAAATATGGGATTTGGGGGAAATGTCGAGCCCCCTAGAGAAACCCATAATGTATTGACCCAATGACCATCGTATATGGTACAAACATTCTGAGGAATGGGTACACATTCAATATCCACCTAGTCGGGGATATTATAACACTTTCTCAACTGGAAAGGTATTTATTATCAAGCATCGCCATTATCAACAAAACCCTAGCTACAGCTATGAGAAACTTTGCAGAAGAGCAGAACTAGAGACGAGTTAGAGCTAAAACTTACAAGTATTGATGAAGCCTTGAAAAATCACTGAAGAAAGGATCCTCTAATTTTTAAATAGAAGACGAAGAGAGGAAGCTTAGAGACAAAGTACGAGAAAAAAATGACTAACGTCACTGAACTGATAGTTAAGTTACGCACGAATGGTTTTGAAAGAATTTTAAATCATCATTCGTGCTTCCCTAAGAAGATCCCAATGCTTTAAAAGTCTCATCAAAGACAAGTGAACCCTCACTAGCTCTCCCAAATAAAAAGAATGACATGACGGTTTTTTGTTGTTTCAGGCCTTGTACTTTTATCTCAATTAAAATCTATTGGCCCCAAATTGTTAGCCCGAATATTTTAGGGTCAATTTTGGGAGCACTTTTTTATAGTCCATGAGGTTAGTCGATCAAGTCCTAATAGATTAACACTTGGCCTGGCCCAAATCCTGACTCAATTTCCACACGAGTATTTTTAGTGGTATAACAACATACGAATATGGCCAAATCAAGTACCAAAAGCCTCGAATGAGATATTAAAGTACCTTACGACTAATCCATGCGATAGTCAGAGTTCCTTGAACAACTCAAATTCTGTAATAACATACCTATAAATTGTACACCACAATCCGGAGCAAATGGATTAAAACTTGAGATTTCGAGAGACACTTAATAAGAATAAGTAACCTCTCTATGAACGTAGGTAAGCTGCCGAACCAAGTAAATTATTGTCGTTCGAGTGATTTAATTTACTTTCTGCCATTTGTGATTGTTTTCGTAGAATATTTTATTATGATATTTTTTACACTCATAGTTCTTACCATGATAATTATGGGGATTGGTATGCTCATATGATTTGTGCTTTGATTTTATACTTGCGATTTAATTTTATATGGAATCATATGATCCCCGAATATTAGGTGATAGTTAAGTGAGCAGGTCTGAGATATTTATGTAGGGGAATTCATGTTTTGGGATACCAAGGATTGCGATACCTCCTAAAAGACTTATAAGATTTTTTTTCCACCAGTTAAACCTTAACAATGGATTATTTTGTAATTTGGTGGATTAGAAAAATAATTTAAGTCAGAGAGTCAAGGAAATATATTAGATCTTGGTTAAAGTAAATTGAAAGAAAATTGATTTCATCAAGCGGGTATCAAAAGATTAACGTGTGAAATCACATTATGCAACATAATAAACTATTTAAATAAGACCTCATTTAATTCGAGTGATTTCTAAGACAATTATTTTTTAGTGTAATCCTCACCATTTAACAAAATTAATTATGATTACTAAGGAAAGGAAATAAATTATGGGACTCCTAATTTAGTATTTATGAGTATTTATTTGGAAGCTAGATTAATTTATTGTCTAGGGTGACTAATATAGTCCCAATACCCAAGTAGTTAGGTCTACATTCTTAAGGAACCCAGTTTAGCCTAAGCCCATCACTTAAAAAAGTATATATTGGTTTAAGATGAGATTTAAACTATATATTTCACTATTAGGGTTTAAGAGCGATGAGACAAAACACTATTCATGTTTTTGTGAAGGAGAGAAGAGAGAGAACCACATGTCAGTCAAAAGTAAGAGTTTTCTTGTTCAAAGGTGCCCACACATTTACATAGCTTTGGGTGGATCATATAGTAGAAGATTCAAGCATTACAAAAATTTCTAGCAAGATTTTGGAGATATAAGAGAAGCCATCCCTATATATTTATGAAACACCTTTGTCCCTATTGGCTTGTAATTGTATCTGATGATACAAGAAATCGTCCACTAGTCATTCTCGTACCAGCAAATCAAGTGTAAATTATAATAAATGGATAAAAATAGTAAAAATATAGAGAAGACGATATATAGAGTGGTTCAACCTCAAAAATAGGACTACGTCCACTATGTTGCTCCATTCTCATTATATGCGTTGCATTATACAATATAATCAAGGCTACATAGGCGTACACGTATGTGAATAAAGGAAAGCACATGGTCGTAGTCGTTCCGGATGTGCCGGAGGTGTGACTAAGATGGAGGTGAGTAGCCCCCAAGCTGTATGTTGAGGTTGTGTAGAGATATTTTGACAAGGTTGCGCCAGGTATTGCCTAAATCCCCCTCTATCATGAGGTGCGGACCTTTATTTATAGGAGGTATGTGAGTTGTGTCACGTGCCCTAAGAATGTGACATATATGAAGTCTGGAGTAGATTAGAATGACAGGGATGCGACCTATACGGAAGGCATATTGAGTGCCGCATCCTTCATAGTATAAGGTTGCATCAAGCGTAGTAGAAGGTTGCATCCTTCATGAGACTAAAGTTGTGGGTGCCGCAAACTGTAGTATAAGCTTGTAGCCTGTATGTAAGGCCAAGTGGTATGTACCTCACCCTATATTGGAGCTGAGGATGTACGTACCCAGTGATGAGTAGGTTTGTACCCTATGTTGAGTAGGGTCGCGGCCTATAAGCTTCTGTGAATGCCTGAGTAACGTCTGCGGTAAGGTGCTATATTTTCCATATAAATAAGCCCCCAAGTCGTAGTGCCAAGAGGTTGGGATTGAGGTTGCGGATGAGTAATCCAATTCTCTCAAGGTACCATGGTACCTCCAAGGAGACACTTCATCTTACCGCTCCCTCTTATATAAATTGTTCTAGCCGTGGAATTCATTACATGTTCCAAATCTTTGAGAGCACATCAATAGCCAAACTCTGTTCGTTCAGCCTCTTATTTTTTCTGGTGGATTTCAATAGCTTCCTGTGGTGGTTCTGAGGATGAGCACCATCGGTTTCTTCATTTCTCGGTAATTTCCTAACCATTTTCAGTCTCTTTAAGTATCTACTTCGAGTTTTGTTCCAAAACTCCATCTGATCGATAGTAACTTCATGTTGCAAATCATGATAACTGGGATTCTTTTGAGAATTAGACTCGCATATTTGTTCTAAACTAAATTCTCATCAATTTTTATGATTATACTTGCTCTTGAACCTTAAATTCAATCTTCACGTGATAAAGATAGGTTTGCGATCATGTTTTCTTGGTTTGTAATCGTGTTTGTTTCTAATGACTTTCGCACTCTTCGTCTCGCTTTTCAATCTTATTATTGACGTTCCTGAGAGGGTCTCTTCATATTCTTGGTTTTTTTATCTTTGAACTTTCCTAGACTAAATACTAACCTGTTTTAGTGCGTATCCATGGAGTGACATAATCCCTTTTGTAAATTAGGGCCGCTCTGAGTGAATATACCCTCCCAATAGTGTAAGAAACATTTACGGCATGTAGTTAATAAGGGTTGCTGCTAGTATTAAATAAAGGTTGCGGCCTGTAGCAACTCTTGGTTTTTAGATTACAGTCTGCGACAGTTTAGCCCATAGTTTAGTTACTACGGCATGTAAGAAAATAACACCTTCCCCTAAAATAATATACCGCGGCGATAATTAACTTCTACGGTTTTTAGAACCCAACTCTTGTACTTAGCCAATATTGCTAGAATTTCTATTTAGCTCTTATTCTCCTGCCGCAGACTCTCAGATACCTTTGACACCATACTGGCTGGGACACCTGATTGAAGACTTTTTGCCTTTCAGGTACTGCTACATCCATATGAACTTTAACCCATATGAATTTTTGAGAGACTTTTGGGAAAGAGATTTTGGAGCCTCTTCTCCTAAACATCCTTCAGTGCCTCCTTTGAAGTCAGTAGGGCCTTTCCAACTGAAGGATTTCCCCAACTGTGTGATACTAGATTCAAATTCATATTCTGCGATTATGGAGGAAGAGGCCAATTCTAGTAACCAACCAATGGACGTAGAAAATAATGCCGTGAAGGGGCTGCATCTAATGTTAAGGACGAACCTGCTGGCACATCTTGGAGGGTTGAGAGACCTATTGCTACACTTCGCATCCGTAGCACGATGACCCAAGAATGGGTTGATCAGGTAACTAAGACCTTTGAATTTCCATAGAACTTGATGTGCTCATCACCTGCCGTGGAACAAAGACCATACACGGTGCTTGCTAATGATGTGGTCTGCTTCCCCTTGCACGCCTTCATTTATGGGCTGCGGATTCCTTTCCCTATTCCCATTAGGATAATTTTGTAGACAATGAGGTTAGCCCCAACCCAATTAGATCCCAATGGCTGGAGGGCCATTCTCGCAGCTATCGTATTATGGGAAAATAAATTCAAGAAAGAATTATTCCCACGTAGTTTTTCCACTTCTACTGACCCAAGGAAAATTTTGTAAAGTTTGCGGGGTACTACTACTTTTCAGTCTGTGGTAGGGATGAGACCGTTTACTTCGGGAGGACTACCAGTGTAAAGAATTGGAAGGGAAAATACTTCTACTTTTCTGGAGAGGGGTGGGAAATACACCCTGAAGAGAGTGAGAGGGATAGATCATTAGGATGCCACGACAATGGGGGTGTCCTTCCAAAGTAGTTACTTTTTCAATTAAATATGTGTACCCTCTTTATAATTGCATATTATTCTCCACCTTACTTCCATACTAACCTTTGTATTTTTTTTACAGTTCATGAAAATTTGCAGTTGAGCAAGTGGTAAGAAAAAAGGGTTTCCAGGGCCGTGGTAGTTCCTATTGAGGAGAATAAGTTCAGCATACTTGTAACTTCTACCTCTATATTTGAAGCAGTATATTTCCCCAACAAATCTATTTCGAGAGAGATGGCCGTAGAAGGTAGTAACTCTATTAAAAATTTATTTCATGGCAATTATTTTTAAACCATATTTTTACCGTTGCATTTGTTCTTTCAGGTGAAGAAGTTAATAGGGAGCTCTTAGCTGCCCAATTGTTAGAGATGGATGAGGACGCAATTGTCCTCTACAACACTGCTAGTCAGAGGAAGAGTAAGAGGTCCAAGATAAAGGTCCCTCCCGCGGTCCTTTGAAGTGACCAAAATTAGGTTGCAGAACAAATGAGCCCTATCGTGCCCCAACTCTAAGTTGAGGAGGGTCCTCACAAAAGGCCCGAGGGTACTTTTGATGATGACATCAAGGCCAATATAGATGCGGCAGAGTTGATGTGAGCGTCCGATGCCCCTATCCATTAAAATTATTCCCCACCACCACCAATTGTGACAATAAATGCTAACCCGGCGCCTCCTTAATGTCTCCCCAACGTTGGTTTTGATGGCCGTCCATGGACACAACTTGGGTATCCCAACCCTAAATCCTCTTGGGACATGAATGCGAAGGCTTATCGCTAGATGAAGGAGGTCCCAGATGCCGTGGACCTTGATAGATTCTTGGATGATGACCACGACAACTTGGAGGATTATCGTCTCCACAGTGTTTTGAGGGTAAGTACAAGTACCTTCTTAGCTCTATTTTTACATTTTGTATCTTGCTCCTAACTTCTCTTTTTACAGTCCGCGGACGTCATGATTTCTTAGAAGAGTAAGTATGAGGCCTTGTACAAGCTAAAAGAGGTTACAAAGAGTGTACATACTGCTGACCCGAAAAGTGTAAGGAATTCTTCATTTGAAGCTGTCAAGAAATCTGTTGCTGCGACTCTTCAGGCTGCTCAGATGAACCTTGAAGATGCTGTCAAAGCCAAGGAGGAAGTTGAGGAAAATTTTAAGGAGGCTACGAAATACCTCAAGGTCTCCCAATCTCAGACTGTAGAAATTACACAAGCTGCAGAATTTTTCAATAGCAAGCTTAGACTTCTTCAAAAGAAGTACGAGGAGTTGGAGGCCAAGGCTTCCAACGATGCCAAATCCCATGCTGTGGAAATTTAAAAAATGGAGGGAGACCATGTCACAGCCCTTTAGTTGTCCATTGATAGCACTATGGAGTCATTTAATGGCTCCAAGGATGTCTACCTTATCAATAATAAAGGCTACCTCTGTGGCTACCAAGAGCTCAGGCATAGAGTTATAAAAAACTTCCTAGACTCTAAAGAGACAATTCTTTCCTCGGGTCTTGGTGATGCTGAGCAGCAGCAATGCGTGGATGAGATTAGGTCCACGGAAGAGGAAAGAGCCAGGTTGAGGGCAGAGGCTGAGGCAGCGACAGCTAATGTAGAGACCATGACGACTACAGAGCAAGAATAGGGAGATGAATTTGATGACGATGAGTATTAGGGTTGCATCCATCTTTATCTTTGTATTCCCTCTTTGAATGGCTGCGGACTATTGTCTGTAATTTTAACACTGATTTTTGCCAAGGTTTTATGACTTTTAACTTTATTATCAAGGTTGCGGTTATCTTTGGGAATCACTGGCTTCTATATATCATCTGCTTACTTTATAGTTCCAGTTCTTAAAAACATAAATTCTTGTTTACTTGATTGAATAAACTTATAGGACTAATATATTAAGGTCGCGTCACCATACTATAAATGGTTTCTTCACATAGGCTGCGACCAGATTTCTTCAACTTGGACTTTACACTTGTATTTTATATTGTTGCAATCTTGCATGTTTGATTGTGGCTACAGTCTCTTCTTTTAATCAAATTTATTGGGAATGGATCCAAGGTACCTCTTAAACAGGGACGCAACACCTTTGAATGTTTTAATGCCCTATCCTACCATGGCCTTTGTTGTAGATTTATAAATGGATCCTAATGCAAATGTCTCTTTTCTTGAATAGGGCTACGACAGGTTAATAATCCTACCTGCCCTTATCTATCGCATCTTCTGAATGAATTCATTTAATGGCTGCAACCATACTGATAAGGATGTGACACATTTTTAGCCTTTTCGGAAATTGAGGCCATCCTTCTGAAGCTTTGGCCTGCTTCGTGATCATAGCACAAAGCCTCTTTTAGTATCTTTGATTGACTTTCATGGATTTCCTTTTGTCGCTATGATTGGGTTATTATCACCCCCTGACGAGACTAAGAATTTGTCTCAAAAGTGCGTTCACTCTAGGCTCAAGTGCAAGCCTGTCGCTCAAGTAATAAACCCGGTAAGTCGGGATCGTATCCACAAGGATCGAGATTGCCAAATAGTAATAAGAAAAATTATTAAATCTTGAAATGATTTCTTAAAAGAAACGAAAAGATGATTAATAATTGGGAAAATTTAACAAACTGTAAAGTGCAAAAGAAATTAGATATGACAAATGGGAGAAAATAGGGTAGGGTACAATCCCTCAATCCTTAACAAATTACCGTATAGAATACTAGAATTGTAAATTAAAATTATTGACTAGATCCGGTCTTTATACATTCTAAGCATTACATATATGAGGGATCTAGCCCGCATCATATGAAATCAAAGATAGATATAAAGCGGTGAATGAATCCAGTCTTTATATATTCTAAGCATTACGTATATGAGGTTCAAGACCGCACCATACGAAATCAAAGATAAATATAAAGCGGTGCTTTAACGATTCAATCAATATTTTAATTTAACCTCTATTTTCTACATAAATAATTTTCCTTGGATTGAGTTCATGTACCCCAACCCTTGGGAACTTAGCTACTCATGATTTGGTTCAAGAATAAATTCACACACAAAATTATGGATCTACAAGACATGGGAAATAATTTGCAAATGATAAAACTAGAGAATGGAAAGATTTTACTTGAATTCAGCAATAGGGAAAAGAGATGAACTTGAATCAAGAAAAATTCTTCTTCTTCAAACTTACAAAAAGACTCTCTAAAATCTAATTCTCTCTCTAAAATTCTATTCTACTCTCTAGAATTTGACTCTCCTTGAAAATGAGGTAGAGCTTGGTCTTTTATAGCACCAAGTTGCATGAATTTGGCATCAAATTTCGCTTGTGGCACAAGTTTTCCAAGAGTTGCACTGCATTAAATGCATAATTAATTACAGAAATCCGCACATCCAGACTCTTCATTATCGCACAACTTCAAAACATCGTAACTTCTTCACCGTAGCTCGGATTGAGGTGCCGTTTTTTCCAGTATTCTAGTAATTTAGAGATATTCAACTTTCTAGTTGGCCCCAACTTCGGACTAAGGCTGAAAAATTACGAAAATGCCCTTAAACTCTCCATTTCTTGGTTTCTTTCAGTGTTTTGAGTTCTCCTTCACACTAACTTGCATGAAATACCTGTAAAACACATGAGAAATACACAAAACACGAAATACTTGCCAAAAAAGGTTAGTAGAATAAATACGAGATAAATTCAAGATATTTACACTGCACGGGATCATAAAAATACCGAAATTAAGGGGATAAATGTGAAGAATATGTGCCTAATCACACCCCCTAACTTAGAACTTTGCGCGTCCCGAGCAATGTAAATGAAATTAGCCAAAATTCTACTCTTGAAAATTCTTTTATTGGGATAGAATACCTTTTTCGCTGGCAAGCGATTGCATTTAGCGTATGCAATAAGCCTTTAAACCCCTAGGTTACCCTAGTAGGACGAGTTTTGTCTCGTGAGGGTTTGCAGTGAATTTACCCACAAAATTCTTTATTGACTCAAATAAAGATCAAAATACTTAAAAATTGTACAATTTAAACTTTTCGAAAAATAATCACCATAAATTCATATTCAAATGTCTCAAACCATAGTGTGTGTGTGATAAGCCAGAAATTAAACCTCAAATTTCCACCGATTGAGCATTACGTTACTTTCCGAAAATTCGTTTTGATTCAAATTCTTACGGATGCACTCACAAACGAATCACTCGGATTGTAGTTATTTTCTCTCGGTATGCATGATATAAAGAGTAAATATAATGGACACAAGTTCACGCATACAAAATTGGAAAGAAGCAAATTTATGGTGAAAAGATCTCATCATCGGATTACAGTTATTAGGAAACGGGAACATCACCTCTAGTTCACACCATTTAATCTCTTTTTTTATCTTTTCATGTCTTAGCTCTCCACGCGGTAACCAAGATCGCAATTTGGACTCGGTTAGGACTTTTTGGGGTTAAAAGGTGTAAAGGGTAAAAATGGAAGTTGACGGAATGTTTGGAATTGGAAAATGTCCTTATGACGTCCATTAGTGCTTTTTCAGGCATTTGCTCATTTTTCTCTTTCTTTTTCAATTTTCATTTTTTTTTCACATTTTTTTTTAACATTTTTTTTTCTTGCCCCTTTTTATTGCACAATTTGGACTTACTTGATGAATTTTCTCAATTTTCACAATTCCGGGCTAATTGGGTTTTTCAGGTTATCAAACGAAAGGAAAATATTTTATTAGGCTCAACTTGGGTTGCAAAGGGATAATTTTTCACAACTTTTTATGGCTAATATTTTTGGGTAACAAACGAGGGCCTACTTCATTGTCCAAATTGCTAATCACATTACCATATGCATCTCGAGATTAATAAAGTTTAGAGATATATTTAGCACGAATTTTGAGACAACATCTCACACATTTCCCATAACCGATCAAAACAAAGGATTGAGATCATCAACGACTTATTAAAACGCTGAAAAGAACTTTGAGTTAATCATAAACTCGGATTGATTTAAAAACTCATAAAAAATTGAAAGGCTCAACATCTCACCGGGTTTGATCAATCTCCACACTTAATCGTAAAGTCGTCAATTTTCTTTCAATTTCCATCTTCGGTCAATTTTGGCTTAGTGCATTATGAATTTTACAATTTGAGACTTTAAATAGAATAAAGGTGATATTTTTGAAAATTTTAAATTCCAATTTTTATTTATTTTGAACAAAAATATTTTTGGCTTTTTTCAAAATTTTTCAATTTTATTTTTCTAAAAAAAAACACACTTGGAAAGAACATGTGATCGAATCAATGAATCTAAACAATAAATGGGAAGAATATCCCACACCCCCTAACTTAAATGTTGAATTGTCCTCAATGCAAATCAAGAATACAATATAAAGAGAGGAAAAGAAAGCTATTACCCAAATGGAGCGATCCCCGATAAGTGCGAGTCCATTGAATCTACAAAACATGTTAGAACCAAGTATAGCAAAAAGAATAACAAAAACTTTAACTCTCAAAACTAGACTATAATAAAAGAGAAAAAGAAAAAGAAAAAAAAAAACTAACTATTTACAACCTAACATTTGAACAACTAATAAATCATACACTAAAAGTCGAAAAATTTGAGGGTCCACCCAAAATACAATTTGACTTTGAGGGATTAATGGTGTGCCCTCAATAGGATGCATGCCTCCCGAAAAGTAAGAATTCCGTTTGAAAAACGGAAGGCATGTGAAAAGTTTAAAAAATTAACCATCACCAATTACAAAATTTAGGGGGATAATGAAGGATTTTGGTGCATAAGAGGACAAGTCCCACTGGGATCCAAGAAATATAGAATCATGTTCCAAAGATTTTTCAAGTAGTATGGGGAGGGGGGAACACAAAAAGGAACAATCCATATTAGAAAACAATTTAAGCATAGAGTGCTTGTCCTCATAAACCAGAAAATGATCCTCTTGTTGCGTAGCACGTGTGTTGGTCTCTAAGTCGGACGATATTTGAGTCGTATCTTCAAGTACCTCCGATGACTCAAATGGTATGGGTGGAGGTTTAGGAAGGAGAAATTCATCAATTCTATTGTCCCACTCGCTTTCGTCCAAATGACAAATTGAGGCCCAGAAAGATTGGACTTCATCATTAAGGCTTGCATCCACCTGTCCAAACTCGCGCTCAAACTCTGCTAGGCTCAACTCCTCTAGCTCTCTCTCTTGCTTGGTGTCCTCAAAATTTTTTCCCTCAAAATTTTCAATTGGATCTGGTGGAGTGACACGTCTAAGTGTGTGGCCCGTAAGATGAAGCATCTCAAAATAACATTCCCATACAAGAAGCGGATCAACATCCTTAAGACATTCATCCAATTCTTGTGATGGATTTAATGGTTCGATAATAGTGGGGACACAAGGAGACAAATGATCCTCAACCTCAGTAGATTTTGTAATATTTATAATAGGTTGAGATTCAAAAGAACTTGGATCAATTTCAATGATTTCATTCTCAAAATTATTAGGTGAAGCGCAAGTCTCGACCTTTTCTAAGTTGTCCAAATAATCATTCAACTCCTTGCAAGTTGCTATAATTTTCGACTCGAGAACAGCACGGTCATCAGATTGCTTTTGTAGATCAAGTAAGAGTTCTTCCAAAGTAGGCTTTCTTGGTTCTAGCACCTCGAATTCCTCATTTGGTTGAAAGCTTACTTCATCTTCAAAACTATCGGAAAAAAAATCCTCATTGGGTTCAAATAATGCATCTAAATCTTGCTCCCAATAATGATTTTTTTCGCGATATTTTTTTTCAAGTCTTTCTTCTTCAAGCAATTGATTTTGATAAATTTGGAGTTTCTCAGCACTAGGCTTGTATTTAATATAATCATCTTTAGTGATATTGATCCAATGGTCATAAGTCTTGAGTGCCTCCTCTTCCTCACTATTAGCATAACAATTAAAGCCATCAAAAGAGTTAAAATAAGACATTTCAAATTGGGCAATTCAAGAACGTGACACCCATTTTTTTTTTCAATTTTTATTATATATATATATATATATATATATATATATATATATATATTTTCCGAAATCACTTGTAGATAAAAATAACTTTCTTAAAAATTTAACAATTTCAATCCCCGGCAACGGCGCCAAAAATTTGACGCGACTAAGAATTTGTCTCAAAAGTGCGTTCACTCTAGGCTCAAGTGCAAGCCTGTCGCTCAAGTAATAAACCCGGTAAGTCGGGATCGTATCCACAAGGATCGAGATTGCCAAATAGTAATAAGAAAAATTATTAAATCTTGAAATGATTTCTTAAAAGAAACGAAAAGATGATTAATAATTGGGAAAATTTAACAAACTGAAAAGTGCAAAAGAAATTAGATCTGACAAATGGGAGAAAATAGGGTAGGGTACAATCCCTCAATCCTTAACAAATTACCGTATAGAATACTAGAATTGTAAATTAAAATTATTGACTAGATCCGGTCTTTATACATTCTAAGCATTACATATATGAGGGATCTAGCCCGCATCATATGACATCGAAGATAGATATAAAGCGGTGAATGAATCCAGTCTTTATATATTCTAAGCATTACGCATATGAGGTTCAAGACCGCACCATACGAAATCAAAGATAAATATAAAGCGGTGCTTTCACGATTCAATCAATATTTTAATTTAACCTCTATTTTCTACATAAATAATTTGCCTTGGATTGAGTTCATGTACCCCAACCCTTGGGAATTTAGCTACTCGTGATTTGGTTCAAGAATAAATTCACACACAAAATTATGGATCTACAAGACATGGGAAATAATTTGCAAATAATAAAACTAGAGAATGGAAAGATTTTACTTGAATTCAGCAATAGGGAAAAGAGATGAACTTGAATCAAGAAAAATTCTTCTTCTTCAAAGTTACAAAAAGACTCTCTAAAATCTAATTCTCTCTCTAAAATTCTATTCTACTCTCTAGAATTTGACTCTCCTTGAAAATGGGGTAGAGCTTGGTCTTTTATAGCACCAAGTTGCATGAATTTGGCATCAAATTTCGCATGTGGCACAAGTTTTTCAAGAGTTGCACTGCATTAAATGCATAATTAATTACAGAAATCCGCACATCCAGACTCTTCATTATCGCGCAACTTCAATACATCGTAACTTCTTCACCGTATCTCGGATTGAGGTGCCGTTTTTTCCACTATTCTTGTAATTTAGAGATCTTCAACTTTCTAGTTGGACCCACCTTCAGACTAAGGCTGAAAAATTATGAAAATGCCCTTCGACTCTCCATTTCTTGGTTTCTTTCAATGTTTTGAGTTCTCCTTCGCACTAACTTGCATGAAATACCTGTAAAACACATGAGAAATACACAAAACACGAAATACTTGCCAAAAAAGGTTAGTAGAATAAATACGAGACAAATTCATGATATTTA
Organism: Sambucus nigra; assembly: GCA_949130495.1. Lineage (NCBI taxonomy): Eukaryota > Viridiplantae > Streptophyta > Magnoliopsida > Dipsacales > Adoxaceae > Sambucus > Sambucus nigra. The sequence goes on from OX422209.1 coordinate 256,848,216, forward strand.
CACTGCACGGGATCATAAAAATACCGAAATTAAGGGGATAAATGTGAAGAATATGTGCCTAATCACCCCCCTCCCGCGGGGGTAGGTATTTTAATGCTTCTCCAAGATTATGTGGATATATATAAATTTTTCTTAAGACTATAATAGGATTATCCACAGAAAATTAAGTCTTTGTCCACTTCAAATGTAGTATTAAGCCTCCGTCCCCTGTGGGTTATTTTCATGCCCTCTCGAGCTAGGTATTATGAAGCTTCCCCAAGCTAATATGAGATCACCATGTTAATTGTGTTTCGCATCTATCCAACAAGTTAATGATGTTTGCTGAGGGACTATCCTCCCAAGGCTAAAGTTGCATCTCGAAAGCTAAGAGCGAGCATTGTAAGCCCCAGGTTCTTATAATGTGTTCCGAAAGCTAAGAACGGGCATGATGTTGCGGACCAATATGGAAAGCTGCTCTCCATAGTTGCTTTTCCCATTTTCAATTGCCACTTTCTTTCGAGAGATCAGAATTCTTGATGGACATTGTGGGCCCATTTAGATATGATCATTCCCGATATAATATATTGTCTCGAATCGAGATATGTTTAAGATAACATGGTTTTTTATAAGATAACATTTCATAGAAATAAGAATAAAAACATGCCACTATAAGAGTGAACTTGATCTCATATATCTTTTCATATATATATATATATATATATATATATATATATATGGCTTTGTAAGGACAATATAAAGTTTTATTTAAACCAACGTAAGAAGGGTTTTACTGTGAAATAGAAATAGAAATAGAAATAGATGGAATATAAAACATAAGCATGAAAAATGGGCATATGGCCTATTAGACTAGGCTACATCTCCTAAACATCTCTAAGGAATCTCTGCAGCATCCCTTGCCTAATCAGCCTTTCAATTTCATCCTTTAGTGCATAGCATTGCTCAGTGTCATGGCCGTGGTCCAGATGGAATTTTCACCACTTGGCTTTGTTCCTCTTATGGGGTGGAGCTTTAAGCTTCTCTGGCCACTTCAACAGCTTGTCCTCTTTTATGGACTCGAAGATGTATTCAATTGGGAAGGCCAATGGGGTGTAATCCCTATAGATCTTGATCTCTTCTGCCTTATCTGCTTTCCTTTTCTGGATCCTACTGACCTCTTCCGCGGATGGAAATTTTGGTGTTGTCGCAGCAGCAAAGGCTGTTGAGGCAATGAACCCCTGTACTGCACCCACATTGGATGAGGTCGCGAACTCTAGCTTGAGTACCTTCTGGGTTAAATAGTTGACTTGGGTTTCGAGTGAGGTATGGTTGTTGTAGAGATAGTAGAGGTGATTATACAACTATACAATCTCATCCTTAACTTCTATGCTCTAGCTAGATCCTCCTTCTATTTTTTTCTTTTGTTACTCTTTACAATATATATAACCTGAGACAAAACTAACAAAAGTGAGTAATATCATAAATATTGGAGTAACCAAGTAGGAAATTGGGATGCAATATTTGAACTGCTACATGATATTCTGTTGAGGTTGTGGCCACTAAGGCACATAGGTGTACTTCCGTGGACTTTATATGATATTCACCAAGGTTGATCTAGAGGCCACTGAGTCCATTCCTTAATGTTTTAAATCTTCTATAATAGAACTGCACAAGTAGGGGTAGCGACAAGAGAGGCAGTTGAACTGCCAGGCCACATCCCAGCCTAGGCAGTGAAGGGAGCGATCCCTAAATAGAAAACCAAAAACTGAGTTTTTCTCTCCCAACACGTGAAGAGAATACCTATTATGGTCTATTAATGAGATAACACCCTCACGGTGCACAAAACGGCACAGTTTCAATGATAAACCCTTGGTCATAGGTCAAGAACAACAAAAAAGGAGTAAATACAATCTTTCCCTAATCATTCATCTTTTCGAGGCTAAAGCCCAGCATGTTTTTCAGCACTATCTAGATGGAATGATATCATAGGGGTATGCAAAATAGATATGAAGTCATAAAATGAAGACCCAAGAGCAGATTTGAATATATAAAATACCCAATTATGGGTGTAAATCTAAAATAGAGCTCAATAACCAAAAATTTACTCATGAGATTATGATCCAAAGGATCCGAATGAATAAAATAAGGTATTTAAGAACCCAAACATAGAGAAATAGGATTTAAATACCTAGTTTCTCATAGATGGTGCCAAATTGATGATACGAGAAATCGTCCACTGGTCGTTCTCGTGCCAGCAAATCAACAAAGGTATTGTATTCGTAACCCGAGGTTTTTGGTTCAAACCTAGTTATGGATTTTCATCTTTATATTTTTAATTTTTTGAAGGTTGTAGGGAAAATTATTTCAATTCTATGTATATTGATCCCCAGCAATTATTATAATATATATGGTTTAGATTGATCATCCATTGGAAAGATCCATGTTGCCCATACATGAAAACCCTAGTTTTACGTGTTATATGAGTGTACGTCTTCGTGTATATTTCCATAGTAACTTGTTTTTTTTATAGATTCTTTGATTAAATCCATTCCATCATGGGCACACGTGTTTTTCTGTGTGGATGGATCCTACAGTGGTTTATTCCTAGTTCGATATAATTGTAATAATTAGGTTTTTGTAAAACTTCCCTATCAGTGTATCTAGAGGCATTTATGAGGGGATGTAATGTTTCTTTACACTTATAATGGTTTATTTATGAGGGTTTGTGTGCTAGACAATGTTTAATGGATTTTCGTGAAGTTTCAAAGGAGTAATGATCAGTTTTGTATGAAAAACTCAGAAGTAAGACGAAGTTGTCAACACAGTAGGCCAAAGCGATCCGGAAGGAGATCGAATCGATTGAAAAATCATTGGATCGATTCGATGGGCGGCAGTCAACTTTCTTACTTATTTGTTGTGGTGTTTTTCGGTGGCTTTTCATAGTGGCTCTCCCCCATCTCTCTTATTAGACCATAACTAACTATTTCAAATTGGAAAGATCACCAAGAACTCCTATTTTAATTGAAATGTACTTCAATTTGAACTCTACGTCATGATAAAGTGTTCTTTAAAAAGGATTCTTGGGGGTGAACCATTTTACATCAAAGAAAATTTTAAGCCATGGTGGAAAGGATGTTTTTGTCCTTTTATTTTTTGTTGCATTTATTTATTTATTTGAAATGTCTCATTACTATATTTCCTTGCATGATTTTGTGTGCTAATTAATTAGATAATCAGAAACACTCGATTTTGTGGACAACATGATTTATATTATTAGTGTGTCTTTGATCACAAATTTTCTTTTCAAATTAATGATAATTTCTTCTTTTCTGGAGTATATTAATTTGGGGTGATTAATTTAAGGTGTAAATTAAATTAAGATCTCTGGATTTTATTTTAATATTAAAAGTTTAAATAATATTCTTTTTGGAAAATTAAAATCTGAGAGCGAGATATTTAATTTATTATTTAATCTAGGCCTTTTGGAATAGAATAAATTATTTTTCAAGGGAGAGGGGTTATAAAAACAATCTTGACGGACTTTGCTTTATTATTAATTAGATGTGATTAATTACTTGCTATAGTTAGGCTGGCACCCTCATAGATGGAAATAATCATAGAATTAAGGATTCATTAAAACACTTAAGTGATAATTTTTTTTCAGAATTAGAATGTGAGTGAGCATTAAGGAAGTCCATCACGAGTGGATTCTATTTCGTGTGATGAACAGGTGTTACACACTTAATGATAATAAATGATACCTCCCCCACGAAGTCATTATCATTAATTGAGGGGTCGAAAGGTGCCAACTATTCAATTATGTTGGATAGCCTCTCTTGAACATTCCAAATGCATAATGTAAAGAAGAAAGCCTATCTAATTCAAGGTGGGGGTGATTGAAGCTCCTTATGAGATATATCTCCATAAGGTAACTAGGTTGTTCAGCGGGCTTTTACTTTTACATGGTGGCAAGGATGCCATTGAAAATAAAATGAAGTTAAATTCTCACATGCTTATTTTGAAATTAATGATTTTCAAAATTTTTGATTCTCAAATTCTGAAATAGGATCTTCATACAACCCAATTTCTTCATTTTTAAGGGATAACGAATTAAATGGAATGGACTATATCGATTGGAAACGTAATCTAGACATTGTCCTTACACGTGAGGATTTTGACTTTGTCTTGACTTAGACCTTCCCTGCTCATCCAAAAGGAAGGGGACACTAAAAAGGGATGTCCACACCTACTCGTGGTGCAAAATGTTGATCAAATGGATTGTTTTTATATATTAGCCTTTATGACTAATGTGTTACAACACAAGCATCACCATATGTCTATTACTTACAAAATGATTCTGAACCTCAAGGCCATGTTTGAGGATTAGAACTGTGTGGAAAGGATAGATGTTAAGATGCCTGAGGGTACTCCCGTGTGCGAGAAACTTATTAAGATGATTCCCACATTAGGAAAACTAGAGTTTCTTTGATAAGAAATTTATTTGGGAAAACAGGGTTAATTTATTCCTCCAATCACCGTCAGGCCTCTTTACATAGTTTCACCCAAATTATTCTATGAACAAGTTTTAATAGTCTCTGACATGACTAATAAAGGAAATCTAGGTTGTTCAGAATATCGATAGGTATAAGTGTGTGATTCAGGTTGCTTACAGGGACCATCTTTTTGTTAGCCAACTAGTAAAAAGAAGAGGGAGCATCCCAGGCATAACCTAAAGTGGTCAAGAAGAACTTTAAGCCTAATGGAGATGATAAGAAGTCAAAAGGCGGTTGTTATAACTACAAACACATAGGACAATTAAAGAAGCAGCGATTCGTCTACTTAGGGAGGAAGGGTATAAATGTTAATTTCTCCTATATCACTTAGAAATGTTTTGTTGTGCAATCTACAAGAAATTATTACGTAGATTTAAGAGACACTAATCATATCTAAAACTCTTTGTAGGCATTCCATGTTACTGCGGAGGTCAGTAATGAAGAGATGTTTATGTTCACAAGAGATCATCATGTGGAAGAAGTAGTAGGAGTAGGAAATTTAATTTTTAATTTTTATGAAGACAATAAATTAATATTGGTTGATTGTTATTATGTTTCTAGCATTTGAAGAAATTTGATTTTTGTTTCTAAGTTTGTTATGAAAGGATACTTTGTTTATTTTAGTAAAAGATCCTTTAACAAAAATAAAAAATCTCTTATTTGGTTTGGTACATTTGAAAATTATCTTTATATTATAAGACCTCTCACCACTACTACGCAATACTAAAGTGAATAACTTAAATATTAATAAACAAATTAGAAAAGAACGTCCTAAGTTGAACCAAATGAATGTTTGGAACCTACTCTTTGGTTATATTACTCTAAAAAGAATACAAAGACTGGACTTAAATGGGCAATTGAGTTCATTGGGAATGGAGGCATTTCCCGCCTATGAATCCTGCTTAGAGTATAAATGACCAAGAGGTCATTTATGGACAAGGGGTGTGGAGCCAAAGATGTGTTGGAATTGGTTCATTCTTATTTGTGTGTTCATATGACTATCGGAGAAAAATGTGGTCACGAGTACTTAATCACTTTCACCAATGACAAGTCGAGGTTTGGATATGTTTACCTTATGTGCCACAAGCCTGAAGCCTTTGATAAGTTCAAAGAGTAAAATGATGAGGTGGGGCCTTTGCACAATAAAATAATTCATAATTTACGATTTGATTGTGGAGGGGAATACATCTTGTGATAGGTAGGCAACACTGGTTGGAGTTAGGTGTTACAACCTAGTTCTTAGCATCGGTCACTCAACAACAAAATTGTGTAGTGAAAAGAAGGAACATGACGCTTTTGGATACGTTTAAATCCATGATGAGTTATTTAGATTTATCAGATTCCTTTTTTTATATATTCACTTGAGATGGCTACATATATATTGAACATAGTTCCTTTTAAATATTTCTCCACAACTCCTAACTACGGAAAGGGAACAAGAAGCACATGTTCGGATATAGGGTTACCCAACACATATGTTGTGGAAGGAGTCAAGGAAATTGTAATTAAGAATGGATGTAAGTATCTTTGTGGATTATCCTAAATGAACAAAGGATGGACAAATCTATGATCCTAGGGACTGAAAAGTGTTTATTAGCACAAATGGTAGGTATTTAGAGGAAGATTATATGATTAACCACATGCTCACGAGCAATATTACTTTGGAAGAACTAAGAGGAAAGGAGAAATTAATTTCTTCTAGACCACCCGTAAAGGGTGAAATACAACCTCTTATCAACAATACATTAACTAATAATAGCGACAGTACAATAGATGATCACGATACATGTGTCACTTATACTAGACCACGAGGGGAGCCACATCGTAATGGGAGAATCGGGTGTCAACTTTATGGGTAAGTGTATTTGGGCGAGAAATTTGATGATGTCCCGGGAGAAAAAAAACAGAATCTTGACAACCATGACGAGGCACTACAAGACAAGGATACCGAGCTTTGTCTAAATGCTATGATTACTATTATGGATTCGATGTATTCAAATCAAATATGGAAACCTGTAAACTTTCCAGATAGGATAAAACCTATCGATTAGAAGTGGATCTACAAGAATAAGAGAGGGGCATATAGGTAGGTAGGAACCTTCAAAGCATGAATAGTTGTAAAATGGTTCACTTAGAAAAAGGACATTAATTACGAGGAAACCTTTTTTTAGTAGCCATTATTATGTTTATCCATATTATCTTATCCATTATGTCTCATCTAGATTTCAAGAATTCGAAAATGGAGGTTAAGACTAAGTTCTTTAATGGTAGTCTTAACGAGTTCAAATACGTGAGACAACCCATGGAATTCATATTAAAGGGCTAAAAAAATAAGGTATGCAAGCCCGAGATATCTATTTATGGACTTAAGAAAGAATCAAGGTCTTGGAATATCAAATTTGATAAGGGAATCAAATATTTTAGTTATGATCATGTTTGGATGAAACTTGCATGTATAATAAGCATGATGAAAACTTGGTGGCATTTTTAGTACTTTAAATGGATGATATTTTCCTAACCCAAAATGATGTGGGTGTATTATTCAGTATAAGAGTGTGATTGTCTTGTCAATTCGATATGAAGGACTTAGCCGAAGCTAGTGGCATCATTAAGATTCCCAAGCCACTATTATTAAAATATTTCTCACGTGGTTTAACATGAAAAATTCCCGGAAAGGATAGAATCCTATAAGATATGGAATCTCTTTATATTCCAATCAATCTCCTGAGACATCAGATTAAATATAGAGGATGAGGAATATACCTAATGCTTCCGTGGTGGGTATCCTCATGTATGCTATGTTTTATACAAGACTGCATATTTATTCTGACATTGGCATGGTAAAAAAATTCCACTATAATCCATATGAGGAGCATGGGACTGCTGTGAAGAATATTATCATATACCTGAAGAGGACTAGATATTATGTGTTGGTATATTCAGTTATGATTCTAGTACCCATTTGGTACACGGACTGAGATTTTCAGTCGCGTAGGTATTTTAGGAAATGAATCTCAGGATATTATTTTACCGTAGGAGATGGAGACATAAGTTGGAAGACTATCATAGAATTATGTATTCCTTGTTCAAGAATGGAAGTCGAATAGGTAGACAATTTCGAGGTAGCAAAATAGACTGTTTGGATTTAGAACTTCATAAGTAACTTAGGTATAGTTCCTTATGTGAAACCAACTATTACACTTTATTGTGATATTAGTAATGTGGTTGAAGATTCGAAAGAACCAATGAATCATGAGAGGGAGAAGAAAATTGAGTGCAAGTATCACCTAAGTCACATGATAGTGCAAAGGGAAAATGTTATTATGACCAAGATTGAATCTCAAAACAACTTGGTGGATCCATTTACAAAGATCTTCCCATCTAGAAGGAATGGGAATTAAAATGCCTGATAACATGGATTTAAAATTAAGTGGGATACTTTTGGGTTTTATTCTTAAAACCAAGTGTAAAATTTTTATTATCATTAATAAAGGTTTGTATATTGATTTTGAAATGAGAATCAAGTTTGTTGACATGATTGGTAGTAATTTAAATATAATGTTTCTTATCAATATCTGTCAATAAAGCTTAGTAGGAATTATGGAGACTTGAAGTTGTGCTGATCACAAGGAGATTAGAATTATGGTTCTATCACTATTGAAATAATTAGAACCTAGATATATATTTAACATCCTAATAGAATGGTTGCGATGTTATCCTTCTAGTTTATCTGAAACAATTGGAACATGTTTGATGACTCGAGACCTTATTCGATATTTTGACAGATAGTTGTTATAAGTGCATCCCTTAAATATACTGAATGGGACTACATGTGATATTTGAGTGTAAGGTTTGTCCTGGTTGGATTTGGTAAATACCATCCCATTTCCAAAGGGTTCGTATATTCTTACTCCTAGGAGTTATGGGGGTTGGAATTATTATATTATTCTTCTTTTTATTTCTATGGGTGCAGCTAAATTTTATATTGAATCAAATGATCCATATATATTGGTTAATATTTACGTGAGTAGATTTGAGATCTTAATTCGAAGTAATTCATGTCTAGGGATACCTAGGATTGCGGTAGCCCCTTGATAGAATTATAATATCTATTTTCACTAATTCAACATCATTAGTGGATTATTTTATAATCCGATGGAGTAAAAAATAAGCTAAGCTTGAGAATCTACAAAATTTATTTTATATTGGTTAAAGTCAATTGGAAACTAATTGATTTGACAAATCGGGTACATAAGGTTAACATGGGGAATCACATTATGCACCATAATCAACTTTACAAATAAGACCTCATTATACGCAATTGAAATCTAAGATAATTCAATTAGAATGTGGTCATAATTATTTTATGGAATCAATTATGATTAAATAAATAAAGGAAATAAATTATAGGATTTGTAATTTGAGATTTCCATGTACTTATTTGGAAGGCAATTTAATTAGTTGTCATGTGTCCCTAGTATAGTCTATATACCAAAGTAGTTTGGCCTAGATTCTTAAGAAAACCAATTTGGCCCAAACTCATCACTTAAATAGGTATATATTAGTTTAAGTTGGGGATTTAAGTTATCTATTTCATTATTAGGTTTTTGAGAGGGGTTAGAGAAAAAATCATTCATATTTATTTGAAGGATCTTAGAGAGAGGATCACATCTCACCCAAAAGCAAGTGTTTTGTTCTCCAAAGGTGCCCACACACCAACCTATCTTTGGGTGGATCATGTACTAGAATATCCAAGCATTGTGGAATGTTCTAGAAAGATTTTGGAGAACCAAAAGAAGGAATCCACACATTATCATCAAATACCTTTCTCCCCGTCGGATTACAACTGAATCCTAAAAGGTATTGTATTCGTAACCCTAGGTTTGCTCTTCAAACCTAGTAATATCTATTCATCCTTTTATTATTTCATTAATCAAAGATTCAAGGTCTAAAATTTTGAATAACACTTAATAAAAGATTCAATGTCTATGATTTCCATTTTCCTCACACTTAAATGGGAATAACACTTAATTTTAATAATAAAGAGAGTGTCATAATGTTTGATAATAAGTGTGCAAGGTTGAAGCATAACGTATGTGTAGATTTGTTGAATAAATACATATATATTTCGATGCACAAGATTTTAATAACTATATATTAACGAAAATGTGTTATTCTTCAGTGAGCCATTCTCTAGAATTGTTTAATTAGAAGTATAAGAATTTAAGCATGTTTGAGCATGTTTTCACTAATTATGTGATTGTGGAAGTACGGGTGTATCATTACGTCCGTGTGAGGTGGGGATCATCACCAATGTATATTGTTATTGAAATTAATAAGGTTTAGGCACTAGAACCAGAGATCTAAGAATTTTAGTTCAATACTCATAAATCAATAATGGAAATATTAAATCTATGAACAATTTGACAACATGTTCTACCTATCTAGCATGTGTCAAAAACATGACAATTCAAATTGTGTGTCTTACCAAGAGGCATGTATCGCATGTGTAGATATTCATTTTTCAAGAATATATTATAATATTTATTAGAAGCATTATATGCCTTGTCAAGGGAATCGTATTTTAAGCATGTTTCAAATCGTATAAGGAATGATTAGGGGATTAATTGTATTTAAGTATTCATTCTTGAGATAAATTGTGAATGTATCAAGGTGTAGTATTCCAACATTTTGAAAACATAACTTTATTAAATTTAAAGGGATGTGACTACGAAAAAGAGTTTTTTATTATTTTTTCATAAATTATAATTTAAACATTTGCGTCAATATTTCATTATTTTGAGTGAGGATTAAAGTGTAATATAATCAATGTTCATGGTTTGGAAAAAATGTGTGTATGAATATGTAACAAGATGTTTGTGAGTCTCAGTATTTTTAAAATTTCTCTCGCCTTTCATATATTCTAATTTCCAAACACCTTCATTGCTTTTAAGAAAAACATTTCTCTCAAATTTTTCTTAAGTTTTGCAATGTGTGTGTATCAAGTTCTTCTTGTTGAAGAAAAAACTCAAAATTTTGTTGTTAATAAAACAGAGATTTGACGAGGATATTCAAATCCTTATTTTTATTTATGAGAAAGTTTTAATTTGTTTGACAATGATTATGTAGTCAGTAATATTATCATATCATATTAATATTAATAAGAATCATTTGGAACATATATTTTTGTAAAATAAATTTCATAAAGTACAGGGTTGTTGCGTGACCAAATGTAATGTATGAGTTTCTTTTTTAAAATACTTTTCCAACAATTTCTGAAACTTTAACACTCAAATGTCTCAAGATCATTTCCATTGTGAGTTAAATTATTGAATGTTTTTTTTAAAGTCATGTGAAATCATTTTGATTTATCAATATCTCTATCTCAATGTGCATATTTAGTGTATGGTGATAATGAGATTAGTTCAAAAGACCTCGTTAATATTATATGCCCAAGTGTGTATTTTTTAAATGTGTTTTGTCGGTTTGTTTAAGAAAATATTTTTTAATTGAAATTTATCATTTCTTGGGAAAGCACAAGTGTAATTAAGTGTGTAAAAATTAGTGATAGTCCAAATGATAACGATTTCAAATTTTTAGGCATGCAATAATTCTGACGTGTTTAGAAATAATTTGAAAGGTGTAATGTATATATGTGTTAAAGTGACATGTATATGTTGATTTGAAGGGTTCTAAAATCGTCAAATATTAAATGTTAAAACCTTTTTCACATGTGAGTGTTTAAGAATTCACTAGTTCTAACAATGATCATAGGTAGCATGTGAGAAAATTCAAATCAAAACATATAAAATAAATGACGTATTAAGAAGAATATGTAGGTATATATGTTCCCATTTTCTTTGGTCCATGAATGTGTTGTTATAGATGTAAACTAAAATCATGCTTTGTGTCATAATTTTAGTTATGGATTTATTGTTATAATAAAATTAGTTATTCCTATTTTAATGAGAATCATATATGACATAATGTTTTGTATTATTTTATATATTGTTGGTGTCTTTTGTTTTACTCAGTAGGTGTTCTAGTGTGTCGAGTATGACATACACACAGAGGATCAGATAACTAGTTTATGTAGAATATATGTTTTATCGTTCAATGTCTTAGATGGAACTGGACACACCATTAGTAGGGCTGTAGCACAATAATTTAATGTGTTTATCTTGATTACAAGAAAGTGTATAGTTTCAACTTATTGTGCTAGTACATTTTGTGTGTATTTAATGGGACCCATTTCAGGTCCTTATTTTATACTGATTTTATAAGATAATGTACACCCCGTGATTATTAGGTTTACATATGGCTCTTAATCTGGATATGATTGATGGACACATTCACTAGTTATTTACTACTTTGACTTATCGGGTGGGATTCATTATTGGATCAATAATCTTGATAAATTGGGTAATGGTGATTAATGTATGGTGAAAGCCTTTTATGGAAGGATTCCACGTCTCGGTATAGAGTATGATGATAACCCCTTGAGATACGTATAAGTTTTTTATGTGTCAAACCCTACAGGTGGATTACGTTAATCCAACACTACAAATAAGTTAAGTTGGATCGCTTAAGGACTTAAAGAAGTTAATCAAATAAATTGTCAGTAATTTATTTTAATAATGGGTATCTGTAACCTTAAAGTGGGGAGAATTGAGTAATTAATAATGAGGAGATCGAAATATAATTTTGAATTAAGGAGTGGAGTTGTAATTATAATTATTTAGAGGTATTAATTGTAATTACGGAACTGGTATTACGATCCATGAAGGATTAGGTTTTCTCAGGCCCATTAGGATCCACATCCTTATCTCTCCTTAGGGTCCCTATTATAGCCCATATATATGAACCTAAGTATCATTCTTTCATAACCTAGTCGTCACTATTTGATACTCAAAAGACCCACTGTGGACTTGTGAAAAAGAGAGGCAGCAGAGAAAAAAGAGGAGACAAGAAGGTGGTCACGAAAGAGGAGGCCACACTCTATTTGTGACTATCTATATCACGAATACAATAGAAGAATGTTATGTGAATAAAGCCATCACATATTTTATAGTGAAAACAAGAGTTCAAATCAAATAGATCTCGACAGGTATATCCTAATTTCCCATTATAGGCTTTCATGTATGTGTAATGTTTTTGTAGTTCAATCTATACGTGTTTTAAATAGACCCTTGGAGTTCCACTCCAACAATCAGTATTAGAACCCTATTCATACCGCGTATGGGTTTAATTCAACCATGTTGTCCAATTAAAATAATCATATATGTGCCTGGATGTTGGGTTGAATATAGATTTGTTCTAACTTCTGTTTCGCATCGATCTAATCCCAATATTATGGTCTTGTATTTATGTTTATGTTTTATGTAATTAGATCAAACGATGGTTTATTCATTGTTACTTTTTATGTTGGATTAATGTAGTATTGATACAGAATGTGAACTCTTTCATGAAGGAATATGAACTATGTAGATTGTTACTATTTTTTTATCGTAATTATCTATGGAGGACTGTGAAATAAGATCGATGATCAGATGCAGTTTTTGGCATAGAAATCAGTTTTGTCAGTGTTAAACAGTGTCATCACAGCGTAGTGGAAACATGAAGTGTTTGGGTTCTAGGATGACAGTTGGGTTCAAGGATGACTATTGATTTCAAGGATGGCTGTTGAGTTCAAGGATGATTGTTGGGTTCTAGGACGGCTATTGAGTTCAGGGATGACCGTTGAGTCCAAGGATGACTATTGAGAACTCCAATCAATGTCAGAGTTGTATCTTGACCATAATAGTCGGTAATCCTTATTTATCTCGATTTTCTTATTTACATTGATTTATGTCTCTATTATTCATGTTTTAATGTTTGGGATGTTAATATGTGTTGACGGTCCCCTTAGGATTATGGATAAAATGGAATACCAACACGATTTCAATCATGTATATGCTAAATGTGAATAATTCATAATTATTTTGAATTGTGGACATCAATATGTTGGGTTATTTTATTTAACGATCAAGGGTATTAGAATTTTTTTATTTCTCACACATTTGTTTGATATATTAAAATAGGGATAACTCGTCATTTTTCTAAATATATCAAATGCTCAAGATTTTCAAATTAATTAAGAATTGGACATTTTTTTAACCCTCACATAAGTTTTTTAAATTACTAAGTGGGAGGGGGGATTTTCCAAGTGAAAATCTCATGGTCTCCATTAACTATTTGTAAACTTTCAATAATAAGTAGGTCATGTAATGAGCAATGCTAATTACTGTGTTAGTCAGTATAAATTTCCTTAAGGGTAATTTTGGATTCATTATTCATATAGTTGGCCCCCAAAGGAGGAGTCTATATGATATGAGATAATCTAATATTAGTTGGTGGTATACAGTTAGACATAAAACAATGGTAGGTTCTCTGAAGAGAAATGGTATGATTTTGTGGGACCAAAGTGTCGGCTCTTTAATTTTATTTGAAATAGGTTTTGTATAGATAATAAAACTAAAATGAATAAGACCTCTTATTTTTTTCGATAGTAGGTTCTCTAAAGAGGAATACTATTCAAATGGTATTCGGGAAGCTGATGAATTCCATTAAAATTGATAGAGGGAACATTAATTTTAATTTAGAATATAAAAAGTTGTATGCCATATAATAATTCATTTTATTATTTGATTCTAAATATTAAGATGGGAATCTCTTTCAATCCACTTGATGTCATTCTTAAGGAAAACAAATTAACTAGACCTAATTACATTAACTGGAAAAGGAATTTGGATATTTTGTTGACTGCTGAAGGGTATAAGTTTCTGCTCTATAAAATTCATCTTGAGAAACCTAGTGAGGGGGCAATTGAAAAGGAAACTCTGGATTACCAAAAATGGATTGAGGCTGATGAGATGGTACGGTGTTACTTTCTGGCATCTATGTCAAATGTTCTACAACATCATCATCAGTCGATCAACATCAACATCTCTGATGTTGAACTCAAAGATATCTTTGGGGATCAAAATCGTGATGCAAGGAAAGTTTCCATGAAAGAACTCGTGAACACAAACATGACTGAAGGGACCCTATGAGGGACCATGTTTTAAATATGATGTCTTTTCTCAATGAGCTTGAAATACTTGGAGAAGAAATTGATGGGGTAACCAAGGTCGATATTTTTCTATAGTTACTGCCTGAGTCCTTTAAGAAGTTCCTCCTAAATTACAACATGAAAAAACTTTCTTACTCTTTAGCGGAATTACTTAAATAACTATAAGCAGCCGAGGGCCTTATTAAGAAGTCAATAAGTGATTTTGTTTTTGAGAAAGGTTATACATATAATCCAATGGGCAAGAATAAAAAAAAGATCAGAAATAGTCCAGACACTGGAAGAAATTTTTTCCAGTTTTCTGCAATAAACAAAACGACGCATCTAAATTCCATTTATTTATGGTTGAATCATGTTTTGTGGTCCGTAATATCGGTACCTGGTGTGTATATTCAGGAGACACTAATAATGTATTCAATTATTTGCCAGGGTTCTAGGAACTAGGAGACTAAGTGATAGAGAAATTTATCTGACTTTGGGAGATGCTACGAGAGTAGCGGTAGTTTTTATGGGAGATGTTCATTTAAGCTTTAATATTGATATGAGTTTACTTTTAAAAGATTGTCTTTATGCACCTGCCATTAGAAGGGATTCGATTTCATTTTCTTGATTAACCTATTATGGATATTAAGTGTCTTTAATAAACTCATGGTTATTAAGAAAAATATATATTTTATTTGTTCTGGTACATTAGTTGATAATCTTTATATTGAAAATCCTATCTCTCCCACTCAATAAATTAATATTTTTCATAATTTAATTGGACCAAATTTTAAAAGAAAGAAACCCTCCTTAGTGAACCAAACATATCTTTGGCACTTACGCCGAGGTCATATTAATATAAAAAGGATTCATAGACTGATAACAAGTGGGAAATTGACATCACTAGAAATGGAGGCACTTCCAATTTGTGAATCCCATTTCCAAGGTAAAATGACCATGAGGCCTTTCTTAGACAAGGGCTATATTGCCAAAGAACGGTTAGAATTAGTTCATTATGATCTCTGTGGACCGATGAAAACCCAAGAAATAGGGGGATTTAAGCATTTTATGACTTTCATAGATGATTACTAAAGGTATGTGTACGTTTACCTAACGCACCATAAGTCTAAAGCCTTCGAGAAATTCAAAGTTTATAGGGAAGAAGTGGAGAAGCATCATAGTAAAAGTATCAATACACAACGAGTTGATCATAGTGGAGAGTACCTCTTAGTGGAGTTTAGAAAATATATAGAAGATCAAGGGATCACATCCCAATTGTTTTCACCTAGTGTGCCTCAGAAAAATGGTGAATGAAAAAGGAGGAACACTACTCTTTTGGATATTATTAGGTCCATGTTGAGTTATGCAGATCTCCCAGATTCCTTTTGGGGACATTCTTTAGAAATGACCACTTATTTACCGAACATGGTACCTTCAAAGGAGGTCTCTATTACACCCAAGGAATTATGGATTGGGCGCAGACCTATTATGAAACATATTCAGATCTAGGGTAGTCCAACACATGTGCTAAAGAGAGATTCCAATAAGTTGGAATCAAGATTAGAAGTTTATTTCTTTGTAGGATATCCTAAAGAAATGAAGGGTTATTTATTCTAGGATAGTAAGGATCAGAAGGTCATTGTAAGAACCAATGCCTGATTCTTGGAAGAGGATGACATGATGGATCATAAACCCAGAAGTGGAGTTGTTCTTTAAGAATTAGGAGGTAACCAAACGATTCTTCAACACCACTAATACATGATGAAATAACACAACATTTTGACACTATTACACTTGAAAAGAAGTTAAGTAAACCCTAAATATATGTTAAGATGTATCTCAACATATTACTCACATTTCCAGTAAGAAATGTGAGATCTACAATGAGATTATGGTTCCTTAGAGAGATAACATGCGAAGAGTGTTCTTTAGACTTAAAAACTACCAAACCCTCTTGAAAATTTAATAATCTAACACTCAAGTATGGTTTTCTACATTGATTTAACAATGAAAGTGTTTGGGTTGATGTTTGGGAGAAAATGTATGGATTTAAAATCTCAAAACTCTCTCTCTCTCTCTCTTTCTCTCTCTAAAAATTATCTTTTATCTCTCTATTCTCTCCTCTCTCTATTTTCTCTTTCGGATGGATGACCTCTCAAAAGTTCTCAAAATAGGGTCTTGTTTATACTGTGACATGAAAATTTTGGTTATTCAAAATGATTTGGATGGTTGAGAATTAAACGCCCATTTGACTTCTAATCTAACGGTGATAAATAGACTCCACAACCTCTTTCTCCTATTAGTCAATTCTAATTCACTCAGCTTACATGCATAATGTATATTAGGTTTGATCCGACGGTTAAAAAAAATCTTCATAAATGTGAGAGATAACAAACAAAAATGTAGCAACCCGAAGACTAACACATGTAATGATTTTAACCGATCTAAGATGCATGTTTCATATTTATAATTAATTTAAATTGCACCCTATATTCCTCTTCCCGTTTTATATTCTACCCTAGGATGTTTTTTAGGAATAAAATTAATTCTATTTTATCCCATAACCATTTAAAACCTTGATTTTATGTATTTAAAAAATGATTTTAAATGTTTAAAATTTCCCAAAAAATATTTTAACACATATACACACCCACACTATAATATGCACGAATTTTGTCCTAAAGTGTGTTCAGTGTAACAAATTACTTCCCTTTATGGCAGTGAGGATGTCTTGGACAGGATCATTTTCGATGAAGTTATGCAATACCATGGACAACATACTAAAAAAGAAATCTATCATATTTTTTCTCTGTATCCAAACTAGTTGGAACTCCTTTATGGTATAAGTCAACCATATGTTGGGTTTCTCAATCTTCCCCTTTGGATATTGGAGACAAAGTTATCTTGCGTAACCTGTACTAGTGGACAAAAAATTAAAAACCCTAGATTTCATATAAAAATATCTATTCTACCCTTTCACACGCCAGAACTGAAAATAAGAGGAAATAAATACATTACTCAACTATTATATAGACAATTAACCTTGATATCTAATGATGTACAACTGATATATAAAGCGAATTCATGAAATATAAACACTCAATAGTCATATTAGTTGAGTCAAGATAAAATAACATATTTAATTTAAATCCAGATACTCAAGTTGTTCTCCCCCAGTTTTCTCAAATATACACCGGGGTAAAAGAGATATACAAAAATGGGGATATATAAATAATTATGCTACACAAATGATGTCATAAACAAGGGCAGATTCAACGGTCTCCTACATTAAACTGATTAAGAAGGCGTCTTTATCATGTATGAAATATCTGTGCCCTAAATCCGTAGAAACCAATTATTAGCGTGAAACTACCGAGATTATGACAATTAAGTAGAATATATCAAGTAAACACAACCATACCTATCGCTTTTCTAAGTGATTCAAATCTAATATTATCCAAAGGTTTTCTAAATAGGTCATCTAAGTATTTTTTAATGCTAATGTATTCGATATCATGTTCTTTATATTCAACAAGTTCACGAATAAAGTGATGCCTAATCTTAATATGCTTTGTTCATGAGTGTTGTACGATTTTTAAATATATTAATGGCACTATGTTTATCACAATACATAGTTAATTTAGCTTTGTTGATACCATAATCACTAAGCATTTGCTTGATCCATAAAAGTTGAGAACATCAACTACCCGCAACTATATATTCTAATCCAGTGGTTGAACGTGGTGTATAATTTTGTTTATTTACTTCTCCATCGTACAAGATTATTTCCTACATAGTAGTAGTCTCCGGACGTGCTCTTATTATCGTATGAACATCCTGCCCAGTCGATGTTAGTGTAGCCAACTATAGAGCTAGTAGTGTCTTTTGTGTACCATATACCAAATATTATTGTGCCTTTAATGTGTTTAAATATTTATTTTACACACAACATATGACTTTCTTTAGGAGTGGATTGATATTGTACACAAACACATATAACCAGGGAAATATCTGGCATAGATGTAGTGAGGTATAAAAAACTCCCTATCATGCTTCTATATAGAGTTGGGTCAACGACTTTCCCATTTTCTTGTTTAGATATTTTCATGGATGTGCTCATGGGTGTACGTGTTGTTTTAGAATTATCAAGCCCAAACTTTTTAACAAGATCACTATCATACTTAGACTGAGTTATGAATATACCATCATTTAGTTGTTTGACTTCCAACCCTAAGAAGTACTGTAATTACCCCATCAAAGAAATTTGGAATTCAGCATGCATTATATCAGGAAAAATCCTTTACTTGATGAGGGGATGTGGAACTAAATATGATATCGTCGACGTAAACTTGTGAAATAAAGACATTGTGTCCTATCTTTCTAATAAACAATTTTTAGTCATTTCCACCTCGCTCAAACCTTTTATTGACTAAAAAGGTCGATAGGCACTCGTATCAGGCTCTACGAGATTTCCTTAAGTCATAAAAAACCTTCTTAAGTCTATAGACATGGTCAGGGTGAGAGGGATTTAGAAATCCCTTAGGTTGTTCTAGGTATACCTCCTGCATTAAAATTCTATTCAAAATGCAAATTTGACATCCATTTGAAAAAAAATTAAATTGCAAATGACACGATATAGTAAGGAGGAGGTGAACAGACTCAAGTCAAGTGACAAGAGCAAAAGTCTCATCGAAGTCTATTCCCTTAATCTGAAAATATCCTTATTCTACTAACATAGCCTTGTTTCTACTTACAAACTCATGCTTGTCAGTTTTATTTTTAAGAATCCAATGGGTGATAATAACCTTAACATCTTCAGGTCGTGGGATGAGATACCAAGCATCATGACTTTGAAATAGGCAAACTCTTCATGCATAACATTAATATATAATGAGTCACGAAGGGCATTGTTTATCATTTTTGGTTGTAATATAGAAACAAAATACGTAAATGTAGCCACCTTTTGAAGTTGTGATCTCGTTCGCACTGGCTCGGATGGGTTACCAATAACCTTCTTGAAAGAGTGGTCTTTCAACCCAAGTTGGTACCACAGGGCTCTCAGGTATTTGTGAATCAACTATCTCAGGGGAATCAAGGGTAAAAAATATTTCAGACTCATCCAAGACCACTATTTCACTCTCACTACTCTTTGTAATAGTGTTGTTTACCATTACATGAATAAACTCAATAATGACTTTAGTACACTGATAATACACACGGTAAGCCTTACTTGTTTGGGAATAACCTAGAAAAATGTTTTTATCACCCCAGGTATCAAATTTTGAAATGTTTTCTGTATCTTTGCAGACATAGAAAAAAGTCTTGAAAGTTTTAAAGTAATTCAAGTTAGGCTTCTTATTGTACAATAGTTCATATGTAGTCTCTTCGGTATTTTTCCTTAGGTATACACAGTTACTAGTGTGACATGCAGTGTGTAGAGACTCAACTAAAAAGTATTTTGGTTGACATTTGCATGTAATATCACCCTAGCCATCTCTTATATGGTCCCATTGTTACATTTAGTAAAGCCATTCTGCTAAGGTTTATTGGGAGCACTAAACCATTGTTTATATACATTAACTACACAATATTATATGAGAGTTGAGTCTTTGAAATCTCTACCTCTATCACTTCTTATGTGACATACTAGGGTATCCTTCTCGTTCTCAGTTTTTCAAAGAATTTCTAAGAACTCACGGAAGGTGTCAGATTTACTTTTCATAAAAGTATCCCTAGTAACTCGTGTGAAATAATCCACCATAACTAAAATATAACTATTAGCACATATTTTAAAAGTTGTGGAGGGACCCATAATGTTCATGTGGAATAGTTTAAGAGATTTCGAGGTTAAAATATCTTTAACTTTCTTATGAACAATTTTACTTATCTTCCCCTCTTGGTAGGGACCACAAACTCGAGTTCAGAGTATTTTTTATTTTGGGAAAGACTCTAATTATTTATTAGGAGCTTAGCTTATGAAGGTTATCAAAATTTATGTGTCCCAATTTTTTGTGCCATAAATCATAATCATCTAATCTCGCAACCTTGCAAGATTAAGTATTTGGAATCACCGTGTAACAGGTATCCGCAGTTTTTTTTCCTTAAAAGATACATTTATCCATTTCATGAAAGATTTAGCAATTAGTTTTTTAAATGGTAATGGTATGATTTGGAATCACAAAATTGAGATATACTTAATATGTTAGTCTTAAGACCTTTCAATAAGAGGGCATCATTTAAAGCATGGAGCCCTTTTGCACAAAGTGTTCCCTTACTTATGATCTGATGTGAAATTCCATCTCCAAACAAGACACTACCTCCAAGGAAGTTTATTTTGTTCTTGAATTTTATTTCATCCCCGATCATTTGTTTGGAAAACCTGAAATACATGTACCAGCCAACTGAGGTGAATTAGGCCTTTTAAGCAGTTATCACCACATTGTACTTGAGCTGGGGTAACATGTCATCTTTTATAATCCAAATAAGCATGGTTTTAAAATATTTCTTGGCCTTTGATTTAGAAAGTTTCTCATAAGTCTTTCTAAATGGTTCTTATTTAGTTTTAGGTCCTCCATTTCTCTTATAGTTAGAGTTATGTGTTGTATGTTTGGGGAGAATATAAGTATTCCTACTCTTTCTCGAATAGCGAAAGTTTTGATAGGTAGGTGTACGCAAACGTTTTTTAAAACATTCAATAACGAGGTGACTATAGACATCTCAATAGGAGCAATACTAATATGAAATAGGATTCCTATTTCTATTAAGACTTAGGGTTTCCATGGACCCTCCACCTGCTTTCCTTAAGGTAGCAGATTCATCATCTAGACATATACCTCTATCAAACACTTTCTCTTACCCTGGCACAAGCCATGTTGATCCTCTACACATATAAACAAATAAAGTACCAGAACCAAAACAAACTAAAACCTTTGCATCTATCATAAATACTCAAGTTGCTAAACCCTTAACATTAGAACCGATGTCCATTCATAAAGGAGAAACAAAAATTTTCTATGAAGAAACAGCATTGAAGGAGATGGAAAAACCATTCAAGCACTATATTGGTTGAAAATTCTCACATGGACATCTATCTAGTGATGATATTCGAAAGTTCTTTTCTTCTTTACACCTTAAGGCAGACTTTCATATTGGTTTTATCGATCAAAAACACATATTGATTATATTAGATCATGTAGAGGACTTTCATAGATTGTGGCTCAATGAGACCTAGTTTATATAACAATTCCCTATGAGAACGTTTAAATAGGATCTCAATTTCAATCCAGACTCAGAATCATCTGTTGTGCCTTCACGTATTATTTTGGCGCTATTGCCTATCAACTTATATAATATAGATTATTTATTTTCAATTGCACATGTGGTAGGTACACCTCTCGAAGAGGATTCTACAACTGCATCCCTAGCAAGACCTAGCCAGGCAAGAGTTTATGTTCAAACTGATTTAAAGAAGACTCTCCCTTAGAGAGTGTGGATTGGGAAGAAAGCAACTGGATTAGGTTTTTGGAAATCTATTATATATGAGGATCTACCTGCTTTTTGCTTCTATTATGAGAAGACAGGTCACTTATAAGATATATGTTACGTTAAGAGGATGGAAGAGGGAAAACAGAAGAGACCTAATAATCAACCTGTGAAGAAGAGGCCAGAAACAACCAAAGAATGGGTAAAGCGCTCATTCATGGTAAACCAAAAAGAAATCCTTGAAACAGAAGTATAAGACAGAGAGATTATCATAGAGAAACCAATCAAAGTAAAGGTGCTCAAACAAAAGCTGATCATAACTTTCTTCACCAAAAATAAAATGAAACTGCTTGAGCATAGTAGACTTGATATGATATCTCTAAAAGGATAAGGAGGAGTCCAACTAGGCATCAAATCCAGTTAGCAGAGTGGAAAAAGGAATACCATCTGGAGGAAATAAATATCAACATGGAGCATATAAAGGACAATTTTTCAAAGATAGAAGCCAAGCTGCATGAACCAAATAATTCAAAAGAATGTAATCAGGGAGAACTTGATCTAAGAGAATAAAACCCTTGCAACTAGTTACTTAAGCATGGAGTTGATAATGATTAAGGATTTACTATTGTCACAAGGAAGAATAAAATACCAAAAGACAAATGCAACTTATGGGACTATTAAAATCCTTAAGTCCCACTCAAAATCCCCATATTTTAATCTCAAATGTTAAGAGCAATCATATGGAATGTGAGAGGCATCTCCAAAAAAGGTTCTATAAGAAGAATCAAAAGGCTTAATAAAATTCATCAACGTCATGTTTTTGTGTTATTTGAGCCTATATAAGATATTTCCAAAATTCAATCTTACTGCCTTAAATTAGGTTTTCTATCTTGTGTGTCCAACCTAAATAGTAAGATTTGGTGTTATTTTAAGTATAGAATTAAGTGGGAGGTAGTGTTTGAAATGCCCCAATGTGTTACGATAAATATAAAGATGAATGGTAGTAGCATTATGTTTCAAGGCATCTTTGTTTATGCTAGCTATAATAGAATTGTTAGAAGATCTTTGTGGTAATATTTGAGGGAATCTTACACAGATACTCCTTGGTGGATTGGAGCAGATTTCAACATAGTAGCTGATATGTCAGAGAAAACAGGGGGAATCAAGGTAATCTAGGGACCATATATGAATTTCTAGAATGCATTGAGGCAAATAGCCTTATGGATGTGGGGTATATAGGCTCCAAATTTACTTGGCATAATAAGAGGGCGGCAGAGAATAGCATCTGGTTTAGGCTAGATAGAATATTAATGAATCAAGGTTGTTTGGATTTGAATGTCAAATGGAGTCTGAATCACCTTAATAGGAGTATGTCAGATCATTCTGCTCTCCTTCTTATAGGTCAACTTCACAATTTTAATGTTTTTAAGAGCTCTAGGTTCTTAAATTTCTTGACAAATAAGAAGGAATGTGTGGAGTTGGTGGAAAAGACTTCTGAAGAAGTGGACTGTCCCAATCCAATTGTAGGTCTCTCTCTCAAATATAAACATGTGAGAAGAAAATGGATTACATGGAACAAAGTTACATATTGGGATATATTGCAAGAAGCCGGAAATGCTAAGGATGCTCTCCTAGCTGCTGAGAATACTTATGAGTAGGATCCTACTAAAGAGAAAATAGAGGTTCTTCAACAAGCTACTGCCATATAAAATAGGAACCTAAAAATAGAAGAAGAATTTTCGAGCCAAAATGAAAATGATAAATAGTGTGTTGAAGGTGACAAAAACACTGCTTATTTTCATAGAATAGTGAAAGGCAGACATAAGAGAAAGAATATTCATAAGATTAATAATACAGAGGGTGTTTGGGTGGATTTTATAGAGGTTATTAAAGTTACAGCCCTAGATTTTTATTCTAAAATTTCAATGTTCTGAAAGGGTGGAATCTAGTAGTCAGTCCTCAATGTTGGATGTTATTCCAACTCTGATTAGTGCCAATGATGGAAGAAGTGGAGACAACGGTAAAGGGATTGAATCCTAAGAGTAGCCCAGGTATGGATGGCTTCAATGGCCAATTCTTTCACTGTTTTTTGGAGGTTATTAAGGAAGATATTTTGAAAGCAGTGATGTACTTTTTTGCAGGTAACACTCTCCCAAAGATGTGTAGCACTACTAGAATAGTTCTAATTCCTAAGATAGATCATCCTCAATCATTTAATGATTTCAGGCCTATAAGTATGCAGAATTTTGTAAATAAGATTTTTTCTGGAATCTTAAATGATAAAATCTCTTCTATCCTTCCATTTACCATATCCCCAATGCAATCAGGTTTTATCAAAGGCAGGTCTATAATTGAAAATGTGTTTCTTGCTCAAGGATGTATGTAAAATTAACTAAATTTTTTTGGAGGAAATGTTATTATGAAGGTTCATATAACAAAGGCATATGATAGAGTTTCTTGGTGGTTCCAAATAAAGGTAATGAGGAAAACGAGTTTTTTTGAAGTATGGTCAAATTTAGTTTGGAGAATCATCTCTAACACATTGATTACTATAATTATAAATGGAGAAAATATTGGCTTCTTCCATGCTACTAGGGGTTTAAGACAAGGGGATCCTTTATCCCCACGCCTCTTTATCATAATGTTTGATGTCCTTTCTAGAAACCTGCATAATTTTGTTCTGCATCCCTCTAATGTAGGCTACAAGATGCCTATAGGTAGTCCCAGATTTAATCACCTAACATTCATTGATGATCTGATCATTTTTAGCTCATGTATGATAAAGTAAGTGAAGAATCTAATGGAGGTTTTGAGGTCTTATGAGAGGGAATCAGGCTAGTTGATTAATACATCCAAAAGCTACCTTATTCTTTCAAATAAAACCAAACCATGCTCTATAACTTTCCTAAGGCAGTCTACTCGTATGCACATAAAGAATGTCCCTATAACCTACCTTCGATGTCATTTATTCAGTGGGAGAAAGAGGATTATTTATTTTGAATGTATGGTTCATAAAATTAGGCATAAGCTTACTGGATGGAAAACTAAATGTTTATTTTCAGGTGGCAAGCTGGTCCTTATTAAATATATGCTAATGTCTATGAATCTTTATCTAATGGATGTAATGTCTCCTCCTAAATAATTATTAATAGGTTGCATAGTATTATGGCTAATTTCTTTTCGGGCTCTAATTATGGAGATCAAAGACATCAATGGTGTTAATGTGGAAATTTCACAAGACCTACTAATGAAGGAGGATTGGGGATCAGAAATATTTATGATATGGGAAACTCTTTAAGCATGAATATGTGGTGGAGTTAAAGGGGTAAAATAACTTTATGGTCTCAATATATGCAGGCTGCTTATTGTATGAATGAACATCCAATAACTTATCCTCCTAAAGTAGGAGCTCATAGATAGAATAGAATGATTTTGATTAGAGAGGTTGCCGATGGACCCAAAGGGAGTTCCTTGAGAGTATTTTATTATGATACTCCAATAATTCAAAGACATTTTTACGTGGAAGTATACCGATATGCCTGGTGTAGACAAAGAGGTGAGCTGCCACAAGTTAAATGCTTTTCCATCACCCATCCCAATAAAGCAAGCCACTCGAACATATAAGGAGGAATTAGATTTAAAGATAAGAGAAAAGTTTCAACGATTTCTTATAGCTATCTTCATTGTCCCTATTCAACACCCAACCTTTCTATATAGCATTATGCATGTGGGGAAGAATGACAAGAGCTAGATCCGAATATGCATGGATTTAGGGACCTGAATCGGGCGTGCCCAAAAGATGAGTACCCTTTACCTTCCATAGATAGCCTGATTGATGCAACTTCGGGACATGATATGTAAAATTTCATGGATAGTTACATCGAGCATAACCAGATTAAGATGGGCCCAACTGACGCTGAGTAGACCGTTTTTTGAACACCCTTACGTAACTTTATATACACATTCATGCATTTTGGTTTAAAAAACATAGGAGGCACTTACCAGAGGACCATGATGGCTTTTTTTTTCATGATCTATTTCATAATATCGTGAAATTCTACGTCGATGACATGCTAGTTAATTCTAAGAAGGAGAATTCTCACTTGGATGATTTGAGGAAGGTGTTCACCTGGTGTAGGAAATACAACTGGAAGCCTAACCCTCTTAAATGTGCGTTTGGAGTGACAAGTGGGAAGTTCCTAGGATTTTTGGTGAATCGGCAAGGCGTTCATATGGATCTTGATAAGCAGAGGGCCATCCTTGATATGCCAAAGCCAAAGTTAGTGAGGGAAATAAAGAGTTCCTTGGGCAAGATTTTGAATCTCTGGAGATTTGTACCAGGATTTGCTGAGGTGACGCATCCACTAATGGTGCTGCTAAAAAAGGGCTCCAAGTTTACATGGGATTATACGCACTAGGGCTCCAGGAACAAGATGAAAGAACTAGTCACATCCCCTCAGATGATGATCCCCCCAAAAGTAGGTATTCCTTTGTGTCTTTACCTTACATCCATCGAACGATCTATTGGGGCATTACTACCCCAAGAGATAGATGGTGTTGAGAAACCTGTCTATTACATGAGTATAATTATACATGGGTCGCAAGCTAGATACACTAGCATCGAGAGTCACTGTTTATCCCTTTTATTTGTGGCACAAAAGCTCAGACACTACCTACTATCATTTACTGTCCATATTTTAACTAGGTGAGATACCATAAAGTTTTTTATTGCTAGAACTGTATTAATAGGTAGGACACCCGATTGTTTTTGAATCCTCTCAGAATATGGCCTCAAGTACAGAGTCCCTCGAACCATTAAGAGTCAAGCTTATGCCGATTTGTTGGCCATTTTTCCCTTTCGCACATTCGAGCCACTCGTTGAGGAGATTTCTGGGGATGATCTCCTAGCCAACTTTGTAGCAACTAGTTTGGATGAATGGAGTATGGAGTTTGACACTTCGTCGGTTGAGAATAATAGAGGAGGGAGAGTCATCTTAAGGAAGAAAAAGGTAGAAATTTTACTATCTTTCAAGTTGGAATTTAAGTGTTCGAATAATGAAGATGAATATGAAGCACTTGTACTTGGGTTTCTCGAGGCCTTTAGAAGGGGCATCCAGGTCCTGACAATAAAAGGGGACTCCAACTTGGAGGTTAAATAGGTAAGAGTGCAGTTCACCTTGAAGCACATGAGCTTAGCGCCCTATTGGACAATCATATAACGTTTGCTTGGTCAATTTGAGTTAATAAAATTGAAAATCCACCCCTTGAATAATGAATCGGCATGCTGCCGCTTATGCCACCATAGCCCAGAAGGTTGCCTTTGACGGGGAATCAACAGTCATCAAAATCACTACGAGGATGGCCCCCTCGACCATACTTGAGATGATGCCCACTAACGATAACAACGATTGGAGAAAGAAAATATGAAAGCAGTTAGAAACAGGCGATGGCCCATTGAGTTTAGTGGATGTTTCCCAATATTTCATGGCCAAGGGCAACTTATACTACTAAAACAGAGGAGGATGGTTGTCTAGATGTGTAGATCCTCAGGAATCCAATAGGAGATTGACCTAAGTGCACGAATAAAACTAGGAGGCCACTGAGGTTCCCTTGTACAAAAGGGTCCAAAGAGCGGGTTGTTTTTAGCCTTTGATGAGAGAAGAAGCTGTAATGGTACATAGTGACTGTGGGAAATGACGATTATTCTATCAGGTAAAAAAATGAAATTTTATCAATCAACCTCAATATTAGAGGCAACCATACATGAACTTGTTGGTAGATGGAGTGTTTCTAGTAAATAAGGACGATGCTACGATGCTGAAGATACGAGCACCCAAATATTATGTTCAAGATGGGTAGCTGTATCGATGAGGATATCACGACAGTCCCCTGAGGTGCATCAGAGGGGAAGAGGCTGAAGAGGTACTACAATAAGCACACGAGCCAAGGCATATTTGTGGCACCAAACTTTATGACTAGCTTATGACATTGGGGTATTACAAGCCCATGATGGAGAAAGGCTCAGCGGAATTTGTTCGAAAATGCAAGCCTTGTTAGTTGCATGGTAATATGATCCACACCTCTTCATTGGAATTACATTCTCTTTCCATGCCTTTCCCAGTCAACACTTGGGCATTCGATTTAGTAGGGGACTTTAACCCCTCCTTGAGAGGAAAAATTTAGATACTCGTGGTCGCTGAATGTTTTAATAAGTGGGCAAAAGCCATACCATTAAAGAAAGCAATCGCATGAGTGATCGCTCGATTCATGAAAGAGTACATCATTTTCCGATTTGGAATCCTGAAGGTTTTCCTATTAGACAATTGCACTCCTTATGTGAATATCGAAGTACATTTTTTGGACAGATAAGTACTCCATCATCCACCACAACTAGACTATGGCATACCCGAAGTGTAATGGGTAGGAAGAAGACACCAATAAGACTTTGGTGAAAATTTTGGCCAAAATAATGGATGATTTCCCCGAGCACATCAGAAAATAAGATACCTGAGGTTCTGTGGTATTATCTAACAAAAAATGAAATCAACGGGGTACACCTCATTTTCTTTAGTTTTTGGGCTGAAGCCGTTTTGCTAGTGGAACTTGAGATACCTTTTGCCCAGTGTAATTTAAGAAGCGACGTGCTTCTGTATAGTCTGCATGTGGATCTTTAAGAACTCGAATAACATAGAGACAATGTTATGAGGCACTTTGAGATGTACAGAAATCAGTTGTCTGGATCGTACGATTAAATGGTGAAGCCAAGTAAATTCAAGGAGGGAGACTTGCTCCTTAAGGCTTGTACGAGGCACATCTTGGGATTATAATTGATTGAGTTTGAGGCCAAATGGGAAGGACCTTACATCATTCGATCATCCCATGATTCAGGTTACTGTGAGATATCCAAAGTGGAAGATGATAATACATTCAAAGTCAACAACAAGTGGCTCAAGATCTACTATGTCTGAAAGTAATCAATCCTAACACCAGCACTTCAATTGATTCTATTACATTTTGCTAATACTTGTATGGGAGGATGTTCCCCACAAATGATTGAGTTACTTGTTTAACATGGTATAAAATAGTGTTTGATACAATGGCCCTCTGTTCATTCTTTTGGTACCCTTTGTTCATTCTGTTTTCTTTCTGTTCCTTTCCTTATTCTACATGGTGTGACTTACATTTATGTAATAGATTAATCAATATTAAAACAAAATGGCAAGGAAGAACACAACATACGAATAAGTTTATTTAATTGAAGAAATACTGTCATTAAATGCCACAGGGGGTGGTAGATAACAAAAAAAACTAGAGGAAAAAAGCATAAAGGGAACTTAAACAAAGGCTGTTAAGAGGCGTCCATTATAAAGCGGAGGTTGGCCGAACCAATAAGTCAATGATGATTTTGTGGGAGAATTTTCCCAAGGCTTCTTTGATCAGAGATTACATCATCCAAATCCTTCTGGTGGACATCCCTTCTCTGCAAAAGATTCTCCAAGTCTTGCTTCCGCTTTGACTAACTCAGCATCTGTCCGGGCAACAATGTCACGTACGACCTCCACTTTATGCTCGAACATAACTGGTTCAATTTTTGAGCTAGCAAGTTCCTCCTAGATGGCTACTTAAAAGCGATGAGAACTTTCCAACCGATGAAAAAGAGCGAGCATGCCAGCCTTCTTAAAATAACGGAACACCCTCACTAACAAAGCATGCGATAACCCATCATTTATAAGAAAATTGACCTTCCCCAGCAACATTTTAACTACATCAAAGCTAAGGGATTTCAAAGGACTCTTAAGAATGTCCTCTAACATGGTTTCCAGTCCAAGCAGTCTGCAAAACATCATCACGGATATGGGTTGAATGCTGCAGGGAGCAAGGATAGAAGGAAACCGGGTAAAAAGTTGCTCAATCAACGCGTAAGGACCATCACCAAATATATGGGGAAATTGAGCAAGGTCTGCCTTACGACCACTTCAAGGGATGCCTCAGGAGGGTTCACGCTGAAAATGCTATCACTCGTAGAGGGGAGTCTAGTGTGCAAAGTAATATCATTGTCTTGACCTCTGGAAGCAAACACCTCGTGCATCCTACTAACACTTGGCACATTTGCTTGGACCTGCGCACTAGGGGCCTCGCCCATTGCTACTAATCCAGCCAAAGTCCTTGCATTTGCAATTGAACGAGTGACACCGTAAAATTCTGGATCATGGGCTAAACATTACTCAACCTCCACCTGAAATACAATAAATTGCCAAGTGAGTGAAGAAATATACAAACTGGCTTACGAGCATAGAATTTATGTACAATATAACTTGGCCCACCCGACCCTCAATAATGGGATATTTAAAATCAAATAAAACTTAACTCGCCTGACCCTTAATTATGGGAGATTTAAATTCCAAATATAAATTTATCTGCCCAACCCTTGGTTATGGGAGATTTAACGTCCAATATAACATAGCCTGCTTGACCCTCGATTATGGGAGATTTAAAGTCAAATATAACTTCGCATGCTTGACCCTTAGTTATGGGAGATTTAAAGTTCAATATAACTTGGCCCGCCTGACCCTCGGTTATGGGAGATTTAAGTCCAATATAACTTGGTTCACCTGACCTTCAGTTATGGAAGAATTTAAATTCTATTTATTAGGCAATGCAAACAACATTTAAAATGCAGGAGTCACATAATAACAACAAGAGGCATACCGTGGGCTATTGATAATCAAAAAATTGATGAGTGGTTATACATACTAAATCTTCTACTTCGTGTAAATACATATGTGTTACTAAAAGATATTGCTCGAGAACAATAACACTACCATCCACTTCGCTACTTCCTCTCTCCCAACTCTCGCCTGACCTATAGTAGCAGTCCTAGTACCCTCGGGATGGAGGATCAAAGGCCCTAATAGATAAACGAAGACTTGGTCATGGGAAAGGGGAGGGTCTTGCATCACAGTTTGTTCGGCAGAGAAGCATGAGAAGCAGAAACGAAAGAGAGAATAAGACCAACAAAATCAATGCACAAAGAACTCAGAAAAAGAACAAACTATTAGTTCTTTTACCCTAATTGACAGAACAATAATAGTAGGGGATTTGCTAACTGACTCAACAACACTAGCAGTAAGACCAACATGCTTGCATAAGAAATTAGAATCAGATGAATAACCATTACTTGATTCAAAAGAGTAAGGAGGTAGAACTTCCCCTAGGGGGAAATGGGTAATTTCCTGCGAAGCAGTTGGGTAACTATCCCCTTTAGTGAAACTTCCTTTGAAGCTGGTAAAACTTAACCAGACTTTTCCAATATGCCACATTCCTCAAAACCATCGGACGCAACACCTCGCACGTCAACATAAAAAAAAAGGGAAACAGGGGTCAATAATATAAGGGGATAGAGGAAATGTTAGAGACTTAGAAGGAGAATAACATGCATACCTCTTCTTCTTCCAAAACAATGTCCAAAATAGTCCCTGAAACCTCATAATCTCTAGAAGGTGAAACAGGCTTAGAAGAAGAAACCATTTTTATTAACCTACGCCTCAGAATAAGAGAATCCTCCGTTTCTTCCTCTTCCTCTTCTTCATACTCCTCTACTTACTCTTCTTCCCCTTCATCATCATCATCATCACCTTCACCAACTACTAACACTCCACCATCATATACATCTTCATTAGATTGCTCCTCTTTGCTTCCCTCACCTAATTCTTCAAAGGCAATCTTGACTGGGCTGACCACCTTCATCTTCTTGCTACCTTCAGCAGCTAGGGGAGCATAGGAAATCCCATAAGAAGTCATTTGAGATGACATAAAGCTCTATTCTTCGCAAAAATATTCTCCCAAGTCTTCCTGAGTTGGTCAAACATCAAGTTAACCTATTGGGTAACATCGGGAGAAAAAGTTTGAATTGGAGAGATTTGTTGGATAACCTTAAGATTCTTTGTTGGGGACTTCCTAGTGGCCATCACAGCTACTCGAGTTTAAGAAATATAGGAAGTGTCACATCCTCCATTGAGTATCAAAGGCCCAGGGGCAGTAGTAGCGTCTTCGACTGGAGGAAAAGTTTAAGCTTCCTTCTTTTTCTTAATCACAACTTGATCCACAGGGGTAAGCGGAGGTAGATCAGAAGGAACATAATTGTTGATGGGTTGAGAGGGAACATAGAGTTGAAAGTGGTGCAATTCCTAAAACCTAACTCTGTGGGGCGATACCTTTCAACCTCAGGATATCAAGGCTTCTGGAGAAGGTTACTCTGGAAATGATCGAGTTGCTTATACTATAACACCGCCAGATGCATCACTGACCTACCCCCTCGTGCTCCCTTGCTCAGGATAATGAGGTTAGCTAGGTAATTTTCACAAAGGTTAACAACAGTTGAGGTCAGGAAGTTGCTACATGCGAAAGAGAAATTGGTGGGCATTTATCTAGTAAAACGGCTTAGCATATGATAGCCTTGACCATAGCCTAATGGCATGGCTATGAGATGTGGACTATAAATTGATTAAAAAGAGGATCATTCTATATAAGAGGGAACGAAACAGTTAACCAATAACAGAGGAACATTTTATGATGGGAAGATTCCCTTCAGCACTTAATCAATAGGGATGATGGGTCGTTCTTCATCCGTGAAGAACTGATTCAAAAATAATTGATCCATCCCAACATAGGGGCAAGCTATAAATCTCTTATCACTTTTGATTAGAAACACAAATGGTTTCTTCGAACTTTTATGAGTCTAAGAGAAGATGCGAGGGACCCCAATAGGATACGAACTGGGATAGTTACCGGTCGGGGCGTACTCAAGAAAGTGGTCATACAAGAAGGCTATCAAGAAAATGTGATTCATATTATTAGAAACATCAAACATGCTAATTATTTTAACCGATCCAGTCTGTACCAGATCAAGACATGTTTATAATGAACTAAGGGTAGTAATAGCAACATGGAGCTTCACACCGGTGTCCATAGGAATTACCATGTTGATACGATCCTTCCTCGAACAGTCGTGGGGTTTTCCTGGGAGAAAGATTCTCGATAGTACAACCCAGATGTTTCACGCAAACTTACTTTTTGAATCAAATCCTTTTCCATCTAGAGGGTTCTCAAATACTTACTTACTTCGAGTGTTCTCCTTAGTTGCTTTGCATTCTTTGACCATAGATTTGTCTTCCATAAAATAAAAGTACCTAATAACCTCCGAGTAGGTGTATTTATTGTATGTCACCATAAAATCCTTCACAACCGCCTCTAATTCTACTCGAGCAACCTTCTCTGCCCCAGAAATAGCCTCCTCAAAGAAAGTGTCGAATCCTGCCGCCTCCAAGCCCAATAACTCACAAACATCCTCAAGAGTTATAGTGAATTCACCCAAAATCCACACATGTATATGACCTATGACTCCAATGAGATACAAGCTTTGGGGGAGTGTTGTTATTCTTAGCAAAGGCAAGATCACCCAACCAACTGGTACATGATAGACCGAATAGATATAGTTGCATGGGGTACTTGAAATTTATATAATTTGTCCTAGGACCCAAACATTCATAGGATCCATAGGTGGATTCAAACTCCACCTTGGATAAGGGGTAATCACCACGTTCAATATGAAACCTAGTAACAGTGTCAGTAAGGATATATGCAAAATCCTCAGCGTCATCACTTTGCTCCATCAGTAGTTTTACCTACGCCACTGGCACCAGATCATCGGGGAATTTCTCAATCGTTGAGAAAAAATGATCAAGCTCACCAAAGCATGGGGTACGGTGATAGCATGCCTACTGGTTCTGGTACGCCTGAGTGTGGGGGGAATCACCCCTAGCAGACAGGTTCCTATTCACAATAGGTGCCATGGAAGAAGTTCAAAATAGAAGAGAAATGATTTGTTTGAACACGAGAAAAAAGAAAGAAAACTCTGGATACTTTCTCTCAAAATCAAAAACCCAAGGGTGAGGGTCTAAGGGAGCATAAGTGTGACCATTTATAAGGAAAACACAAACCCCAGCAAATGGCAGATGATAAAGATTTGAGAAGCGATATGATGATAAAGTTGTATTGCAAGTCCAGGGCACGCACGTTGAGGTAGAACTTAAAGAATGTAATGATGGCCTTTCAGGAAGCGACGCACCAATAATCTCATGTGAGAGAATGCGTTTACCCTGAGTCGGCCACTTGTAAAATGCAGAAGCACAAGGGACAATCTCATTAAATGAGGTACGTCCAGAGTAATATATAATGCATTCTTGGGGTCTTTTTAACTTCAGGGAGATGAAGTGCTTTGGAGGACATTCCAATAAAATCTATTCACGCCCCCAAAGCAGCTGGCACAAGCAATCTTAAAGTCCCATAAAAAAAGGCACTCCTAAAGAAAGAGAGTAACTCAAAAGAAGAAAGATATGAGTTCCTCGTACATACTTTTCTTTAAATATACAGCCTGATATTTAATATGATATAGTTATTTTCCTATAGATAATGCTCAGTCTTGTAGAAAAATAAATTATAAGATTGATTGGGCATTTCATACAGATGTTTCTTCATACAATAAACATATATTTCTATGAAGGGGTAAATGTAGGGGGCCTGCCAAAGAGCAATTAGCCAAATTGACCCTAAACTTGGAAAATAAAGAAGGAAGATGGATCACTAGAGGGAGCTCCCCATGAAGACCTTCCACAAACGTTACTCGAAAGACTTACCTCGAAGACCAATGTTATTTTAATGGTGATGTCCTATAATATAAAGCAGAATGTATTTGATTATGTATTTCATGTATTGAGTAAAGCTTCTTTGTAATATGGGTGAGGTTGGTTG
Source organism: Sambucus nigra (assembly GCA_949130495.1). NCBI lineage: Eukaryota > Viridiplantae > Streptophyta > Magnoliopsida > Dipsacales > Adoxaceae > Sambucus > Sambucus nigra. The sequence continues at coordinate 256,883,127 of OX422209.1, forward strand.
GTACCCTCGAGGAACTATGCCTGGCATGGAATATGAGAGCTCACATGCTCTATCGAACGACCTCCTCTTCGGAACCTCATAGGTACTCGGTTTGGATGATTGAGAGTAATGCAACATTGGGAATACAACAACCTACCCTCTTGGCACACCTGGGAAAAACTACACCCAGTGCAAATGATCGCTCGAACCACTTACGTTTGAGACACTATGAGTCAAAACGATTTGGGGGAACCTCCTCGAGGAACCCCATTCTCGTATCTTTGGCCACTAAAAAGTCCTTAGACAAATAAACAACTTATTAAACTACTCGAGACACTTGCCAGTCGAGACACCTCAAGATACACACCATTTATTTGATTGATCTGACCACATGTCTAGTAGGGTCACTATTTATCTGCTTTATGATGTCATATCGTCTAAGGACAGCAAAATCACAACACTCGATTGATATTACCCTTAGGATGGCAAACCTAGGACACCCAAACTTAATTTCATAGCCATTCTAAGGAATGTTCTGGAGCTATCACATCGTGCCCCTCATGAAATTCCATCATGCTTTCAAATTCAAGTTCTTGAGCTGCCACGTCATGTCCCTCATTAAATGCCACCATGATTTTAATAGGTAAGACAGTTTCCCACCAAAATATAGTATCCCATGCATTTAATGCGGTATTTTGGACATTAATGAGGTGGAACCCTAGCACTCAATGCTTGTCAATCACATTCAATACTAGCAAGGTTACTCGAGTAATCTTGCCTTCATATAAAAGGTTAACACCCATTAGTTTACGGAGGACGCCACTCTTGATAATGAAGTGTAGTTGGATTTACCTCATACACGAGAGATCCTATGAGAAAACCTTTATTGCTAAGAAATATTCCCCACATACCTATTAATACCAGTATGGTTGAGCATTAACGGGACTGGCAGTTCCTGCCTTGCCTTTATTGTGCCAAGAGTACTTGTTCTTTCTCCCTCGGACCATGCTTCTCACTAGTCCTACTCATTTATTATTTGATAGCACATTGATCATGAAAATATCTAATTTAATACTAGTTGAGCATTGAATGTTATTGTATCTTTCTCATTTGGGTCTGACATCAATATTAAAGGTGATATTGTAATAATTCTTATCTTGAGAAGGGGTTACGCCTCGCTTGATACTAATTGTATTCCAAGAACCCACATCTTACAAGAAGATACAAGAATATCAGTAGCATGCATACCATAAACATCAAAAGGCATTATACAATCATTAACAGATAAACATGCATTATCATAAAAAATATATGATCTTCGGATAAAAGGACATGCATGATTCATCAATGTTGGTTGACTAAATTTCATCTTCGTTAGAATCATTTAAGTCGTCCATATTTTTCACACATTAGCCCTAACATTATTGTTGTTCAAGTTAACTCTACACTTAGTAGTTTAATCTCCCATTTTCCCACAACGACGACATTTTCTGTGGCCATTATCATTCTTAGACCTATTTTTATCATTGATTTGTTTGTCATCATTTATATCATGAGGTCTGTGATTTTAATGATTTTGATAACCAGTTCTGCCTTATTTAGAAGCCACATAGTTTCTAAACTTAATGATTTTCTCAAACAGTTTACTCATAAGAGCAATCTGGTTGTCCAATTTATCCAAATCACAATCCTCACTAAGTTCAAGGTTAAGGTTCAGTCAGTTCAATTTAGGGACAGCCACTTGGGATGAAAAGACAACATTAGACCGAGAGGATATTTTGTTTTGGACAATCATTTGATTTTTACATTATAACTCCATTTCTATAGAACAAAATTTACTACTAAGTAATTCAGGAGTTGGGTCGTCCATCTCTTATATGGCATAATGTTTACTATCAAATTTAGTAGGCACCGATCTAAGGATTTTAAGTACAATTTCCTTTCTATCATAGATTATTCCATTAGCATGAAAATTTGTGACAATATGAGCTAATTTTATATAAAAATCAACAAATCACTAATTTTCATCCATAATAAGAGTATTGCATTATCAGACAAACATTTGGGTTTTTCCATCCTTAAAACGTTCATCACCCTCATGGGCGGTGATGAGTGTGTCCCATGCTTCCTTAGAAGTAGATAAACAAGATATACGTTTAAATTCATGCTCATTTATGGAGATGATTTTCAAGTGAGATGACTTTCTATTCTTTGGTAAACTCACTAAGATTTTTCTTAAATCTTCCAATGTTGCTTTCAGACAAAGTCTTAGTTGGGTTTTGGTATCCATTTTCAATCATGTCCCACATGTCATCACAAAAGTCCCTTGGACGAATTGAATCATCCTTACTTTCCAGTGAAGAAAATTCTCTCCATCAAAGACGGATGGATGAGACAGGTTACCTAGCATCTCAAATCTCTCATACTTTTTTAGAAAAAGATTTCAGAAAGCAATTTTTGGAGTTTCAAGGTCAAAAATATTTTTATAAACCCACTATGATACCACCTATAAAGATGTTTACTAAGGTTTTTAACACAAAGTTAAAATGTTAAGTAAGCTCTGACAACAAACTCTTTAAGGAAACTCCTTTTAAAAATCTTAAAACATAAGATGTGTATAAAACTGATTTAATTGGATGTTTGACTTGGGAGTCTGATTACCTTAGGTTTTAAATCAAAAACCTATACTATTATTTGTATTGAAACCAAACCATGAAAGATATGAATAACTAAAATAGTAAGTTGACACGGTGATTTTTAATGTGGCAAAACCTCAATTTGAGGAAACATCAATGGTGACATGTACTCAACAACCACAAAAAACCACTTTAAATAATCGTACAAAAGTTATAAGCACATGAACAAGCAACACAATATCCTAGGCAAAAGAACATAAATATACCTAATTGAGAAAGAAACTCCTCCATAGTATTCTGATTTTAGATTTGATCTCCCTGGCTATTTATATGCTTTAACTACTTACTCATTACTTTTATGGGCTCAGTTAACACAAAATCTCTCAAAGGAACCACACTATTACTAGGTGTTCATGTGAGAGTGTTGGTGAACTTGAAGTGCAAAAAATGCAATATGCAACTCACTTATCTAAATTATTTATATAGGCAATCCAAAACATTATAGATTTCTATATAATGTATGAAGTTTCACTCTTCAAGAAAATTAGTCTTCTTGCTTTCAAAAAGAATATTTCAAATCTGAAGTGAATCTATCAAAAACTAGATATAATGTTTCAAACACTTTATTTATACACAAAGTAGTTTTACAAACTATAAAACTTAGTTTTTAGAAACAAAACATTAAATCTCAAATACAAATTGATTTTAAGTCTCGTTTTCAAGAAAAATTGAAACGATAATGGATTTAAAATAATACTCACTTACAAAACCAGATCTAAATAAGAATAGGTAAAAAAACTTTAAACATAAGTGAAAAAGGCATCTCAACGTATTTCTCATAATTTCAAGTAAGAAATGTGAGATCTATAATAAGATTAGGGTTCCTAAGATAGATAAGTGCGAAGAGTGCTCATCAAACTTACAAAATACCAAAACCTCAAGAAAACCTAAGAATCCTAACACTCAAAGATGGTTTTCTAGACTGATTTAACTATGAGAGTGTTTGGGAGAAACGTATGGATTTATAATGTCAAAACTCTAGCTCTCTCTCTCTCTCTCTCTCTCTCTCTCTCTCTCTCTCCCTCTTTACTTTTTCTTATATATTTTGTCTTAGATGGAAGACCTCTCAAAGGTTCTCAAATGGATTAGCATAGGGTCTTCTTTATACTATGAGAGAAACCTTCTGGATGTTCGAAGTGATTTGGACAGTTGAGATTAAAAAGCCCATTTTAATTATAATCCAACAGTGTTAAATAGACTGCACAACCACTTTCTCCTATTGGTAAATTCTAACCTCACAAGGATTCACTGAGATTGCATGCAGAATGTAGATTAAGTTTGATCCGACGGTTAACAAACATCTTCAGAAATGTAAGAGATAAGAAAGACAAATGTAGCAAACCAGAGGCTAACACGTGTAATGATTTTAATCAATGTAAAATGCGTGTTTTAGATTTCTAATCAATTCAAATTTATTCGCCAAATGTGGCTGCCAGTTTTATATTCTACCCTAGGAAGTTTTTGAGGGATAAAAATAATTCTATTTTCGAGCATATAATTTTAAAATATTGATTTTTAATATTTAAAAAATCATTTTAAATGTATAAAAATGTTTAAAAACTGCCTAAAAATATTTTAACACATACACACACACGTACACTATAATAGGAATTAATTGTGTCCTAAATTGTGCTCAGTGGAACATATTACTTCCCTTTATGGAGGTGAGGATGTCTCGAAAAGAATCAACTGTTAGTGAATCTTTGAAATACCATGGAGAAGATGCTCAAAAAGAAATCTATCGTATTTTGTCTTCATATCCAAACTAGTTGGAACTCCTACATGGTACAAACTCAATTAAGTCGACGATATAGTTTGTTCTCAATTACACCTTGTGTTTTATTTTTGAGTGTTTGTGAGACAATTTTTGTGAAAGTTTGGGAGAGACTTTGTGTCTTGATACTTAAGTTTTGGACGCAAAATTTTGTAAGTTGAATTTTATTAATGAATATTGTTATTTCATCTTGAAACATTTGTCTTTCAATTATGATGCTAGAATAATTTTATTACCATGACTTCGTGAATTTTATAATGTTATTTAACATTGCGTGTTTAGTTTAATCTCGTTATGGTTCCCGACATGTGTTAACTAAAATAAAAAATCGGTATTCAGTTAAAACAAAATGAGAGTGTTTTAAATCTTCGAAATTACTTCATAATTCATATTTTAATAATTTAAGTGTGTAATGCTTGGTGGGTTATACTTATATTAATATTATTTGACAACTAGAGGGCTTTTGATGTGTTGGTAACATGTGTTTGAGTTGTTAAATTTAGGGCATGTTTCATGGTATTTTCATTTTGTATCATTATTCTGTTGCCCTTTATATTTGGTTTAGTTATTTTTGCATTATTTTTAAGTAGCACATTCATTCGAAAAAACAAAAGATGAATAATTCAAAAAGTCCTGAAAAGAATGGAACCATGTGAGAGCACTAAAGATACTTGTCCAATCTTGCCACACGCACAAGGTACTCTCAGAGGCGATTGAAACGTAGGCAAAGTTTCCCTCCTATCCACGTCAGACAAAAATTTTGTCGGGCATAAGTAAGTGATAATAAAAATTACATGTAGAAGGTACTGTTTGTGTTCTTCTTTCGTGGATTTCATTTTCATAATTCAATAAGTACATTGCATAATTTGACTTAAGGGCGATAATTCAATTGTAAAGTGGGGATCTCATCACTCTTCATTGCCCCCAAAATCACTAAACACCCCGAGCTTTTGCATAATCTGAGCCACAATTTTTAATTTAAAATTAATTAAAAGTTGATCCTAGGGTATCACATAGCGCATAGAATAAATCTTAATGAGGCTCGAATTAAAATCTACTCCAGCGTGGACTTGTCAAATCAATTTTCTTTAACCTTGTATAGGATTAGTGATTTTAATGAGTCCTCGTTCCGACCACCTACCTGGAGGTAAAATTGGGATTTTAAATGATAAACGTAGTTGGTCATCTTTTAATTTCTCCCTTGTTCAAGAGTATGAGTTGTCTTATTAGAGAAATTAATTAGGAGACCCCTATTATCATCGAGTAATCTAGGAAAAACTAGATTTTAAAACAGAAATTTTCCTCACTCGAATTAGACAATTAAAATTGCTTTGTGTTAGTTTAGAAATTATGTGGTTTTAAGTCAAATAATTTTCTTTTTTCATTCCTTTAAAAAAATTAAAAAACAAAAAACAAAAAGATAAATAAAAAAGAAAGAAAAAAACTCGAGTGAGTGTGGTGTATGCGAAGTTAGTTTTGAGATCCCACCGGCCGTATATATATTATGAAGAGTAGCATTCCCGATACTTCTTTAGTTAGAATTTGGATATTTTTCGAGTTTTGAAATCGGAGACGAGTAAGCAACTCGTTCCCTTAAAGATTACATATATCCAAATAGGTCGAGTCAATCCTCGTGCATACGTCTTCCCCCACATAACAAGAACAACTTCGACTGCAAGTTGAGAATAATTCAATTGTTGCCCATCTTTTGAGCAACGAAAAAAGAGGACCCCTATCTTCATGTGCGCGATTTCCAAGAAATTTGTGGAATGATTAGGTTACAATAACTCACCAATGAGATAGTTAAACTATAATTATTCTCATTTTATTTAAAACAAAAAGCCAAAAGTCGGATACTCTCGCTTGAATCGAATTCCATGACTACGTGGAATTAATTGACCGTTGAGTTTTTGCAAAAGTTTTTCCCCAACAAAAAAATGACGGCGATTCGTCACTCCATCAACACATTTAGAAAAAAAAATGGAGAAGCTTTCTGGATATATTTGTAGAGAATCAAGGACTTGTTACTGCAATCTCATCACCATGGGACTAAATTGTTATATCAAATCAAAATTTTATACAGATATTTTATTTGCTAATCAATTGATGCTTGAGTCAATTGCTAAAGGATATTTTATTGAGAAAAGTGTATCCGATGCATGGCCATTCCTAGAATCTGTAGTAGGAAAATGTTAATTATGGTAACTCCATTGGGAATCTAGGCCCACCACATACAATGAAGGAACCGACCACCAAGTTGAGAAAAGTTGTGGTTTAAATGAAAAAGTTTCGACATTGGCTTGGAGTTTAGAAGATTTAGGGATGGGAAAAGTGGGTAATCGAGCCATACATATTAATGAAAATTGTTATTTCATCTTGAAATATTTATGTTTCAATTATTATGCTAGAATAATTTTATTACTAGGACTAGGTGAATTTTATAAAGTTATTTAACATTGTGTGTTTAGTTTAATCTCGTTATGGTTCCCGACATGTGTTAACTTAAATAAAAGTTCGGTATTCGCTTAAAACAAAATGAGAGTGTTTTAAATATTCGAAATTACTTTATAATTCGTATTTTAAAATTTTAAGTGGGTAATTTTTAGTGGGTTATACTTATATTAATATTATTTGACAACTAGAGGGTTTTCGAAATTTGGGTTTATTAGTTGGGGAAGAAGGTGTGTGTGTTGGTAACAGGTTTTGAATTGTTAAATTTAGGGGATTTTTGTCTTAAAATATTACTTGGGTTATGTGGAATTTTGAATTAAGAAAATATTAACAGAGTTAGACTGGCGTTACAAAGTTGGGGATTATGTCAAAGAGATTATGAAAGTGTGGGTTAAGTCAAATATGACATTATGACGGTGGTTTAAGTCAAATAAGACAAAAAAATTTTCGTAAATGTGTTTGTTCATTTGTTTGTTTTATTATTTGTTTTGTGTCAATTGCACTATTAGTGGTTTCATTCGTGTTGTTTTTACTTAATTTTTTTATTGCACTTTGAACGTGGTGTAATTAATTTTGTGTTATTTAGTAGCACACTAAAAAAATTAAGCTTGTTTTTAGTAAGTAGTAGTTTTGTTATAAAATAAAACAAAGTCATAAATGTTTCTAAAAATTTCCTGATTTAATTTTTTTCATAGCTAGTCGCTAAAAAAATATTATTTTTTTAAAATAAAAATAAAAATAAAAATCCTAAAATTCATTTTTTTAAAGTACTATTATCTATTTTTTTATTTTCATAATCTATAAAGAACTTGAAAGAATCGCAATCACACACAACACAAGATATACGTTGTTCGACAACAAGACCTATGTCCATAGTGGTGCTCTCATTTTTTTATTTCTCTTTACTTCGGGGGAGTGTTTACGGAAAAAATTACATGCCCTTTTCCCCGTGTTAAGGGTTAAATATATATCTATTATTTATTGGAGAGGGGGGGGGGGGGGGCGTTGGACTCCTCCACATTAGACCATAATCCCTAGAATATCTCCTTGAGAGATTTTAGGAATTGAATTGGTCACAACTGAATCAGCTATAGCGCAGGGCCTCTAGACTTTGGGCCGAATTTAATTGGGCTACTCCTTTGGCCCGGAATAGCTAATCGAGGTACCCACAATTGCCCTTAAAATTTTTGGGTCACAATTTGGGCTCAATAATTTTAAATGATTGTCTTAATGGCACTTTTGTAAATCGTGCAACACCTTGGGATTGAAAACGCCTTTCTCAAATAAATTTAGGAGACAGATTACCTCGTTTCCTATGTGATATGATTACATACGTTTCAATCATCTTGGAGAGGTCATTCCATGAACGTCGCTTCAGATTTCGTCGCATTCTCTAGATTTCTCCAAGATTTCACTTTTGCTTTCTCACTCCCAGATCTTGTATTCCATCTTGAAGCTTCTTTCTTATCTTCTCATCAACCCTGATTGCGACTTTGCATCGTCTCAAGATGACCCATACTTCGTAAGTTCTTCTCACTCCTTCTTTTCTTTCCTTTTTTTGTTGGAATTTCTTCATATTCGATACTAGGGTTTCACTTTTTGGATGACGAAAATAGGCAATAGGTCGATAACCAAGTTTATGAAATTCTACAATATTCCAAAGTGGGTAGACATTGAATGTGCCCCTGTTCCCCGTAATGTCAGAGATATTGAGGACGATCACTGGATACATGTTCTTTTGTTATCCCAAGGGGGTCTTACTTTTCCCCCAAATTTCTTGTTTTACACTTTTTTTGTTACTTTGATATAGTTCCTGCACATTGCTCGCGAAATGTTTTAAAAATTGTCAATGGTGTGGATAGAATTAATCATCTCTATGGCACCAATCTAGGGATTGCTAAAATATTCTATTGCTATTCTTTTTCTCGAAAAAGCTCTGGTCTTATTTACCTTAAGTCTAGGAGTCCTAATAGGTTATTAGTAGTAAATCAACCTGATTCCCACAAGGACTACTGGCACGAGGGATTTATTGCCAGAAATTGGCAGTTCCCTCCCTATACTGAAGGGTCGAGGTCTGGGAGATACGTGATTCCCTTTTATGGGGAGGAATATATAAGTAGGCATAGTTATTCTTCTGCTCATTGATCCTCGGTTAGTGTATGGTCTTTCTCATATCTTTCTCTACTTCTTATTTCAGTGAAGACGAAGAACTCAGAACCCGCTCTTTGCCAGATTCGAGCTGCTGAGCTATTTAAGGCTTGGAAAATTTAGGAACTCTTACCTGATGGTGAGCATACGCGATCAGCTGCATTTTTTATGGAAAAAAAGAACATTGGGTCTAGTTTCATTGCACAACCTATGGATAGCATTATTTAGCTATACGTCACAGAAGAGGTTGTTGTCGACCCAATCCAATTAGACGAGGAGGAAAGCAGCTCTGGTGAGGAGAGTGAGGGGCCTAACAGGGGTGGTATTTAAGGTGATTATAGTGAGGAGAGCTCAAGTAGAGAAGAGTCTTCCATCTTGGAGGAGGGTTCAGAGGCTTAGTTGAAGAAGCATAAATTTGGGAGCGAGGATGCCACCACTGGTCACAGACTGTTGCTCATGAGCATGAGAGAAAGAAGAAAGAGCAGGAACTAGTGAGAGAAAGGTAGATAAAGAAGGAAGAGGAGAAGAAGAAGGTGGAAGAGAGAAAGAGGCTAGAGAGGGAGAGGAAAGGGGGGGAAGAAGAGAAGATGAGAGAGGAGGTGAGGATGAAAGCAGGATAGTCTCTGGTGCCCGTGTCTGCTTGGCTGTGGGGGATTCTATTGCTCTTACCCCTCAGCTAGCTTCAGTAGTGCTTGAGAGGGTATTACTGCTAACTGACCACCAGAGGTCGACAAATATAGAGACCGACCAGTTATCCCTTAAGGGGAGTCACGGGCTAGCCTTGGTAAGTCTGTTTTCACTTCTCTTCTCTTGCAATCCTTCATTTAATGATTTCTACATTGATGTTTTCCTTTTCTCTGCTGTTTATTTCTGATTTCACTATCCTCTATCGCAGTCGCGATGAGGTGGAGAGCAAGAACGCCGAGCTGGAAAGGAAAAATGTTGAGCTGGAGGCTAGCCTAAAGACTGCCAATTCTGCTTAAAAGTCTTCTGACCTCACCTTGTCTCAAGCCAACAAAGTAAAGGAGGCAGCGACCAAGGAGCTTGAAGTGGTGAGGGAGTCCTATAACTTAGTCTGCAAGAGAAAGCTAACTGTGGCAGAGGAGAACAAGGTGCTCATCGGGAAGGTTAAGAAGGTTGAATTCGAGGTAGCCACCCTTAAAGAAAGCTCGTACAATGCTGGATGGGTCACAGTGTACGAGGATACTAAGGCACATATTGGTTATATTGGTCATCTAAACTTTAAGAAGGGTTGGGACAAGTCCTTACTTGTTGTCGAGGTGAATATTAACTCCACCCTATTTCACGAGCATAACCCTGGTCCCAAGCCTATCGTAGATGAGGTGACTCTCTCTTCTACCACTAAAGGTGTCCCTGCTACTGACCATCGTTGCTGATGATCCCCTTGACTAGGGGGTGGCTATTACTCAGTTTTAAGGAGGTGCACCTGGAGCTGATGATGTTGCTAATAAGGGGAAGCAAGACTGAGGTTTCCATGTATTCTTCTTTAGGGAGCTCTTTGTATTTTTCATATTTTAGTTTCTCTTTTTATTCAATGTTGTACTCTGAACCTTCTTTAAATGAAATGAAATTCAATTCCCTCCCGCATACTAAATTGTTTGCTTTTTTTAATGCTTATATGGTTTCTAGTTCATCGATGTTGAGTATTATATTCCTTCTACCTCTCTGTTAGGAAAGATTCTTGGACCTTATGCAAGCAATCAAGTTAGCATATCCTTCATAAGGATCTACAAGTCTCTTTTATCGAGGAATAGGGAGTATAAGGACCTGTCCGATCTTGTTGCCAAGATGAAGGATAGTCCCCAAGAGATGGAGGAAATCGATGCTTCTGTTCAAGAAGAGGTGGATGCTCTCAAGGCTAAAATCCTAGATGTCTCTGAGGTTAATCAAGCTGGAGAGGTACTTCAGGAAGAGAATGATGATCTGAGGAGAGAAGTGTCACGACTCAGGGAGAATGCGCCCAACACTACTCCTCCAGTCCTACGTGGTTCCTCTTCATCGGCTCGACCATGAGCTGGTTCTGATGACAGAGGTTCAGTTAGGGAGATTGTTAAGCTTTAAGGTTATGTTCTTCGGGCATACGTGATAGCCATCGGTCTCCAAAGAGATGTTACCTTGCCGAGACATCTATTCAAGAAAGTTCACCGGCGAGTGTGGACTGACGATTATGATCATGGTTGGACCGATGCTCCGACAAGATTGGGGGGAGGTTGAAGAGTTATCCTTTATTAGGGGATGGTTGAGTGCTCTTAGGGAGTTACAAGTCCCTAGGAACTCTGTCCTCTAGTATTATCATGAGACCTCCCCCTCAACTTTGACGCCGAACCCCTTTAGTATGGATGATCAGTGGGTTCCTATAGATCCTATCCCAAGAAAACTTTTGGAGCCAGATTCAAATGAAGTCGAGGAGGAATTAAATCCTCACCCAGATGATGGTTGAAGAGTGCAAGTAACTGACTATGTTTCTCAGAGGCCCATTAATTTAACCAATGTAACTCTTTGTACATGTAGTGAAGTAATAAAATAATTATGTTTTAGGAGATTTGCTAACTAAACATGTGTTATGTATTTTTCCCTTCATTGATTTCTTATTCGGTTATCTTGGGCTCTTCTTGGACAACTAGATTTAATTCAGGCAGAGTTATTTTGTCGAGTTAGTATCCCCCCAGTCCAGTAAGCTTATGAGATACCATTCTTCCTCACTTTACCTTTTAGGTTGTGTCGTCACACTTCCTTAGGCCTAATTGTTGCAATAGAGAGGACACACTTGGTGTTGGATGTTATATCCGTGCAGGTTTTTAAGCCAAACATTTTTTGATGACCAATTATGGGTTGGCCAAGCTACCTAAGGGTTCCTTATAGGGATTCATATATTGCCAGGGGCAATGCTATGAGGTTATTTATGTTCGATGACGAAAACCTGAGGAGGGTAATACCCTTCTTTTATATATTGAGAGTGTAGCCTGTAACTTCAAAAAGGTGCATAAATTATAAAGTATTTGAGATAAAATCAACACTTTGTAGAATTCCACTGCCAAACAATATTTTATTCATCTGAAATGAATTGCAAATTTCAACATTGTAGTAAAAGATCAACATAGAAAACTAGAAGTAGAATTTCTTTAAATTTCTTGCGTTCCAATCTCGAGGTATTTCCACGCCCTCTAGTGTTTCTAAGTGATACGCTCCTTGTAGGTTGTCATCTATCCCCTTGAATGGTCCCTCCCAGTTTGGTCCTAGCTTTCCATATGATGGTTTTACAGCGCTGCCAAGAACTTTCCTTAGGACGTAGTCCCCAACTTGGAATGCTCTCGGATTGACCTTCTTTTTATAGTGATTTACTAGTTGTTGGTGATAGCCTGCTAGTTTCACTAGAGCTAACTTTTTTTGTTCCTCAGCTAGGTCAAGTTCAGCGAGAGATGCTGCATCGTTCTGGCCTTGGTCGACCAGGTTGGACCTCATGGTGGGGAGGCCAACTTCCAAGGAAATGATTGCCTCCACACCATATGTCAGTGCGAATGGAGTTTCCCTGGTTGCGCGTCATTAAGTAGTGCGATAGGCTCATAGGATTTATGGCAGCTCGCTCACTCATTCCCCTTTGGCTCGCTCCAATAGCTTCTTTAATCCATCAATCACTGTTTTGTTAGAAGCTTCAGCCTATCCCTTGCTTTAAGGCTATGCCACCGAGATGAAATGGTGCCTGATCTAGTGGTCGTTACAGAAACCCTGGAAGAGGCCACTTTTGAATTGGGTTTTGTTGTCAGTGATGATGGTCCTAGGGATCTCGAAGCGGGTGATAATGTTCTTTCACATAAATCTTATCATATTCGCATCTCTGATGTTCGCTGGAGGCTCTACCTCTATCCATTTGGTGAAGTAGTTTGTTATGACCAATAAATACTTGTAATTATCGACAGCGGTAGGAAGAGGGACTACGATCTCCATTCCCCATTGGGCGAACGACCATGGGCTAGTAAGTGACTTTTGGTCATTAGCCGGTTAGTGAACCATAAGAGCGTGGAGTTGATATTTTTCGCACATGCGAGCATATATAATAGAATCCTTCTGCATGTATTGCCACCAGTAGCCTTCCTTTATTGATTGAAAATCTAGTGACCTGCCCCCAATATAACTTCCATAGATTCCCTCATGGAGCTCGTGCAGAACTCGCTCGACGTCCTTCGGGTGAACGCAATGGAGTTAACGATCGATGAAAGATCTCTTATATAGTTTGCCCTCAGGAGATAAGTTAAAGAGATAATCTTTTACTCATATCTAATGAGTGACCTTCTTATCATCTGGTAGGGCGCCATCTTTTAAATAATCTCTTAAGGGGTCCATCCAAGTATGGGCTGATTCAATCTGGAGAACATGGAATATGCCGTACAGTTCGACACTCTAGTTAATGCTTAGCTGGGCAAGGAAGTCGATCAGAATTGTTCTCTTCAAGTCATAATTGATCGCTGAGCTCAAGGTTACAAGGGTGTTAGCATGGTTGTTTGGTCTTCTAGGAAACTATTGGACGCTGACCTGTTTGAATTTATACATTAATTTCTTTATTGTGGTTAGGGAGGCCTCCATTCTCTTATCCCTCGCGTTGAAGTCTCAACTTATCTGGATGGAGACCAACTGTGAATCATCAAACACTTGAAGTTGCTTTGCTCCCATCACCTATGCCTTTTGTAGTCCTGCTATCACTTCTTTATACTATGCTTCATTATTGGAGGCTTTAAATCCAAGCCTGATTCCTTGCTCGAGGATTGCATCTTCGGGGGTAACCAGTACAATGCCCACTCCAGCCCCTTTGGAGTTGGAGGCTCCGTCAATGAATAGTGTCCAAAAACCTTACGTCGAGGGGTTTTCCCTTTGACCAATAGGTTGAAGTTGGTGATAAGGATGTTCCCCTCTAAATTCTGCGATGAAGTCGGCGAGGACTTGTCCCTTGATTGCATTCCTTGGCTAAAATTGGATGTCAAATTTCTCGAGCTCGATGGACAACTTTGATAGTCTACTAGACATATCAAATTTTTATAGGACTTCTTTAAGGTGAACAAATATAAGGACGATGATGGATTGAGGTTCGAAGTAATGTTTCAATTTCCTCGAGGCTACCACTAGTTCGAAGGCGAGATTTTCTAGGGTTAGGAACCATTATTCGGCATGCATTAGGTTTTTTCTCGTGTAATAGGCTGGGTGTTGGATCCCTTTTCTTTTGCATACTAGTGCAGAATTTATAGCGTGACTTGAAATTGTGAGGTACAGGTATAGGGAGTGATATTCATGAGGGATTACGAGTAGCGGTGGTGTACTGAGGTAAGGCTTGAGTCCTTCTAGAGCCTTCAAGCAATCCTCATTCCATTCTACATTTTTTCTCTCCTTTGAAAGTCAGAAGAACAACTGGAATCTTTTGAATGATTTTGAGATGAATTGGTTCAGGGCGACAAACATTCCTCTGAGCTTTTACACGTCTGTGATTGTACGGGGGGCTGTACCCTATTGATGGATTCAATCCGGTTCGGGTTGGCTTCAATGCCTCTCTTTCTAACCAAGTACCCAAGAAATTTTCCTGACTGGACACCAAAGGAACACTTACTTGCTCTAAGCTTCATTCGGTATTTATTGAGGATTTCCAAGGTCCTTGATTGCTCTAAGAGGTTCTCTTCTTTATGTATGCTCTGGACAAGCATATCATCAATGTAGACCTCCATGGTTTTTCCCATTTAGTCCTTAAACATTTTGGTGGCCAACCGCTGATAGGTTGATCCTACATTTTTTAGCCCAAAGGGCCTGACCTTATAACAATACAACTCAACGCTGGTGATGAATGCTCTCTTATCTTGATCTGGCTTGTGTAGAGGGATTTGTTGATACCCGGAGTAGGCGTCTAGGAAACGCATTCTTTCACGAGACATTGTGGCGTCGACCAACTGGTTAATCTTTGGTAAAGGAAAATTGTCTTTAGGGTATGCTCTATTGAGGTCGGTGAAGTCAATATAGACTCTCCATTTTCCATTTCTTTTTGGGACCACTACTGGGTTGGACAGCCACTTAGGGAATTGAACTTCCCACATGTATCCTGTATCTAACAACTTCTCCACTTACTTTTCCATTGCCTTAGCCTTATCAGGTATAGTTCGCCATGCCTTTTACTCGATCGTCTTGAAAGTCGAGTCAATGTGCAATCGATGAAAAACCACTCTGGGATCAATCCCAAGAAGCTCGTAGGGTTCTCATGTGAAAATGTCTAAGTTATGACGCAAAATTATCGTTAGTTCATTCTTCTCTTGATCTATGAGAAAGGATAGGATCAAGAACATCCCATCCTTCTTGTTGCCGTTGGCTGCAACTTCCTCCAAGTTCTCAATGACCCACTCAGAGGGGAGGAGCCTGGTCTTCTACACTCCAGGTCTTCCATATCTTAACAGCAATTTGGAAGGTATCAAACCTTCATATTATACAACATTGTCCTTGGCCTTCTCGACCTTCTTCTTCGGCTTTGGGCAATTGGCTGTTGTAAAGAACTTTCTTGCCATTGCCTGATCTCCATGTATCTCCATCACTCCTCGCTCAGTCACATATTTGAGTTTCTGGTGGTAGGTAGAGGGGTCCATGTTCATCACATGTATCCACCCTCTTCCAAGGATGGCCTCTTAGTGGGAGTCAATGTTGAGCACCAGGAACTCGATCATTTTGGAGATACTTTGCATCCTTATTGGTAGCACAATCTTTCCCAAAGAGATGTTCACTTTACCAGCAAAGCCAACTAGAGAGACTGTGGCTTTCGTCAAGTCGGCGATGCTTAACTTCAACTTTATGAATAGGTCGAGATACATTACTTTGAATGAGCTACCCTGGTCGATGAGCAACTTATTGACATCGTAGTTAGATATCCTGAGTGTAATGATCGAGGCATCATGATGTGGGGTCCTTACTCCTATTAGGTCTTCATTCGTGAACGCAATGTGTTTACTGTAGTCAACCTCATCTTCTCGCCGACTCTTTCCTGCATGTGTTTTAGCTGGATCGATTTGAAAAGCTTGCATTACTGCCATAAGCTTGTAACTTCCATCCGATCTAAGTTTCCTTGAATCTGCTTAAGATTCAATGCCCTATGAATCACTACAAACTCATGGCCAACATCCTCCTTGGGCACATTATCAGGCATTGGGTCTCCATTGGCAGCGACTTTCTCTGCCTTCTTCTCCATAAACTCATTCAGATGTCCAATTTGGGCTAACTCTTCAAGGTGAGACTTGAGAGCCCTACAGTGCTCGGTGTTGTTCCCACCCTCTTTGTGGAAAGCATATCTCAGTGTGTTATTCCTTTTTTAGGGGTCTCCTCCCATCTTTCTAGTCCACTTGAAGAATGACTCGTCCTTGATCTTTTCTAGAATCTTGTAGATTGGTTCCTTAAAAACCGTGTTCACTGCCTAAAATTCTTTTAAAGCATCATTTTTATTTTTGATCTTGGAGCAACTTTTGCCCCCATTTTTGCTTCCTTTCTTTTGGTTCTCAGCTTTGTCACTGCTCTTGTCGGAAAAATTGGCCTTGCCATTCTCCCCTACACTGAGGCGGGTCACATCCTTAACCTTGGCATATTTTTTAATATGAGCCTTTAGGTCATCAATGGTCATGGCTTCTTTTTTAGTGAGTTATTGGTGCAAGAGGCAGGAGATGGGTAGTGCAATCTTATACGATGCCACAGAGACCTACTCCGAGCAGTCCTTAACCTCTTTGAATAACTCCCAATATCTTTTTGCATATTCCCTGAGGCTCTCCTCGGGCGTTTCCTTCATTATCAACAAGGCATCCATCCTGTTTCGATGGGAGCTGCTAGTAATGAAGCTAGTTGTGAAGAGCTCTTCCAGGGACTAGAAGCTCCCGATGGATCTATGAGGGATTTTCTCGAACCACTTCTGAGCCACATCATGTAAGCTCAATGGAATGATTTGGAACATTAATATGTCCTTATAGTTCCAGAGTGTCGTGGTCTACCTGTACTACCTAACATTATCGATAGGATCGGTCTTTCCATCGTAGATCATGAATTCGGGAACCATAAACTTCTTGGGGGCTTATTGTTCTTCCATCTCGCTTGAGAAAGGGGATTTCATCTGGTTCTTGAGAGCTCACCTGGCTTTCTCTTTGGTCGATCTGGCACCCCGATGTGGTGGGTGTTGGTCCATTTCTCCCCGGACCAAATTTTGTATGTCATCATTTCCTCGAGGGGCTCTAGTAATGGTGAGTTGGTTATTGTTTCTCAAGCAAGTTGTCATCTAACTTATGTTACTCAAATCTTTGTGATCCACATCTAAGACTCCTTCCTCAACTGCGAGGCTTTCTTGGCCGAGGGCTAGGAGTTCGATATTGACGTTGCCTAGTTCTAAGATGGAGTTCTCTCTCCAGTTTCTCCAATCTTCTTTTGAGGCGAGCATTCTTAGCTTCTTACTTATGAGTGTCCTCCTCTTGCTCTTGGAGCCTGTCTTCATAGGCATCGATGAGACTGGAGACCTTTGTGGACCTCGTTGGTCCTTACCTTTCCTTCAAAGCTTGTCATTCTGGGAGAGCCCTAGGATTTGAACATCGAACTTCAGATCTGATCCGCTTGAGGGGCATTGCTACTGTGTCCAGACATTCAAAATTATTATAAGTGAAGACAATCTTAAAGGAAAACAAATGTTTCCTAGAGACGACGCCAATTGTGATGACTACAAAACTCAACACAAATAACAAGCAAAGGCAATCACAAGAATGAATAAAGAACTTGAAAGAATCTCAATCACACATAATACAAGATATACGTGGTTCGACAAGAAAGCCTACCTCCATGGTGGTGCTCTCAGTATTTTCTTTCCCTCTACTCCGGGTGAGTGTTTATAGAAAAAAATACATGCCCTTTGCCCCAGGGTGAGGGTTCAATATATATCTTCTATTTCTCGAAGAGTGGGGTTTTCGGACTCCTCCACATTAGTCCATAATCCCTATAATATCTCCTTGAGAAATTTTAGGAATTGAATAGGTCATAAGTGAATCAGCTTTAGCACGAGGCCTCTAGACTTTGGGACGAATTCAATTAAGCTACTCGTCTGGCCTGGAATAGTTAATCGAGGTACCCACACTACACCTTAGTGCTTGTTTCATGTTATTTTCATTTAGTATCATTGTTTTATTGCCCTTTACATTTGGTGTAGTTGTTTTTGCGTTATTTTTAGCACATTGATTTGAAAAAATACAAAAAAGATGAAAAAATAAAGGATGAAAAATACGAAAAGTCCTGAAAAGAAAGGAACCACGTGAGAGCGCTAAATATACTTGTCCAATCTTGCGACACGCGGTACTCTCGGAGACGATTGAAACGTAGGCGAAGTTTCCCTCCTATTGATGTCAAATAAATTTTTTATCGGACATCAGTAAGTGATAATAAAAATTACACATTGAAGGTATGGTTTGTGTTCTCCTTACATGGATTTTATTTTCATACTTCAATAAGCACATTGCATAATTTGACTTAAGGGCGATAACTCAATTGTAAAGTGGGGATCTCATCACTCTTCATTGGCCTAAAAATAACTAAAAGCCCCGAGCATTTGCATAATCCGAGACATAATTTGTAATTTAAAATTAATTAAAAATTGATCCTAGGGTATCACATAGCGTATAAAATAAATCTTAACGAGGCTCGAATTAAAAGCTACTCCAGCGTGGACTTGTCAAATTGATTTTGTTTTACCTTGTCTAGGATTAGTGGTTTTAATGAGTCCTCGTGCTGACCACCTACATATAGGTAAAATTGGGATTTTAGATAATAAACGTAGTTGGTCATCTTTTAATTTCTCCCTTGTTAAAGAGTATGAGTTTTCATATTAGAGAAGTTAATTAGGAGACCCCTATTGTCATCGAGTAATCTAGGAAAAGATATATTTTAAAATAGAATTTTTCCTCGCCCGAATTAGACAATTCAAATTGCTTTTGTCAGTTTAGAAATTATGTGGTTTTAAGTCAAATAATTTTCTTTTGCTCTCCTTTAAAAAAATTAAAGACAACAAAACAAAAAGATAGAATAAAAAAGAAAGAAAAAAACTCGAGTGAGTGTGGTGCATGCGAAGTTAGTTTTGAGATCCTATCGGTCGTATATATATTATGAAGTCTAGCATTCCCAATACTTCTTTAGTTGAATTTCAATATTTGTCGAGTTTTGAAATCGAAGACGAGTAAGCAACTCGTTCCTTTAAAGATTACATATATCCCAATAGGTCGAGTCAATCCTCGTGCATACGTCTTCCCCCACATAACAAGAACAACTCCGACTGCAAGTTGAGAATAATTCAATTGTTTCCGATCTTTCGAGAAATGGAAAAAGAGGACCACTATCTTCATGTGCGCGATTTCCAAGAAATTTATGGAATGATTAAGTTATAATAACTCACCAATGAGATAGTTAAACTGGAATTATTCTCATTTTCTTTAAACGATAAAGCCAAAAGTCGGATACTCTCGCTTGAATCGAATTCCATCACTACGTGGTATCAATTAACGATTGAGTTTTTGCAAAAGTTTTTCCCTAATGAAAAAAATGACGACGATTTATCACTCCATCAACACATTTAGCCAAAAAAATGGAGAAGCTTTTTGGATATATTTGGAGAGAATTAAGGACTTGTTACTGCAATCTCATCACCGTGGTACTAAATTGGGATGTCAAATCAAAATTTTATACATAGACTTGATTTTCTACTCAATTGATGCTTGAATCAATTGGTAATGGAGATTTTATCGAGAAAAGTGTATCTGATGCATGGTCATTCCTATAATCTATACTAGGAAAACCTTAATGATGGTAACTCCATTGGGAATGTAGGCCCACCACATACAATGAGGGAACCGATCACCAAGTCAAGAAAAAGTTTTGGTTTAAATGAAAAAGTGCCTACATTAGCCTGGAGTTTAAAAGATTTAGAGATGAGAAAGGAGGGTAATCAAGCCACACCTATGATTGAGAAATATTTTGGTTCACCTATGTCCGTGTTTTGTGATAGTTTCGATCACTTTGGATAAAACTGGCACACCATTCTAGCCCATAAAGCACTCACTAAGAAAGAAAACTACCTCCGCTAAAATAGAACAAAGTATCACTTGTACTCCAATCCATACAATCTAGGTTAGGGAGGCCATCCTAACTTTTCGTGGTCTAAGGGTTAATACCTAGGAGGTGGAGGCCAATATTTAGGTGAACCACCCCTGGGTTTCTAAAATAATTCCCCCGTACTATCGAATCCTTCAAATGAAAAGATCCAGGCTTTAGAGGATATAAGGAATATGCTTGCCTAACACACCCTTCAGTTACAGTGAACCACCTAAAATTTCTTCCAATCCACCTAGCAAAGCATACATACAAATACTCAATCAATTTCCAAACTAGAGGTTCAAGTGAGACAACTAGCCAACGCATTGAGTTAGAGAAATAAGGGAACATAACCAAGTCATCCCAAGACCAATCCAAAAGGTAACATGCCTATGGGTCAGTATGTTATTCAAGATAACACGAGCACGTCACACACCCGAGAGAATGCGAAAGCCATAATCACCCATAGGTCTGGTATGGAAATTGAGAATAATATCTCACCACCCAGCAAGATTGAATCTGAGATATGTAGGGAGAAGGAACATCCACCGCTGGATCTAAATTCATCCCCACCCTCATCTTCCAAGCCATCTATAGAGAACTATCTCCCAAAACCTCCATTTTCCCAACGTATAGTGCCACAAAATAAGAAGGTGTAAGTTTGGAAGACGTTTGAAGTATTCAAGAAAGTAAAGATCAATATCCCACTACTTGATTCATTACAACAAGTCCCATCCTATTCCAAATTTCAAAATAACCATTGTATCTTTAAGAGAAACACTAATGTTCCGATGACATCTTTTCTCGATACCAATAAAGATTAATCATTTTCATAGAACTACCATTATTTATAACGATCTCGAGGCTTCGACGATCTTGATAAAGATAAGGAATAACATCATTCAAAATTACCTTCTAGACATAGGATCTATCTTGAAACTTCTATCATACACTGTGTATGAGAAACTAGGTTTAGATGAGTTGAGGATGACTAGGATCACCATATCATTAGTCGTTCTTTATGTAAAAACCAAATAGGTGTTGTTGAGGACATTTATATTATAGTGGGTGAATTTAGCTTTCTCGTTAATTTTGTGTTTTTAGATACCCAACATGTGCATAATCATAAATCATAAATTTCGTTTATTTTGGGTTGTCCCTTCCTTGCCAAATCTGATGTAGCATTAGCATTATTCTAGCGACTTTTAAGAAAACTCATAATGATGACCCTTTAATTGCATATTTCACCTTTTTTGCATCGAAATTTGATATCGAAAGCTCAATTTGAGAACTTAATTCAATCCATGACTTTTCCCCTATCATGGAAGTAGATGAATGGAAATCTAAGACCAAGCCACTCTATTTCTCCATGTCACCTATTATTTCATCAATTAAGAAATCTCTTGAGCTGGAATTAAAGCCACTGCACCAAATGCTCAAATATAAGTTCTTAGAACCTTTATTCACCTTTCCTATTATCACCGTGTCTGAATCGAACAAATACCAAGAAGGAAAGTTATTGCGTGTTCTCAAAGAATGCAATAAAGCCATTGTATGGACCATAGTCGACATTAAGGGGATAAGACCATCGGTGTGCATGCACAGGGTACGCTTAGAAGATAATGTTGAAAATTCACATGAAGAATAACTTAGACTTAATCCTAATATGAAAGGGCTTGTCAAACTGAGTTGATCAAATTTCTCAATGCGGGTATCATTTACCCCATCTCTGGTTGCCAATGGGTTAGCCCCATTCAAGTTGTTCCAAAGAAATTCAGTGTTACAATGGTGAAAAATGATGAAGAAAAGTTAGAACCCACCAGGATTCAAGCCAGTTTGTGTTAGTGTATCGATTGTAGGAAGTTGAATGCCGACACAAAGAAGGATCAATTTCATCTTCCTTTTATAGAAAAAATGCTTGAGATATTAGTCGGTCATCCCTATTACTATTTTGTTCATGTTTATTTTAGCTATAATGAAATTCCCATTTGTCCCGAGGATCAAGAGAAAACAACATTCACTTTTCCATTTAGTACTTTTGTTTATCATCACATGACCTTTGGGTTATGCAATGCATCCTCTACCTTATAGTGATTCATGATGAGTATATTTTTGAATATGATAGAATGGTTTCTTAAAGTGTTTATGGATGATTTTTTATATTTTTGTCTAATTGTGATAAGTGACATCACCACCTCACCCTCGTTGTGAAGAAGTTTAAGTGAAAGAATCTCGTGATTAATTACGAAAAGTCTCATTTCATGGTCAAACAAGGCATAGATATAGGTTCCATCATTTTTGAAAAGGGTATCAAGCTTGATAAAGCTAAAATTGATCACATTGCTAATCTCTCACCCCTAAAAAGCGTGTGTAAAGTGAGATCATTCTATGGACACGTTGGATTCGACTAGGGATTTATTAAGGATTTTAGCAAAGTGTCTCTACCTTTTTGCAATATTCTTACAATGACACAACCTTAGATTTCATTGACAAATTCCTTCAAGGATCCAAAAGGATAAAGAATAAATCCACCTCTGCACCCATTATAAGACCTCTCGATAAGATTCAGTCCTTTTGGATCATGTGTGATGCTTCCAACTATGTCATATGTGTGGTTCTTGGTCAACATTATGAAAAAATTCCTCACAACATATACTACGATGGTAGGACTCTTAATGGTGCATAGTTGAATTATTCAACGATCAAAAAAGAGTTCATCACGGTTGTCTTCGAGCTAAAGTTGATAGGATCCAAAGTTAATGGGATCGAAAAAGAGTTCATCATAGTTCTTACTTGATAGGATCCAGAGTTGTCATTTTTACCAATCACTCAGACCTACGATATGTTTTACCTGAGAAGAATGATAAGGCTTGACTCATTGGATCCTATTACTATAATAGTTTGATCTTAAATTTTTTGATAAGAAAACTATGAGAATGTAGTATTGGATCACTTTATAAAGACATAAATTTCTTATTGAGACCCCGTATTATTTTGGCTTAATTCTGTGAAAAAAACTGTGTTTGTAATATGTCATAGGGAGATTTTATTATGTCACGATCCCACTTGGTCTATGACGTATTGAAGAAATGGAAGACGTTGTGGCAAAACTTCAAAGAATTAATCATGCCAAAGTTTAATTGGTGCAAGTTTATTCGTCCTCAAGTTAATTGCATTCCAAAACCACACATATATGAATGCGTATAATTTATCGTGCTGGAAATTGTTTTTATAAAAGATAGGGATGTAATTTTATAAGGAAAAAGGTTTAAAAAGTGTTTTAAACTTTATACACTACGTTTTATTCTGATCATCTCGAAATAGAGCTTGACTTAATTGAATCTATTTTTGAAGAGGCATTTTAAAATAAAAATCAAAATAACACTCGCGTCATTCGAATGACATCTATCCTTCGTTCAAATGAGATGGCTATGTCTCACGAATAACTTTCCAATCTCATTCAAGATACACTACTTTCGAGGCGGTCAAGTTTTTGTATTTAAGTCTTGGTTTCGTCAGAATTGATAAGTGTGCATTCTGGAAAAACAGTTTACGATCCAGAAACAAGTTTGCACTTGTTTTTCTAAGGTTTCAAACCTTAAACACATCCTTAGAGTTTGCACAAATCCGAGTTATCATTATTACATGTTTATGTGATCTTGCGGCACCAAGAAGGTTTGTTCTATACTTGAACAATAGGGTTTTGTGGTGAAGAAAGGAGAAGGACTTCTTCTTCGAAATCATAGACGTATCAAAGCCATTCAGTGGACACCGAGACATACGTGGGTGCGTGTGTTGTGGACAGGTATCGTGGAAGAAGGAATTTATGTGTGGCCAGTATGAGAGGAGTGGTTGAAGATCAGAAGAGCGTCAAGACCCGTGGGGATCGAGTCGTTTAGTGAGTCTTTTGTCTGTTGGTTGTAATTCCACATTCATAGTGATTTTATGTCTTGGGTCATCTAAGGTTTTTTCCGTCATGGGTTTTTCCTCGTACATCCGGCGTTGTGAGTATTCTTTACTTTACTTTACTTGTTTTAATCACTACATGCATGTTTGGGATTAATCAAGATAAAATTGGTTTAAAGTGAAAATTGTTTTTTCACAACTTGGTTTGGTGCACATTAAAAGTTGGATAAGTTTTGCTGGAAATAGGTTTGATTTGAAACACAGACATAAGGACCACCCCCTTTTCAAATTGGTATAAGAGCAAGAAAACATAATTTATTTGTTTTGTGATCCTGTTTGTTTTCAAAGATGAATTTTGGAAATAACGAACTTTTTTGAACTCTAATTTTTTATGGCACTAATTATACCTATTGGAAGATGAGAATGAAAAGTGCATTAAAATCTATTGATAAGCATGTGCGGCTTGCAGTTGAGAAAGGTTGGACACCCCATGTCGTTGTTTTAGGTGATGTCACTAATTTAAAGCCTGTCGAGTCATGGACCGAAACTGAACATAGATTTTCACAATATAATCCTAAGGGTTTGCACGTTATTTCTTCACATGTCACACCTAAAGAATATAATATAATTATGACTTCTTAAACATCAAAAGAGGCTTGGGATATTTTAGCACTCACTCATGAGGGCACTACCATGGTTAGGGCATCAAAACTTTAAAATCTCACTACACAGTTTGAGACCATTAGGATGTTAGAGAGTGGGAATTTTGACGAGTTTTATGCTAAGTTCTCCAATATTGTCAACTCGTCATTTAACCTAGGTGAGAAAATTCCTGACCACCGTGTCATTAAGAAAATCCTTAGGTCGTTGCCTAGTAGGTTTGATGCGAAAGTGACTATTTTAAACTCCTTGGGTAAGCTAGAGTCGATGAAACAAGAAGAGATTGTAGGTGACTTACAAACCTATGAAATAGACATGATTACCTCCAATAAAATGCCTATGAAAGAAAAGGGTATTTCTATGAAAACCCGAAACGAGGAACTTAAAGTTTTAGATTCCAATTCTTATTTCAATTTTGAGGATGTTTCTTTGTTGGCAAAGAAATTTAAAAAAATAATTATGTTTCAAAAGAAATCGAAAGATGCCAAGAAATTTGAAAAATTCAAGAACAACAAAGTTGATCGCACCAATAAGGATAAGTTTTAGAATACTAAGAGAGATGAGTCGGATAAGTGTTTTGGGTGTGAGGGGTATGGTCACAAAGTTAAGGAGTGTCCCACTAGACTTAAGAAAGAGGCCAATCAACCCATTGTCTATAGTTCCCCCTTAGGTGATAATGATTCGGAAGAGGGAGAGAGTTCTCCCATTGATCGTAATTTTGTTGCGTTTATTGCATGTCATGTGAGCGACGACGATACTCATGTGAATGACACTTCCGAGGAGGTTTTGAGTGAATCATATGTTAGTGAGGGACAAGAGAGTGACGAGGAGGAGGTAGATGTGAAAGAATTGAAAAATGAATTTAATGAGTTGTATGCCGAAACAGTGAAGGAGAAAAAGGCAAACTCTAAATTGCAAGGTAAGTTGAATGAGCACGCCATAGAAAATAATGATAGTTTGATTGAGGATCTTAGGGCACGAGACAAAACTCTTAGGGAGAAATTATATTATGTCGAGAGTGAGAGAGATAATCTTCGTGGTTTGATGGAGTCTTTGAAAAATGAGATTTTAGAGTTTGTGGAGTCTTGGCATTTGCTTGAGTCTAGGATTCTTGAGTTGGAGGAGGGATTATGAGACTCGTCTAAAGTTAAGTTTAATTTAGAAGCTAGGTCATAGAAGTTAGATAAGATCTTAGGCACCATCCAAATTAAGGGAGATAGGGGATGTATAGGTTTTGATGAGATAGTTGTTCCCATTCCCCCCACATGTGTGAGAAACACTAGGACGGTTTGAAAAGGTCAACATATAGGTAATCATTCCCACCGTTGCTACACTTGCAAGTTTTGTGGTAGTAAAGGTCACCTTAGGCGTTATTGTTACGACCTTAGACAAGCTCCTAGCAAGTTTAGGAATAAAGTTGCCCCGATTCCCCAAACCCCCATGCATCATTTTAAACCAACATGGGTTAGGAAATCGGATTTAGTGGCTTTAGGAATAAAACTTCATGATTCTCATTTGGGTGCACTTTATTCTTCCCATGCTAAATCTAAAGGATGATAGTGTTTTGCCATATTTGTCATATGCTAGTTTCCTTCATGATATATTCATTGATGGTATAATGACATGTGCATCAATTTGTATTAAAGTTTTCATTTGTTTGAGTCCTATTGAAAAATACAAAAAGATTTATTTTTGAGAAAACTTTTGAAAAAACAAAAAATATTTTGCCTTTATTTGAGTCAAAATATATTGGAAAAGCTAAAAAAGATTTTTGTTTTTTACTTTTGAGTTTACATGTTTGATGTGTCATATTGGTGTGCTTGGAGTCCCCCCTATCATTTCATTATCCATATAGCTAGGACATTTGGTCATTATTATCGATGCTTAGAATGATCTTAACCACTGTTTATACGGGGTTGTTTCGAAGTTTATATGCATTTTGATTCGACTTTGTATATATTTCATCAATGAACACATGCACGAGTTTATATGGATGTTTGACTTCTCTTGCATATTTGAATTTGGTGAGACGTTCTTATCTCAATCTTGTCATCTATGCATAAGTAAACTTAAGGAGAAGTGTGCATGTAAGAATGGTTTATTGTGAGGATTTGAATTGGTACCTAATTAAAAAAATGATGAGTTATTCAAGGGAAAAGGGTGGGAGAGTTCAAAATTAACTTGTCGTGAAAGACACTATTTAAAAGAGCCCAAAAGAAAAATAAATATGCGTAGAAAAAGGGCCAATAAGATTTTCTCTAAGTTGAGAATGCTAGAAACCTCAAAAGAACTTGAAAGAAGTAGGTTTATGAGGGAGTTTAGTTGGAGAAAATTTAAACCGCTTTTGCACAACTAATCTTAATGTTGAAATATTGCAATTTGACGCTCTTGTTTGTAGAATCGTCAAAATTCTGGATTTGTGTGAATGTAATATGTTTAGTTCATTTATCTCACACTTTAATTTTCATATGGCAATGATAAAGTTTGATGATTTATTGCTATCAATTACATCTTTTTAATCTTTTCGATGTGTTGGAATTGTGACTCATTTGTTGTAGTTTCACGCCCATACATTCCATGTCCATTTTTGAGCACATCAGTACTATGTTTGCATGTAACTTGCATCATTAGTTTTTATGCGTTTTTGCGTTTTGTGTTCAAAGCTTACTGTTTTAGCAATATTTTGCTACTGTCAGACCCTTCTACTATGTTTTTTCTGGAAATTTTATCACTGAGCAAAAATATATGATATTTATGAGAATTTGGGAAAATTTGTCCTGTCGCCAGAAGTCTCATTCGAGCGATGTACTCATCTCGTTTGAGCGATGTCCCTGGTTCGTTCGAACGACAGTCTAGGATTTTGTGCTTTGTTCCGGTTTTCCATTTTTAATTGGTATATCGTCCTTCTATATACTTGTTGATTGGTTTATCTTTTCACCGAATTGTCTATTCGAGACAAAAATGGGGAGAATATGTATGTGATGTAGTGGAGATTTCAGATTTGTTGACCATCTTTTTTATTACATATTTTACAAATTGGTATAATTTTATTTATGTTTTTCAGAGTTTATCATATTAGTATCTATTGTAAAATTGGTATCATTTGGATATATATATTGGTTTCATTTGTTCCTCCATACTTCACAGGGTATTTGTTTGTTTGTTTCATGCGTGTAGGTATGCTTTACAGATTCTAGATTTTAAATCTACATCATATTCAAACAGTTCATGCTTGCCAGGGCTACATATACTAGTTCGTGTCCTATAATTTTTCACTTTGGGTTTATGGGATGGAATTTAGGCGTCATACGACTTGATGGCCCGACTTAGGCATTTCACTGGTTTTGTTTTGTCCTGGAATAGTCAAAGGGGGATATTTGTAAGGACATAAATTTTCAACTGAGTCCCTGTATTGTTTTGACTTAATTTCGTGAACAAAACTGTGTTCGTAATATGTCATAGGGAGATTTTATTCTATCACGATCTCACTTGGTCTATGACGTATTGAATAAATTAAAGACATTGCAGCAAAGCTTTAAAGACTTAATCATGACGATGTTTAATTGGCGCAACTTTATTCATCATTAAGGTAATTGCATTCCGAGCTCACGCAGGTATGAGTGCGTATAATTAATGGTGTTTGGAATTGTTTTTATAAAAGATAAGGATGCAGTTTTATAAGGAAAAATGTTTTAAAAGTTTTTTAAACGTTTTACACTACAATTTATTCTGGCAAGCTCGATATAGAGTTTTACTTAATTGAATCTCTTTTTAAAGAGACATTTTAAAATAAAAGTCAAAATGACACGCGTGTCTTTCGAACGACAATTGTCCTTCGTTCGAGTGAGATAGCTATGCCGCGCGAACAACTTGCCAATCTCGTTCGAGCGACACTATTTTCGAGGCGGTCAAGGTTTTGTATTTAAAGCTTGGTTTCGTAAAAATTAATAAGTGTGCATTCTGGAAAAACAGTTTACGATCCAGAAACCGGTTTGTACATGTTTTTCTAAGGTTTCAAAGATTAAACACATCCTTAGAGTTTGCAAAGATCCGAGTTATCATTATTATATGTTTATGTGGTCTTGAGGCACTAAGAAGGTCCGTTCTATACTTGAACATCAAGGTTTTGCGGTAAAAAAAAGAGAAGGAATTCTTGTTCGACATCATAGACGTTTTAAAGCCATTCAGTGGATATCGATACATATGTGGACGCGTGTGTTGAGGACAAGTATCGTGGCAAAAGGAATTTCTATGATGGGCACTGTGAGAGGAGTGGTTGAATATCAGAAGAGCGTCAACACCCATGGAGATCGAGTTGTTGAGTGAGCCTTTTGTCTATTCCTTGTAATTCCACATTTATAGTGATTTTCTAGCTTGGGTCGCCCAAGGTTTTTTCTAGTCTTGGGTTTTTCCTCATACATCCGGCGTTGTGAGTATTCTTTACTTTACTTTACTTGCTTTAATCACTAGATGCATGTTTAGGGTTAATCAAGATAAAATTGGTTTAAAGTAAAATTTGGTTTTTCAATACTTTGTTTGGTGCACATTAAAAGTTGGATATTTTTGGGTGAAAATTGGTTTGATTTAAAACACACACATAAGGACACCCCCTTTTCACACCTGTCCATGACAACCGTTGAAGAATTTGATAACTTTTTGCTACTTTGTAAGTCCTTATTCGATAAGAAATTGATGCTTTTCTCCCAACTTTCATGGTTTACCGATATTGTGAATTACCTTGTGACGAGTAAGATGCCCCCCTATTGGCCGAAATAATATTATTCCATATTTTTATAAGAAACCAAATATTTCTTTTGGGATGACCCATACCTCTTGAAGTATTATCCTAATCAAATCATTTAAAAGCGCATCCCTGATCACGAGACTCAAAGAATAATCTCTTCTTGCCATAACTAAGCATGTTGAGGTCATTTTAGTGCCAAGAAATCTGTTGTGAAGGTTTTTGCAGTGTGGATTCTATTAGCATGCCATTTTTATTGTCTCTAATGATTATGGTAGGATTTATGACCAATGCCATAGGTTCGAAAACATTATGCGTAGCAAATTTTTCTTTTAAATACCATATTGATTATCAAGGTTTTTAATTGTTGGGGTATCAATTTCTTAGGTCAAATAACGAAATCATTTTATATTCTTTACATCCTTCTAGCATTTGATTTTGTGTGTAAGTGGAAAGAAGTTATATATAGTAGGACTAATGATCGCCACATGTTAGTCAAATTCATTCTAGAAAACATTTTTTCCCAGTTTGGTATGCCTCGCGCCATCGTTAGCGATCTGAAAACCAATTTATGTAATCGGTCCTTCGAGAGTCTCATGAAAACTACTCAGTCACACCCCATAAAGTAGGATGTTCTTATCATGGTCAAACCAGTGATCAAGTACATGTTTCCAATAGGTAAATTAGGCAAATCATCTAGAAAAATTCTGAATCTGAATCAAAATGACTAGTCCTTACGGTTATTAGATGCATTCTAAGCTTATCGCATTGCTGGCAAAACACCATTTGGTATGTCCTCGTATAGGATTGTATACAAAAAATCATGTCATCTTCCAGTACAGTTAAAGCATAAAGCTTATTGTTCCATTAAGACCTTTAGAAAACTCCAACTTAATGAGTTAGAATATATTCGAAATGATTCATATGAGAAAAAAATGTATAAAGAGAAAATGAAAATGTTCCTTGCATGCACATCCGAAGTAAGTCAGTCAAACCAAGAAAATATTCTCTTGTAGAACTCTAGGTTACATCACTATCCTGGTAAGTTGAGGGCTATGTGGTCTGGTCCCTTTATCATTAGGATAGTCTACCCACATGGAGTGGTTGAGATTGAGAACCCTAAAAATGCAAAAAATTTAAAAGGTGGTGATTAAAGGCTGAAGCCATATCAAGAATTGCAAGATCACAATGCGAGGGGCACTCTCCTCCAAGACCCGATATACAATGAGTGAATATGAAATTAGGTATTTTTTATTGTATCATAGTTTTATTTATTTTTTTGTTTTTTTATTCTCACACCTAGATTTCTCGAGAGCGAATGTTATTTTAAAATAATGTTAAATCAGGATTGAGCCATGCATAACTAAAAAAAATATAAAGTTAAATTAACTTACACTGTTGTTTAAAAGGAATATTCTTCTATGATTTCTGTGCATATCTCAAACTGCTACAATATAATTCTTCAAATATTTGTCATTTCCGAACGGTGCCTGCGTAAAATAACTAGAAGGTAATGATTTAGCAAAAGTGCTGAATATGTTCTACCAGTTCTATAACAAGTATAAATATAATGGGAGTTTATAATGTATACTGAATTCAGTGTTTATCAAACCAAGTTGAAGCACTTGGTTTTAATAATAACATTAAAACATTAATTAGTCTGAAAAACTAATCACATACTTACCAGCTCATTAAGGGTCACATAATATCTAAACTGATAGTCCTATACTTACCAACTCATTAAGGGCTATAAAAAATTCAAAGTCATAGTAAATGTAATGTGTGGCCATCTCCGATCCTCCCCATGGGGCAGATGAGCCTGAGGGAGGATCTCGGGTCCCGCGCGTCCCTCTCGGGAGCTCTTCGGCCGGTGTCATTTGAGGTGAGGTGTTAAATGTAGACAGATTAGAGTCGCCAATATATTTTACTCAAAAGAGACAAAATAAAAGGGCAAGCCATCCCGAAGGAGAGCATCCAAAGACATACTGGTGCATAGGAAACCAAAATGATTCGAAAAGGGTTCGGAGGCTAAGCTATGAAATGGGAAGGTGTTAGGCACCCATTCCGCCCTTTCGGTCTCTCATGGGTTTTTTCTATTTTCCTTTTTATTTTCCCCGTGATGTGTGTGCATGTGTATATATTGTGGAGATAGGAATCATCAGCTTGTACCATGCAAGAGGTAAAGCGACTCATGTGTAGGAAGGTGTAAAAGGTATTAGAAAATAGGATTTAGGCGATCATCACCACGTTAATCGTTATGAGGGAACAATAACATATGTTGAATAATATGCCACTAAGAGCAAATTATAGAAAAAGTAAAAATAGGACTCGAGTCTCGGGTTTTACCCCGAGATGCCTACGTAGCCTATAGAGGCATCAAAGTCCACGTAGTTCGCATACAAAATGAGGGGTGGGGTTTATCCCATAAATACAATTGGGAGATTCTCTTATTTGTGTGTATGTGTGTGTATAGGAAGAAAAAAAATTTAGTTGTGAGAAAAGTGTAAGAGAAGTGTGAGAATTCCCGTTTGGAATTTATGAGCAAACCCTCTTTTTCTTGTTTTTTTCATTTTTATTTATATGAAAATAAGAGATGTGCAATAATACAAAGAAAAAATTATATTAGGATGTGTGAGATTAAATAACAAAAGTGCTAAGTAATAAAACCAGTTATTGCGAACTTATGAGAATTTAATGAGAGAGTTGAAAAAATTGGACCTTCTTGAAGATCTTGATCTTGATTTGAATGTTGGAGGGAAGTCATTAGACTTGGACGATGATGGAGGGTAGTGAATTCACCAAGTTTGATGAAAAGGATGATGAAAAGTGAAGGTTTGAAAGGGATTTGGGTGTGGAAATCACGCTGACTTCGAGAGAGGTTTTCAGGATTTGCTGAGAGTGATTTCTATCAGATCTGGGACATCTTGCAAGTGAGGTCAGGCCTCCTTTTTATAGGCCCAGGGCATAATAGATCGGCATTGCCCTGTTCCTGTCATTTGGTAGGTGCGTTTAGGCACACTTCCGATAGGCAGGGTCTAGGACATGCCGTTTGGTAGTATTTTTCAAGCCTTTTTCGAAAATCGGCCGCAGAATGAAAACCATTTATTAGAATTGTGCACGGGGCAGACCATTGGAAAGGTAATTCAGAGACCTTAAAAATTCCTTCGTACTTCTCCTGGGTCCGGGAGTTGACTTTGAATCAAATATGGCTTGGAAGCATTCATCAGTCCATTAGATGGGGAATTGTTCATCTGCACAGTAAGCCTGAATCGTGCATGGGACGAATGATTGGAAAGGTTAGGAGATGTACTTCGACATTCCAAAGAGTTTGATTAGGTTTGGCAAGTTGACTTTCGTCAGCCGAGCCATGTAAGCATTGGGTGACCTTTCGAAGTAAAATGGATCATTCGTCCATACCGTAAGTCAGAAACACACACAGGATGGACCATTGGAAGGGGATTCAATACCCTTGGAAGATTCATTCAGTCTCGGTCGAGTTGAAGAGTTGAACTAGGTCAAACAGATCTCGAGAGCGCCCAGTGGGCTCCTAATTGAGTCTTTGGGGAAATGGGTCATTCATTCGCATTGTAAGTCAGAATTACGTATGGGACAGACCGTTGAAAAGGGGTTTTAGTGCCCTTAGGAGATTTATTCAGACTCTATCGAGATGAAGACTTTGACTTTTGGTCAAATGGAGCCTGGGAGTGCCCGATGGCTTCTAGGTCAGTACTCGAGGTATGAACTGGGTTTGTAGTGATGAAGGGAGGTACTAGGGATCTAAGGAGAGTTTATGGGGTAACAGAATGGGGTGTCTACAAATACCCTCAACGGGTGAGTTTGGAACAAATAATAGCCGTCGAAAAGACACTGTATTATTCTTTAAAGGTGGATGACCAATTCAGAGGGTCGAGGCCGATTCTGAGGATCTAAGGGAGCAAGGAAGACCAATTCAGAGGGCCGAGGCCAATTTTGAGGACCTAAGGGAGCAAAGACGACCAATTTGGAGGGTCAAGGATGATTCTGAGGACCTAAGGAGTGTGCTGAGGATAACCAATTATGTGGGTAGAAGTCGATTCTGCGGGCTTAAAGATGAGGGTGACCGATTCTGCAGGTTGAAGCCAATTCTATGGGCTTAAGTATGAGATGACCAATTCTACGGGTTGAAGTCAATTCTGCGGGCTTAATTTGAGGTGACCAATTCTGCGGGTCGAAGCCAATTCTGCGGGCTTATGTAGAGGTGACCAATTCTGTGGGCTTAAGGTAGAGACAACCAATTCTGCGGGTGAAAGCCAATTTTGCGGGCATAAGTAGAGATGACCAATTCTGTGTGTCGAAGCCAATTCTGCGGGCTTAAGTCGAGATGACCAATTTTGCGGGTCGAAGCCAATTTTGCGGGCATAAGTATGAGATGAACAATTATGTGGGTCAAAGCCAATTCCGAGGGCTTAAGTGGAGATGACCGATTCTACGGTCTTTAGTTGAGGTGACCAATTTTGCGGGTCGAAGCCAATTCTGCGAGCTTAAGTTGAGTTGATCAATTCTGCGGGTCGAAGCCAGTTCTGAGGTCTTAAGTGGGGATGACCAATTCTACGGGTCGAAGCCAATTCTCGGGATTCAATTGAGATTACCAATTTTGCGGGTCAAAGATAATTCTCAGGGCTTAAGTATGAGATGACCAATTTTGCGGGTTGAAGCCAATTATTCGGGCTTAAGTATGAGATCACCAATTTTGTGGGTCATAGCCAATTCGATGGGCTTAAGTTGAGGTGACCAATTCTGCGGTTTGAAGCAAATTTTGCGGGCTTATGTAGAGGTGACCAATTATGTGGGTCGAAGCCAATTCTAAGGGCTTAAGTGGAGATGGCCAATTCCGCGGGCTTATGTTGAGATGACCAATTCTGTGGGTCGAAGCCAATTCTGAGGGCCTAAGTGGAGATGACCAATTCTGTGGGTCGAAGCCATTTCTAAAGGCTTACGTGGAGATGACGATCCAAGACCGAGGTCAATTCTGACCTAATAGAGGTGACGATCGAGGATTGAGGTTAATTCTGACCTAAGAGGGGTGATAACTGAATATCGAAGTCAATTCTGACCTAAGAGAGGTAACGATCCAAGACCGAGGTCAATTTTGTCCTACATTCTGTTTGGCGGAAATCATGGATTCTGCTGGGGATAAAGATTAGATTTTGGATTCCGCTAGGGAATAACGAATGAGCTGGAAAAATACATAATGACCTTTGAAGACTTTGAAAATACTTTCTGGAGTTCCGCTGAGGAAATAACCCCTTGACGTTGTTTTGAACCGGGGAGTTGATTGTCGGGGAAGTGTTTGTGATCTATGGAGGAGAGGTGAGTTTGATGTCGTGAACTTCACTCGGGAAGTGATTAGGTTGTCCAGTTATTGGACGTATTGCTCGAGGAGGTTTGATACCTTTATAGATCCTACGGGGCATCGTTAGGAGGAGTTTGACTTGGTTTTTTGAGAGTTCCACTGGGGAAATGTGGGTTTTTCTTGAGGGAGTACAAAATTTTCTTGGTGAAAATGTTCTAAATCCTTCCTGGGATTTTTAGGAATTTTTCGAGGATTTTTCAGGGCTTTCTAGTATTTTCTGGGAATTTTTGTATGAAATTTGAAGAGCGTGCCGGTTGGCATGGTACAGGGGTGCCATTCGGCAGTGGCACGGACTTTTGGACTGCCTCAGGAAGGTAAGGAGACAGTGTCGATCGGTGGGTGGGGGGTCGATGCCGATAAGCATGATAAAGGGCCGAATTCCCTTCATTTTCACAACTTTTTTCTTTCTTTCTCTCTGCAATTTTCCTCTGCAAATTGCTCTAGAATTCCGATCCCCAATAAATGGCTGCCTTTGGGAGCACTACAGTGCATAGGGAATGGTTGACTGTTGATGACTGGGAAAATGTGGAGTGGAGGGCCAGGGCGCCTCTTGCTTTGGGGAGTTAGAACTCCTTTGATGCATTTAATCTAGTTGCGGATGAGCAAACTTTGATATGGAAGCCGTTGCATCATCGGTCTTCTAAGGTGGTGAGCCCTAGTGGTTATGTAAGTAACCATACTTTTGTCATTCCTCTCTCTTTTTTTTAGTGATTTTTCCTTTCTTGAATTTTGACAAGGGTTCTCCTTTTGACAGTCTAATATCTCTTTGAAGAACATGCGTTCCCATGGGATGACGGGGCTTAAGGATGTTTGGGAGCATATTCCACTTGCAGTGTGTTGGGTGGTATCATCAGTGGGTTTTGAGATGTTGGCGTCTGCGTTGGATGAGACGCCTCGGTCGACAACGGTCCTGCGCTCTTTGGGGGAGAGATGGTGGGATACTACCCACACCTTCCATTTTTGTTTCAGGGAGATGACCGTAACTCCCATAGATGTGCATCAGCTACTGAGGTTGGATTGCGATGGGGAGCAGATAGAGGTGGATCACTCTTTACGGGTGAGGCCGGAGGTGGTCAGGGCAGCGCTCGGCGATGTGGAGAGGATCATCCGATTGTCCTTTCTGAAGGATGTCTTGCTTAGTATAGTTGTTTATGTAGAGGATGGGCTGTAGGTGAGGTAGATGGCCTGATTGTTAATTTTTCTTATGCTGGGAGGCTTCCTAGTGGCATTGAGTGGTGACGTCGTCCATTTTCTGTTCTTGACGTACTTGAGGATGTTTTCGAACATCCCTCTCTATGATTGGGGGAGCTTGACTTTGGTGGTCGTATATTTTTCTTTGGATACATTCTGCCAGTGCGACCGAAAAACTTTTCTTTGTGTATTTTACTTTCATGCATTCGTATTTTCCTTATGTGTCTCTTTTTTAATTGTAAATTCTTGTTTTTTGGTAGATGTGGTTTTATGAGCTGATTAGGTGTAATAATTCGTTGATCGCTCTGAAGGATGATACTTTTGGGGACTTTTTCCAGTCCAATCGTCAGTCGAAGGGATCTATCTCTCTGGAAGAGGTGCGTCAGGTCTTCAATGGCCTGACCAGTGGTAGGGTAAGACTCTTTCCCTTTCAGTCTTAGTTTTGGCATGTTCTGATTCTGTATTGACTTATGCTTGTTCGGGGATTTTCAGGTTACCTTTTACCCTTATGGGACAGCCATACAGGCAGGGGTGATCGGGGTGAACGCGCAGATGCGACTCTTACTGGCCCATAAGTTTGGCCATTCTTGGTATCTCGGGGAGCGTTGGTTCGGCATATTGCTGAGGAGGAGGTGGTGGTGCCACCCACGTAGCCTCCTATGTTTATGAGGCAGGAGCGGCTGCTGTCGGAGGATGTGAGGATCATGGAGATGATGAGTGATTCCTACTTGTTGTATACTAATACGACAACATCGTATGACTATATGAACTTTGTGTGAGCTGGTTGATGGTGCCCAGTATATATGAAGCCTTGCCTTTCCCTCGTGCAGGTTCGAGTCGGGCGGTGGGGTCCTCCCACAGCGGCGGTGGTTTGACGATGGCGATGGCGATGGCGATGACTTCATAGGTTCCTTTCGTGCGATTCTACACTCCTTGTGCAACATTCAGTGAGATGATGGAGGGATAGTGCCTATGTTGCATCGTCCTCATTCGATGGATTCAGAGGAGTTGGGTTTGACAAAGGCGGTTCTTCGTCCTGAGGTATACCTTCTTTCTCTTTCTTTGGTTTTTTTTTTGTTTTGATTCCTCTTTAATACTAATTTTTGCCTTTTTTCTGTAGCAAGTTCGGGTGTTAACCATTTCGCTGAGGGATATTAGAGAATGGATATCTTCGGCAACTTCCCATATTTGGGATGCGGTCCCGGTTCCTTCTTGCTTGCTGTCGTCTACTTCATCCGGGGAGGAATCTGGCTCTGGTAGCGGTGGTGTGTCATCTCACCGTAGGGGAAAGAGAGAGCGTCGCAGGGGTGGAAGCTCTTAGAGAGTCGGGTGAAGGGTAGGTGAGAGAGAGAGGATGTGGGTTCGGGCTGAGTCCCGTTGTTTTTTTCTTTTCTTTTATTTCTTACAAAATTTGATGTAACACAGAAGAATATATATATATATATATATATATATATATATATATATATATATATATATATATATATATATGCAATGCAAATGGAGATTTTATTATCTTTGTTAATTATGAATGAGTGGATGCATGCACATGAGCTTTTTACTTTGCTACTGAGACCGTAAAAAGAGATATTTTTGGGATTTTCGAGAAAAATGGGAAATTATATAAGGGTGGAAAAGGATTTTTGAAATTCTGTTGAGAACATTACTTTATTTTTAGTCTTTCGAATTTTGACAAAAGAGGAAAAGGAAAATTTCCAAAAATAGGGGGTTGCCGATTGAAAAGCACCTTGTCCTACCTATCGGTAGCCAAGTCCAGTCCCATCAATTCAAAGCTTTGATTAGTGCCCTCTTCAGCCTTTGGTACTTTTTTGGGGTCGTATTCCCTCCAATTTCTACAGGGATAGTGTCTTTTATGAGGGTTCTCAAGTATAAAAAGTGGAAGGGTGGAGTGCTTCTATCACACCTTTACTTGTTTACTATTTCTTAGTCTTGCAAGATGGCTCTCCATGATTGAATTGAGTTTGCAAATTACCTCGAAGTCTTGGAAGCGATGTGCTCTTATAATGTTGACTACGATGTTTTCAACATGCATCGAGTCTCTTTGTGGCACAATCGATCCATTCAGTGGTACATGCTAATGGTGGTGGTACAATTCTGGTACCCCGAAGACCATGTCTTCTGCTTTGGGTTTGATGAAGTTTATCCTACCTACGAGGAATTTTCTGCCATTTTGGGGATAAATCCAAGTGTTGTTGTGGCTTTACCCGAATTTTCTCGTTCTCCCAGGGATTTTTTGGCTGGGCTTCTTCGCATTTCGCCTTCGACGACTAGATCACTGGTTGCTGGAGGAATTATTTCCCTCCCGGCGGTGTTGCAGTCCGTGCATTTGCAGGAAGCTAGCGATACTGGATACGCTGGATCCGTTGCTTTGGGTTTGGTTTCAAAATTACTGGTGGTGATTGAGGAACTGCTGGTTGATCTGCAACTTATAGCAATTACTTCATGGATGTTGTACCGTCACAATCCTATAGTGGTGATACTAGCGGAGACCCTGAATGGTCTAGATGCCTGGCGAGAAGGTCATTTTGACTTCTTGCGGGGTAGCCCCGTGATGCTATTTATGTGGTTGTCTGAAAGACTCCTCCTGGTGACTCTTCTAGAATATCCTTTGTCGGTTGTACCCAACTTCTTTTCGCGTCACTTTTTCTATGTTGGCCTGGATATTGAGAGTTAGGAGAATTAGCTAGTGGAGAATGGGGCTCGGAATCTGTATTGGTCAGTGCGTTCGTGGGGACAGTTGATGGCTATTCTGGAGCTATGAGAATACCTATATGTGCGACTGGTCGGCCTCGGACAGACCACTTTTCATTTCCATTGGCGGCTTCTGTGCCAATTTAGCTGGGCATAGATCGTGCCACCTCAGACACTAAATTTATTTATGGTAGAGGATTTAACTTAGCGTCTGTGCATGCGGCTTGGCTCTCTATGGGAGAATCAGTGTCCGTCGTCCTATCCTTCTCAGTCCTTTAAGAGAGTTTGGCATATCCCTGGGGATTATATGAAGTGGTTGTGGAGGAAAGTAATTAGCAAGAGGTTGGCCATAGAGACTGGACAAAAGATAGTTTGTTACTTTTGACACCATGGAGGGAGGTGTTGGGGTTTATTCAAAGCTGGTTCGAGCTTATCGATCCATGGAGTGCCTGCGACACTCTGTTCAGATAGGGGAAACTTGGGGACCCCAGGATGCAGATGATGATGACGGAGCAGGCTCCTCTGGTAGCTGTGGGTAGGACTGCTGGAGAGTTTATTGTGTAATGGGGGATAAATGTGAGTATTTTATTTGTCTTTTTTTAGAAGGTAGGGGGAAATGAGTTATTCGTTCCTTTTCTTATGTAATTTGTACCGTAATTTCTTATTAAGGAAAAAAACAAGTTTATGATCATCCATCTGTGCCTTTGATCAGTTTTGTGTTGTTTGATTTATCTATATCGATCGCTAAGGCATACATAATCCTTTTGTTCAAATATATTTTGGAATTGACTGTCATTCTCGGAGGTAAGAAAAGAATAGTATTTTGTGAAAAACAACGGGTCGTGCTCATGTAGGGTGTATGAGCTGCCTACGTACCTCTGGGGCTTTTGAAAAGTTTTAAATTGTTTGAAAATGGTTTTTTCATAGGATCAGGCCCATGTAGTTCTAGGTAAGGGGGAAATAAAGAGTTTTTTTTAGAATAGGAGGGAGATTAGAAGAGTCGTAGCGCACAGAGATTTTGAACTAGGGGTAGAACTTTTTAAGAAGGTCCAGGTTTACTAGATGGGCCAATTCTTTCCCATCTAATTCGGTGAGCATGCGTCACCAAAAGACAAGATCTTCTTACCAATGTAGGAGCCGCTCCAATTGGGCTTGAATCTCCCTTTGGGGTCCCAGATGGGTTTTATGCTTTCTTTAGGGCTAGGTCCCCTTCCCAGACACCGCGGTCCTTGACCATCTTGTTGAATGATCCTGCTATTCGGCGATGGTAGCCTTTTTTGTGGTATAGATCTTTCAATCTCCTTTAATCTAGGAGGGTTAGCTCGTCAAGATGACTTTGGTACCATTCTTCTTTAGTGACCTTGCTTTCAAGCATGACACGTAGAAAGGGTATTTCTAACTCCACGGGTAGGTCTGCTTCCATGCCATAGACTAGAGAATAAGGGGTAGCCCCAGAGGGTGTATGGTATCCGGTCGTCTCAATCCTTACAACTTTTGGTCATCTTGCTGATGATGGATTTGAGGTTCTTATTGGCGGCTTCAACTGCACCGTTGGTCTGAGGTCGGTAGGGAGAAGATTTGTGTCTCTGAATCCCATACTCATTGACAACTTCGGTAACTTCTGCCTCAAAATGTAACCCCTTATCTGATACTAACTCGTTCAGGACCCCATACCGGCAGATGATGTTTTTTTTATGAATTTTGCCATTTTCTTAGCATTCAGTACTGTGTATGACTCATCTTCAACCCATTTGCTGAAGTACTCGATGGCAACTAGGATAAACTCAGGCCCATTAGAATCCTTCGGTGTAACCTTCCCTATAATATCGATGCCCTAGGTGGAGAACGGCTAGGGAGAGGTCATGTTGCATAATTCGTGCAGAGGCAAATGCTGAAGGTTGGAGAATTATTAGCATTTGAGGCATCTCCGGACATAGGTGGTGCAATCTTGGGTCATAGTGGTCTAGTAGTAGCCTTGCCGGATGATCTTTTTGGCAAGCATGTGACCGTTCATGTGGGGTCTGCATTCCCCGCTGTGGATTTTTTGCATTATCTTTTCAATGTCATCCCATGCGATGTAGTGGAGATGAGTCCCATCGAAGTTACTTTTGAGCAGTGCTTTTTGATAAATGATGTACTGGGTGGCCAGTCTTCGAAGGGTTTCTCAATCTTTCTTATTGGAACCCTTGGGATACCTACAATGTTTTAGGAGGCACCATATATCATAGTACTAACAATTGACTAGCTCGGGATCTTCTATGGTAATGATCTTAATATGGTAGGAGTGGGTTGGTTTGTCTTTCTTTTGAACAAGGAAGGGGGTCATTATTATTCCCTCGGGCATGTCGACCATGGAGGCCAAGGTAGCAAGGGCGTCGGGTAGGTTATTCTTTGATTGGTGTAGGTAATAGAAGGTGATATCCTGGAATTAGGAGGTTAGTTCTTCTAATTGGGCATGGGAGGGTTGGAGTTTCTCGTCCTTAACTCTCCATTTTTTGAGCACTTGGCCGATGACGAGGGCAGAATCCCCGTAGACATCTAGTCATTGAATAACTTTACTAAGAGCAACTTTGAGGCCTACCATGCATGCCTCATATTCAGTCACATTATTAGTGCAAGGGAAATCCAACTTGATGGCGATGTGATTGTGGGAGTCATCTAGGGTAATCAGGAGTATCCCAATGCCATGTCCCTTTTTGTTGGCGATTCCATTAAAGAACATTTTCCATTAAAGGTTATCTTGAGCAGTGCAAAAGATGTTTTCATCTGGGAATTCGGAGATCCGTACATCGACTTCTTCTATGGGGTGATCAACAATGTAGTAAGAGATGACTCTTCCTTTCATGGCTTTCTGTGTGACGTACACGATATCAAACTCGTCTAGGAGCACCAACGATCGGGCCATTCGGCTGAGTAAAGCGGGTTTCTCTAGCAAGTATTTAATGGGGTCTATTCGGGATACAAGTTTGATGGGGAAGGTGAGCATGTAGTTCCACAACTTTTGGGTGACCCAGACAAGTGTGACACACGACTTTTCCAAAGCGGTGTAGTTAACCTCATACCCGACCAATTTGCGACTGGCATAATATATGGCTCTTTCTTAATGGGAATCATCAAGGTACTGGGCTAGCAAAGCCGCAGTTGCAGTGTCGGTTATGGTTAGGTATAGGAGCTAGGGGAGACCAGGTTGTGGTGGAATGAGTACCGGGGCTTGGGTCAAATGTTGTTTGATTCGATCAAAAGCTTATTGGAAGGCCTCGTTCCGGACCTTAGTTTAATCCTTTCGAAGGAGTTTGAAGATAGGTTCGTATATGGAGGTTAACTAGCTGATGAATCGGCTAATGTGTTACAATTCCCCAAGAAAACCACTGAATTCTTTCTCTATTCGGGGAGGTGTCATTTCAAGTATGTCTTTCAGCTTCACGGGATCTGCTACTATCCCCTTCTCACTGACCATGAATCCCAAGAGTTTTCCCTTTGTAATGTCGAAGATGCATTTATGCAGATTGAGTCTCATCTAATAATGTCGAAGTCATTCGAAGAACTTTTGGGGAGCAGAAACATGACCTTCTCTAGTATTAGATTTGATAATCATATCGTTCACATAGACCTTAACTTCTTTGTGAATCAGATCATGCAGGATGGTTGTGGCAGCCCTCTGGTAGGTATCCGCAGCGTTCTTGAGACCAAATGGCATGATAGTGTAGCAAAAGGTTCCCCATGGGGTGATGAATGCGATTTTTTCTTAGGGGTCTAGGTACATTTTGATTTGGTTGTATCCAGAAAACCCGTTGACGAATGACTTGAGAGCATGACTGGTTGTGTTGTCCAAGATCATGTCGATATTGGGTAGCGGATAATCATCCTTAGGAGAGGCTTTGTTCAAATCCCGATAGTCTACACACATTCGAACTTTTCTCACTGATTTTGGCACGGGCACTATGTTGGCTAGCCATGTGGGATATTCGATAACACGAATGAAGCCTACGTTCAACTATTTGACCACCTCTTCTTTGACTTTAAACGACCATTCGGTGCATTTCTTTCTCAACTTTTGCTCGATCGTCTTGTAATATGGGAGAGCGGGAATCTCATGCTGAGCTATTTCAGCATCAATGTCGGGAATATCATCGTAGGACCATACGAAGACATCCACAAATTCCTTTAGCAATTCTTCGAGTTGTGCACGCTCATTCTCATCGAGGGTAGCCCCTATTCTAATCTCCCGTAATTGGCTATAAGAACTGAGGTTAATAACAACTGTCTCTTCTTCATTAACTTGAACACGATTATGGTGTTTATTATTAACCTTATTTAGATTAGTTGATAATTGTTCATTTGCAAAATCATCATCATCAAAAGGTTGATTATAATCTAGACAATTAATGTAAGGCACAACAAGATATTCAAAATATTTGTTTATTTCATTGATCGGAAAAAAAGCACTGAGAACTTCGTCAAAAGAGGACTCGATTACATTTGAACAAGGATCGACAACAGAAGAAGAAAGTGGGTAAACATTATGTGGCCATCCCAGATCCTCGTCGTGCGGGCGGGCGCGTGGGGGAAAGGATCCTTCGGGTCCTACGCATCCCTCTCGGGAGCGCTTCGGCCGACATCGTTTGAGATGTGGTGTAAAAATGTAGAGAGATTCAAATTTGCCAGTCTATTTTACTCAAAACAGACAAAAAAAAGGGGAAGCCACCCCAAAGTATGGCATCCAAAGACATACTCATGCGTGCGAAACCAAAATGATTCGATAAGGGTTCGGAGGCTTAGTTACGAAATGAGAAGTTGTTAGGCACCCATTCCGCCCTTTCGGTCTCTCATGGATATTTGTTATTTTCCTTTATATTCCCCACCGTGATATGTGTGCATGCGTATATATAGAGTGGAGGTAGGAATCCTGGACTTGTATTATCGAAAAGATAAAACGAGTCATCCGTAGGAAGGTATAAGAATAATATTAGAAAAATAAGATTTATGCAATTACCCCTACGTTGATCGTTATAATGGAACGATAACGCATATGGATTAAAACATCACTAAGAGCAAGTATATGGAATATAAGGAAAGTGGATTTAGGGAAGATAAAAAAATGAGAGAAAAAGTGAGAAAAAGGACTAGAGTCTTGGGTTTTACCCCGAGATGCCTACGTAGCCTATAAAGGAATCAAAGTCCACGTAGTTCGCATACAAAATGAGGGGTGGGGTTTATCCCATAAATCCATATGGGGAATCTCTTATTTGTGAGCGTGTGTGTGTGGAAAAAGTGTTTTAGTTATGAGAAGAGTGTGAAAAAGTGTGAGAATCCCTATTTGGAATTTATGAGCAAACCCTGTTTTTCTTGTTTTTTGGGTTTTATTTATATTAAAATAAGAGTTGTGCAATAAAACTAAATAAAAAGTATATTAGGATGTGTGAGATGAGATAATAAAAGTGCTAAGTAAGAAAACAAGTTATCGAGAATTTAAGATAATTTAAGAGAGAGTTTGAGAAAGTTGGACCTTCTTGAAGATCTTGAGCTTGATCTTGAATGTTGGAGAGAAGCCCTTGCACTTGGATG
This sequence comes from Sambucus nigra, assembly GCA_949130495.1. Lineage (NCBI taxonomy): Eukaryota > Viridiplantae > Streptophyta > Magnoliopsida > Dipsacales > Adoxaceae > Sambucus > Sambucus nigra. The sequence goes on from OX422209.1 coordinate 256,927,484, forward strand.
GTGATGGAGAGTGGCTAATTCACCAAGTTTAATGAAAAGTATGATGAAAAGTGGAAATAAAAAAGGGATTTGGATGTTGAAATCACGCTGCCTTCGAGAGGGTTTTTGGGATTCACTGAGAGAGATTTCTATCAGATCTGGGCTCTACTTGAAAATGATGTGAAGGCCTATTTTTATAGGCCCAGATGGATGTCGATCGGCATTATCACGTTCCTGCCTATCGGCACCTGCCGATAGGCAGGGTCTGGAACCTGCTGTTTGGCACTGCGCTTCAGGCTTTTTAGGAAAATCGGTCACCGAGGGCAAATCGTTGGTCAGAATCGCGTATGGGGAATACCGTTAGAAAGGTAATTCAGAGACCTTTGAAAGTCCTTTGGAACTCTCCCGGGTTCGGTAGTTGACTTTTGGTCAAATATGGCTCGGAAGCATTTATTGGTCCATTCGACGAGGAATCGTTCGGACGCAAACGGATCGTTCATTCGTATGGTATGTCCGAATCGTGCACGGGGTGGACCGTTGGAAAGGTTAGGAGATGTACTTCGACATTCGAAAGAGTTTGACCCAGTTTGGAGAGTTGACTTTGGTCAATCGGGCCTGGAAAGAATTCGGTGACCTCTCAGAGTCAAACGGATCGTTTGTCCGCATGGAAAGTTGAAATTGCGCACGGGATGGACCGTTGGAAAGGGGATTCAGTGCCATTAGAAGATTCATTTAGCCACGGTAGAGCTGAATGGTTGATTTAGGTCAAACAGAGCCCGGAAGCGCCCGGTGGCCTCTAGATCAGGTTTCGAACGCAAACGGATCGTTCGTCCACATGGTAAGTCAGAATTGTGCACGGGGTGGTCCATTGAAATGGGTATTCAGTGTCCTTTGAAGATTCATCTAGTCTCAATCGAGATGAAGAGTTTGACATTTTGGTCAAACTGAGTCGGGGAGTGCCCGATGGCTTCTAGGTCAGTACCCGGGACATGACCTGAGTTTGTAGTGATGAAGGGAGATACTAGGGACCTAAAGAGAGTTAGGTGTTACAAAATGGGGTGTTTACAGAGCCCCTCGACGGGTGAGATTGGAACAAATGATGGTCATCGATTAGACACCACATGATGCTTTTGAGGGAGTATGACCGATTCAGAGGGTTGAGGCCGATTCTGAGGACCTAAGGAGTGTGATGGGGATGGGATGATGACCTGATGTGTTGCTGACCAATTCTGCCAGTCAAAGCCAAATCTGCGGGCTTAAGTAATAAGGGTGAAGATATAATAACCGAGGTCAATTATGACCTAAGAGTGGTGACGATCGAGGACCGAGGTCAATTCAGACCTAACTCAGGTGCCGATCCAAGACCGTGGCCAATTATAACCCAAGAGTGGTGACAACCGAGGACCGAGGTCAATTCTGACCTAACTTAGGTGATGATCAAGAATTGAGGTCAATTCTGACCCAATAGTGGTGATGACCGAGGCCCGAGGTCAATTCTGACCTAACTCGGGTGATGATCCAAGACCCGGGCCAATTTCTGACCCTAGAGTGGTGATGATCGAGGATTGAGGTCAATTCTAACCTAACTCAGGTGAAGATCCAAGATCGGGGCCAATTCTGACCTAAGATTGGTGACGATCGAGGACCGAGGTCATTTTTGACCTAACTCAAGTGACGATCCAAGATCGGGGCCAAATCTGACCCAAAGAGTGGTGACGACCGAGGACCGAGGTCAATTTTGATCTAACTCAGGTGACAATCCAAGACCGGGGCCAATTTTGACCCAAGAGTGGCGACGACCGAGGACCGAGGTAAATTCTAACCTAACTCAGGTGACGATCCAAGATCGGGGCCAATTCTAACCCAAAGAGTGGTGACGACCGAGGACCGAGATCAATTCTGACCTAACTCAGGTGACGATCCAAGACCAGGGCCATTTCTGACCCAAGAGTGGTGGCGACCGAGGACTGAGGTCAATTCTGACCTAACACAGGTGACGATCCAAGATCGGGGCAAATTTTGACCCAAAGAGTGGTGACGACTGAGGACCGAGGTCAATTTTGATCTAACTCAGCTGACGATCCAAGACCGGGGCCATTTCTGACCCAAAGAGTGGATACAGATTAGATTTTGATTCTACTAGAGAAAGAGCTTTGTGATTTTGATCTCAGCTGTGGAGCTGATAGCTGGGGAAGCTTTTAGGAGACCTCGTATGGGGGAACAACCTATTTTTGGTGCTGTAGGAGAATTCTGTTGGGGAAGTGATCGGGTGAGCCTGAGAGATCCTCCAGAGCTTTGTTGGGAGGAGTTTTACTTGGTTTTTTATGGATTTTTCTAGGGAAAGAGGGATTCTGCTCGCGGGAACACAGAGTTTTCTTGGTTAAAAAGTCTTTAAATCCTTCCCGGGATTTTTAGGAATTTTTCGAGGATTTTTTGAGGCTTTCTGGTATTTTTTGGGTGTTTCTGTACAAACTTAAGTGGGGATGCCGGTCAACATAGTATGAAGGGTGCCATTCGGCAGTGGCACGGACTTTTGGGCTACCTCGAGAAGGCAAGGGGTCAGTGCCGATCGGTATGGTAGGGGGAAGTGCCGATCGGCATGGCGCTTGGCATCCTATATATAGGAGGCGAATTCCCTCATTTTTTTCATAGATTTTTTTGCTTTCCCTCTCTCTGCGCTTCTTCTACAAATCGTTCTAGCATTTGGATCTTCAAGAAATGGCCGCTTTTGTGAGCACTGTAGTCCACCGGGAGTGGTTGACCGTTGACGATTGGGAGAATATGGAGTGGAGGGATAAGGCGCCTCTTGCTTTGGGGAGTGAGAACTCCTTTGATGTGTTTGATCCTGTTGCGAATGAGAGGACCTTACTGCAGGAGCCATCGTGTCAGCGCTCTTCAAGAGTGGTTCCCGGTGGTTATGTAAGTATCCCGACCTTTGGCATTCTTCTCTTTTTGTGATTTTTCTTTCTTTCTTGGCTTTTTTATGAGACTTTTCTTTTTTCCAGTCTGATATTTCTTTGAAGAACATGCGTGCCAGAGGGACGACGGGGCTCAAGGATGTCTGGGAGCATCTCCCACCTGTGGTGCGCTGGGTAGTCTCATCAGCAGGTTTTGGGCGGTTGGCATATGTGCTGGATGAGATGCCTCGTTCGACGGCAGTCTTGTGCGCTCTGGGAGAGAGGTGGTGGGACACTACCCACACCTTTCATTTCAACTTCGGGGAGATAATTATGACTCCCATAGATGTGCAACAACTGCTGGGGCTGGATTATGATGGAGAGCATATAGAGGTGGATTGCTCTTCACGGGTGAGACCGGAGGCAGTGTGTGCAGCACTTGGTGATGTAGGGGGGATAGTTTTTGGAGATTTCATCCAACTGTCCCTGCTGAGGGACGTTCTACTGAGCAGGGTCATTGATGTGGAGGACGGGCTGGAAGTGAGGCAGATGGCCCAGTTATTTATTCTACTGGTATTGGGAGGTTTCATGGTGGTGTCGAGCGGCGACGTCGTCCATTTAAGGTTTCTGCCATACCTGAGGATGTTTTCGAACATCCCTTTCTATGTTTGGGGGAGCCTGACTTTGGTGACCCTTTAGTTTTCTCTGGATGCATTCAATCGGTGCTCCCGGTAGACCTTTACTGGGGCCACGTACCTTTTTGAGGTATTCTTTAATTTGCGCATTCCTTTTCATGCATTCGCATTTTCCTTATGGGTCTTTTTTTTGTTTGCGAATTTAGACGTGGTTCTATGAGGTGATTGGGTGTAATACCCCACTGATCTCTCTAAAGGATGGCACAGTTGGGGACTTCTGCCATTTCTATCGATGGCATAAGGACAATCGAAAGTCGAAAGGATCTCTCTCCCTGGAGGCGGTACGTCAGGTCTTGAATGACTTGACCAGTGGTAGGGTAAGACTCTTTCCATTACAGTCTTAACTTTTACACCTTATGATCTTGTATTGATTTATGCTCGCTTGGATATTTTTAGGTGACCTTTTATCCCTCGAAACAGCCATTCAGGATGTGGGGGCGACTGGGGTGAACGCGCGGATGAGGCATTTGCTGGGGCATGAGTTTGGCCATTCCTGGTACCTTGGGAGAGGGTGATTCATCAGATTGCTGAGGAGAAGGTGGTCGTGCCACCCGCGCAGCCTCCTACGTCTATGAGGTGGGAGCTACTGATGTTGGAGGATCAGAGGATCGCGGTGATGATTGGCGAGTCCTACTTGCTATACACCGATACGGTTGCACCGTATTACTATATGGATTTTGTGATGAGCTGGTTAATGGTGCCCAGCATATACGATGCACTACCCTTTCTTTCTACGGGTTCGATTCGGGCGGTGGTCTCTTCCCACAGCGGCGCTGGTGTGGCGGCATCTGCGGCGGCGGCGACCTCGGAGGTCCCTTTTGTGCGGTTGCATACCCCTTCATACAACATCTGACGCGCTGATGGAGGTATGATGTCTATGTTATATTGTCCTAATGCGATGGATCCATAAGAGTTGGGTTTGACAGAGGAGGTCCTTCGACCTGCGGTATATCTTTCTATTCCTCTCTTTCCTTCTTTTCTGTTTTTGTCATCTCTACTTTGATACTGATTTTTGCCTTTCCTTGCAGCAAGTTCAGGAGTTAACCACTTGGCTCAAGTACATCAGAGATTGGATATCTTTAGAGACTGCTCACATTCGAGATGCAATTCCTATTCCTTCTTTCTTGGTGCCATCTACCTCGTCTAGAGAGGGCTCTAGCTCGGGTAGTGGTGGTGTGTTGTCATCTCGCCGTAGGGGGAAGAGAGCACGTCGCGGGGGTGGAAGCTCTTAGAGAGTCATGTGAAAGAGAAAAAAAATGTGGGTTCGGGCGGAGTCCCCTTGTTTTTACATTTTTCTTTTTATTATTTCCTGCAAAATTGATGTAACACAGAACACAAATATATGCAATGCAATGGAGTTTTTTTTATTATCTCTTATTAATGATGAATGAATGCATGCACATGCGCTTTTTACTTTACTGCTGAGATCGTAAAAAGTAATATTTTTGGAATTTTTTGAAGAAAGTTTTTTTTTAATTATAAAAGGAAATTATATAAGGAGGAAAAGGGATTTTGAAATTTTGTTGAGAATATCAATTTATTTTTATTGAGTTTTTTGATCTGTCAAAAAAAAAGGAAAAAATGGAAATTTCTAAAAATGGGGGGTTGCCGATCGGCAAGCACCCTGACCTGCCTATCGATAGTTTAGACCAGTCCCATCAATTCAAAGGTTTGATTGGTACCCTCTTCAGCCTTTGGTACTTTGTGGGGTAGGATTCCTTCCGATTTCTGCAGGGATTATGTCCCTTGTGAGGGTTTTCAAGTATAAAAAGGGGTAAGGGTGGAGTGTTTTCATCACACCTTTTGCATTCTTACCTTCTTGCCCATTATCTCTTAGCTTTTCAAGATGGCTCTCCCCGGTAGCATTGAGTTTTCTAACTACTTTTAAGCCTTGGAAGCAATGTGCTCTTATAATGTTGACTATGATGCTTTCAACATGCGTGGAGTCTCCTTGTGGAGCAATCTGCCTCTTGAGTGGAACGTGCTGATGGCGGTAGTACAATTCTGGTACCCCGAAGACTATGTATTCTGTTTTGGGTTAGAGGAAGTTTGTCCTACCTACGAGTAATTTTTTGCCACGTTGGGTGTAAATCCCAGTGTTGCTGCGGCTTTGCCCAAATTTTCTCACTCTCCCTGACATTTATTGGTCGGGCTTCTTCATATTTCGCCTTCAGCAGCCAGATCATTAGTTGCTGGAGGAATGATCTCCCTCCCGGCGGTGGTGCAGTCCGTGCATTTGCGGGAAGTAGTTGATGTTGGCTATGCTGGAGCCATTGTTCTGGGTCTAGTTTCCAAATTACTGCTAGTGATTGGGGAGGTGCAAGTGGATCCACAACTTATAGCCACTACCTCGTGGATGTCATACCATCACAATTCTGCGGCGGTGATACTGGCGGAGACCCTGAATGGCCTGGATGCCTGGAGAGAAGGCCGTTCTGACTTTTTGAGGGGTAGCCTTGTGATGCAGTTCATGTGGCTATCTGAAAGATTCTTCTTGGCGTCTCCTCCAGAGTATCCCTTGTTAGTCGTACCCAAATTCTTTTCACGCTACTTCATCAGCGTTGGCCTATATGTTGAGAACTGGGAGAATTTGTTTGTGGAGCATGGGGCTCGTGGGCTGTATTGGTCAGTGCCTTGGTGGGGGTCATTGCAGCCTATCCTGGAGTTAGGAGAGTATTCAAATGTACAGTTGGTTGGTCTCAGACAGACCTCTTTTTACTTCTCTTGGCGGCTTTTACGCCAACTCATCTGGGCGCAGGTCGTGCCCCCTCGGACCTCAAATTTCTTTCCAATAAAAGATTTGACTGAGCGCCTGCGTCTGTTGCTTGGGTATCTGTGGGAAAATCGACGTCCGTCAGCCCATCCCTCTCAGTCTGTAGGGAATGTTTGGCATGTCCCTAAAGATTATATTAAGTGGTTGTGGAGGAAAGTAGTTAGCAAGATGTTGGCAGTGGATACTGGACAAAGATGGTTTGTTTTATCTAACACCATGGAAGGGGGTGTCGTGGTCTTTTCATAAATGGTTAAGTCTCATCGATCCATAGAATGTTTACGACACTCTATTCAGGCATGGGAAACTTGGGGACCTCAGGATGTAGTTGATGAGGGTGTAGGCTCCTCTATTAGGTGTGGGTAGGACTCTTGGGGAGTTTATTTGTGTAACAGATGTGGGGATTTTATTTGGCTTTTATGGTAATGAGGAGGGGAGTTATCTGTTCCTTTTTCTTACATAATATGTACTGTAATTTCTTATTAATGAAATAAATAAGTTTATGATCATCCAGCTGTGCCTTTCGATGAGTTTTGTATTTTGAATTATCTATATTGATCGCTAAAGCATACATAATCCTTTTGTTCAAGTATTTTTTTTGAATGAACCGCCATTCTCGGAGGTAAGAAAAGAATAGTATTTTGTGAAAAAGAAAGGTCCGCACTTATGTGGGGTGTATGAGCTGCCTACGTACCTCTGGGGTTTTTGAAAACTTTTAAAATAGTCTTTTAGAGGATTAGGCCCACATAGGTCTGGGTAGAGGGAAATGAAGAGTTTTTTTTTTAAGAATAGAAGGGGGATGAGAAGAGTCGTAGTGCATCAAGATTTCAGACAAGGGGTAGAATTTATTAAGACGGTCCAAGTTGAATGGACGAGCCATCTCTTCCCCATATAGGTCAGTGATCATGGTGGCACCGCCGGATAAGATTTCCTTCACAATGTAGGGGCCGCTCCAATTGAGCTTGAATTTCCCTCTAGGGTCCCAGATGGGTTCTATTATCTCTTTGAGGGCTAAATCCCCCTCCCGAACATTGCGGTCCTTGACTCTCTTATTGAATGATCGCACTATTCGGTGATGGTACCCTTGTATGTGGTAAACAACTTTCAATCTTCTTTCATCTAGGAGGGCTAGCTCATCAAGACGGCTTTGGCACTAGTCTTCTTCACTAACCTTGCTTTCGAGGATGACGCGTAGTGAGGGTATTTCCAACTCCACAGGTAGGACTGCTTCCATGCCGTAGACCAGGGAGTAAGGGGTAGCTCCAGTAGAGGTTCGGATTGAGGTTCGATATCCCCAGAGGGCATATGGGATCTAGTCGGCCCAATCCCTACAACTTTCGGTCATCTTACTGATAATGGCTTTGAGGTTCTTGTTGGCGGCTTCAACTGCACCATTGGTCTGAGTTCGGTAGGGAGAAGATTTGTGTCTCTGAATCCCGTACTCGTTGACTACTTCTATGACTTCTGCTACGAAATGCAGCTCGTTATCTGATACTAGCTCATACGGGACCCCATATCGGCAGATGATATTTTTCTTGAGGAATTTGGCCACTTTCTTGGCATTCAATACTGCGTATGACTCAGCTTCGACCCATTTGGTGAAGTAATCAATGGAAACCAGGATGAACTCATGTCCGTTTGAAGACTTTGGTGTAACCATCCCTATGATGTTGATACCCTAGGTGGAGAACGGCCAGGGAGAGGTCGTGTTGTATAATTCTCGCGAAGGCAAGCGTTGAAGATTGGAGAATTATTGGCATTTGAGGCACCTCCGGACATAGGCAGTGCAATCCTGGATCATGGTGGTCCAGTAGTAGCCCTGTCGAATGATCTTTTTGGCAAGCATGTGACCGTTCATGTGGGATTCGCATTCCCCGCTCTGGATTTTTTGCTTTATTTTCTCAATCTCAGCCCCTGTGATGCAGTGTATATGAGTTCCATCGAAGTTCCTCTTGAGTAGGGATTTATGACAGATGATGTACTGGGAGGCCAGTCTTCGAAGGGTTGGTTGATCTTTCTTATTGGAACCCTCAGGATACCTACCATGTTTGAGGAGGCACCAGATATCATAGTACCAGCAATCGTCTAGTTAGAGTTCTTCAGTGGAGACAAGCTCAATATGTTAGCAATGGGTCGGTTTGTCTTGCTTTTGAACTAGGAAGGGGGTCATTGTTATTCCTTCGGGCATGTCGATCATGGAGGCCAAGGTAGCGAGAGCATCGGCTAGGTTATTCTTTGCTTGGGGTAGGTAATGGAAAGTGATATCTCGGAACTAGGAGGCTAACTCCTCTAAGTGGGCATGGAAGGGTTGGAGCTTTTTTTCCTTAACTTTCCACTTTTTGAGCACTTAACCGATGATGAGGGTAGAAAAATCGTAGACATCAAGGTATTAATTACCTTTCTTGAGAGAAACCTTGAGGCCCTCTGTGCATGCCTCGTATTCCATCATGTTGTTGGTGCGATGGAAATCCGGTTTGATGGCGATGGGAGTGTGGGAGTCATTTGGGGCAATTAGAAGTATCCCAATGCCATATCCCCTTTTGTTGGTAGCGCCATCAAAGAACATTTTCCATCGAGGGCGGTCTTGAGTGGTGTAGAGGACATTTTCATCTAGGAATTCGGAGATCCAGACATTTGCTTCGTCTATGGGGGAATCGGCGAGGTAGTCAGAAATGGCTCTTCCTTTAACAGCTTTATGTGTGACGTACACGATATCGAACTCGGTTAGGAGAATCAACCATTGAGCCATTCGACTTGATAAGGCGGGTTTCTCAAGCAGGTATTTGATGGGATCCATTCAGGATACAAGTGTGATGGGGAAGGCGAGCATGTAGTGTCGCAATGTTTGGGTAACCCAGACAAGTGCAACACATGCCATTTCTAAAGCAGTGTAGTTGACCTCATACCCGGCCAATTAGTGATTGGCATAGTTGATGGATCTTTCTTTGCGAGAGTCTTCAAGGTATTGGTCTAGCAAAGCCTCAGCTGCAGTGTCGGTTATGGTTAGGTATAGGAGCAAAGGGAGACCAGACTGTGGTGGCATGAGAACTAGAGGTTGGGTTAGGAATTGTTTGATTCGGTCAAAAGCTTCTTGGCAGGCCTCGTTCCAAACCTTGGTTGAATCCTTTCAGATGAGCTTGAAGATTAGTTCACAGATGGAGGTTAGCTGGTTGATGACCCGGCTGATATATTGTAATTTCCCAAGAAACCCTCGAACTTCTTTCTCTGTTCGGGGTGGTGGCATCTCAAGTATGGCCTTCAGCTTTGTAGGATCTTCTTCTATCCCCTTCTCACTGACCATGAATCCCAAGAGTTTTCCCCTTATAACGCCGATGACACACTTCTGTGGATTAAGTCGCATCTGATACCATCGCAGTCGTTTGAAGAACTTTCAGAGAACGGGAACATTACCTACTCTAGTTTTGGACTTGATAATCATAGCATCCACATAAACCTCGACCTCCTTGTGAATCAGATCATGCAGGATGGTTATGGTAGCCCTTTGGTAGGTATCCCCAGCATTCTTGAGACCAAATGGCATAACAGTGTAGCAAAAGCTTCCCCATGGGGTGATGAATGTGGTTTTTTCTTGGTGGTCGGGGTGCATCTTGATTTGGTTATATCCGAAAAACCCGTTGACAAATGACTTTAGAGCGTGACTGGCTGTGTTTTCCACGATTATGTCGATATTGGGTAGCGGATAATTATCCTTTGGAGAAGCTTTGTTTAAATCTCGATAATCTACACACATTCTAACCTTCCCTCCTGATTTCGGTATAGGTACTATGTTGGCTAGCCATGTGGGATATCCGATCACCCTAATGAATCCCACGTTCAATTGTTTGAACACCTCTTCTTTGACCTTGTTCGACCATTCAGTGCGGAGGTTTCTCAATTTTTACTTAATGGGCTTGTAATCTGAGAGAGTAGGAATCTCGTGCTAAGATATTTCAAGATCAATGCTGGGTATATCATCGTAGGACCATGCGAATACATCTACAAACTCCTTTAGCAATTCTTCGAGTTATGCACGCTTATGCTCGTCAAGGGTGGCCCCTATCCTAATCTCGCACACTTGGCTACTAGAACCGAGATTAATAACAACAGTATCTTCTGCATTAACTTAAATGCGGTTATGTTGTTTATTATTAACCTTATTTAGATAAGTTAAGAATTGTTCATTTGCAAAATCATCATCATCAAAAGTTTGATTAGAAATCAAGCAGTTAATGTAAGGCACAACAAAATACTCAAAATCTTCATTTATTTCATTGATAGGAAAAACAACATTGAGAACCTCCTAAAAAGGGGTCTCGATTAAATTTGAGCAAGGATAGACAGTAGAAGAAGAAATAGGGTAAACATTGGGGTTAGAGGAGATTTCAAGAGGTAGAACTAGCGCAGCATGCCAATTGAGGAGAGGTGTATCAGCAGCTTTAATCAAACAGGATGGGTCCATTGATGTAGTGCCTGAATGAACCATGCAGAGTGCCAGCCCTAGTATCTGTAAGTTTTCCTCAGTCTCTTCGGTATCTTTGATGAGTGGTTGTACGCGGTGTGGGAAACTTTTGGCCCATGGGTAGCTATCTTGGAAAAATATCTCCATTCCAGTCTTCATCTTCTTGTTTGGGTGGTCATACCATGGTTCTAGAAAACTACAAAAGGGGAAGTCCTCGCCTTCTTTGATGAATCATCCATTTAGGAGTCTCCTGAGATAGTTCGAGTGCAGTATAATCTTCTATTTAGTCGAGACTGATGGATCATTCTGAGCTCTTGTTCTAATGGTTGATACCCCAAGCCGTAAGGAGGGAAATATTTCTTAAGTTCGATGGGAACAAGTATCCCTTACTGCCTTTGCCCTATCCCCAGTCCGGGCATGAAGTGCATATTTCTGAACATCTGAATCACATTGACATTTCCATGAGGGTCATATTCTGGACAAATCCTTTCTTTGAAATCGTCCCCTAGTGATAGTAGGAGTGGCTCAACTCGGAATCCTAATAGGAGCATATCATTTTACCCGTGATGTATCTCGAGGATTGGACTATTGGTGTTTACACCCTTGGCATTTTCTTTGTCGCCCAAAATGGTGATGACTTGCCCGTCGGCAAACAACTTCTATTTCTGATGGAGTGAGGAAGACACACCCTTAATATTATGGAGCCAAGGGCGTCCGAGCAACAAGTTGAAACAATTTGGAATGTCTATGACTTGGAATTCGACAGCATAGTTTATAGGGACAATCCCTGTTGCAAGTTTTATGGATACCATCACCTCACGATGGGTATTATCATAGGCGCGCACAACGGCAGAGGTTGGAGCGAGGTCGCTTTCTTTCAGGCCTAAACACTTGAAGGTTCTCAGAGGGCAAACGTTGAAGGCGGATCCGTTATCGATAAGGGAGAGTAGCACGACCTTCCACCTAACTTCGACGGAGATGTTGAGTGCATGATTGTGATTCGACCCAATTCTGGAGATTTATTCTTCAGAGAATGATAACATTCGGGTAGAGGTCAAGGATCCGACCAGATTTATCGCTTCCTCTAGTGTGGTAGAGGGAGGAACTATGGGTCCAGTGTGTAATTTGATTAAAGTATTTTTGTGCTTCTGGGAAGACATGAAAAGTCCCCCTAGAGTGATGTTAGCTTTAGTTTTCTTCAGTTGATTGAGGATCTTGCTCACCTCAATGGTCATTTCTGGCATAGGAAGGTTTTCAATGCCCTTCCCCTTGTCATTTGCTAGGAGTGAGTTTGGAACTTGGTAATGTCTCCCTGATCTGGTCATGTGATTTACTAAAGAAGAAAAGAACATGAACCCCATTTCCTCATCAATCTCGGGTTGTTCTGCCACCCTATTTATTTCTACGAGGAGTTTTTCAAATAATATCATCCCACATATGTCGTCTATTGGGCCAGCTCTTCCTGAAGCTTTTTCTTCACTTAAATCTTGGAATTCCTCCCCCCATTCGGTAGTAACAATTATGTCTTTCCATATAAAGTCAATGCATTCCACAACTTCAACAGCTTCTTCATACAGGTCTTCCCATTCTGTGGGGATATGTATGATTCAAGGGACCAAGCGCCCTTGTAGCTTCAAAGTGTCAAGTAACCCAGTGATACTGCAAATGATATTAGTTTGCCTGAATAATTCTGCCATAATCTGGACAACATCATCTAAGCTGACTTCGTCGGTTGGTACCATCCACTTATCTGAATCTTGGACCTGCTTTCGTGCTTCCATGAATAGTGTACTGAATCTCTGGCAATCGATGACCATTTTTTAGGAAAATTTCAGCCTGAACTTTAGGAGTTGGATTAACACCTCTGATAATTCCATACTTCTATTTTTAGAACGGGTACGGACATCGATGCATGCTCTAGTAAGGAGTGACAGTTCCTGATCAGCGAGGTTAGTAGGGTGTAGGAGGAAATATGGGCAAATTTGAAGAGGTTTAGGAGAGTATATGGGTGTGATTTGAGTTGAGGGATCGAAATCTGGGTTTTCTTCCAAGAAGATGGCACTGGCATGATTTGGGAGTGGGTTATGAGTAGTGTTTGGCTTAGGATTGGCTGGTGGGGAGATGGTACCCCGGTCAATGAGATCTTGGATTATGTTCTGAAGGTAAAAGCATTGGTCTGTGGTATGGCTGGCAGTTTAGTGAAAGGTGCAATAAGCATCGGTCTTGAAGTTTCTTGGGAGTGGATTTGGCAATGGACGTAGATCTAAGGGTTTGATGAGGTTTCGACTTAACATGGATTGGTAAACTTTGGAGAGGGGAGCATGGAGCTCAGTGTATTCCCTTCGGATGGGGGCAGGATGAATTTCTGGTGCCCATGATGTGGTTGGTTGAGAGATGTTGTTGATGGTCAAGACTGTAGCACTGACAGGCTTGTCATACTTTCTAGGGGTGAACTGTCTGGACACCTTCTTTGGCTCAACCTCTATTTTAATGAGGCTTTCCTTGATTTCTACCCCAGCCTCTCTGAGAGCACGAAAGTGGGGATAGTATTATCCTCCCATCGTTGCTCGGACATAGGGCAAGAAGTTCTTCTTCACTCTGTTGACCTGCTCTTCCTCGGATGGCCGATTAGTCGTGGTAGTTGCTTGCTCCTTCCACCGGGTTATGAAGTTACTCACTGATTCTCCAAGATTCTGGTTGAGCAGCTCTAAATCACGATGGGTGACCTCAACATTTCGTTGTATTTGTACTGGGACATAAATTCTCAGTCTACATCCTCCCATCTACGGATTCTAGATTCCTCAAGAGATAAAAACCATCGGAGGGCTCTATCCTTCAAAGATTTCTAAAATAATTGGGCCATCACTTCTTCAGAAGCCCCTAATAGGGTCATGGAACGATGATAACTGCGAAGATGAAAAATTGGGGGTCCACTCCCTCTTAACTTCTCGATATTTGGCATCTTGAACTTCTCGGGTAACCTCGTTTTAGGATAAAGAGACATGTGGGTGCAGTCCATGTAATTCCCAGAGATCCAGACTTGGTAAAACTCCTTGGTGAGAATCTTGAGATTCTCTTTGACTTTATTCAACTCCTCCTCCTTTGGATCAGTGACCACATGCAAGTTATCCATAGGTTAGGAAACGTTTAGCATTGAAAGTTGGGCAGGCGGCGACCCATTGGCATGAGGGGCACGTGGAGCGTGCTGATATTCTTTCGAAACCCAGATAGGCTCGGGTGGACCCATAGCACGAGGGAATTGGGCCTTGGGATCTTAAGGAATTGGAGCCTGGTTTTGTTGCATCTCTCGGACCTCAGTTTAGAGGTTGTCAATCTTGGACACGAGCTGAGCTAGGAATAGCGTCAGACCCGACTGTATGACTGCTGCTTGATCTGTATTCTCCATGGAAAGTGGATGGGTTTCGAACTTGAAATAAGTAGTAGAGGAACGGATGAAACTCCGAGGTTATTTGACTGAAGAACGAAGCCAATAGGGAGCCAGGCCAAGGGCTCGCCATTGACCTGAAAAGGCGTAGGAGGAGATTTGTTTTTAAGAAAAAAGGAAGAATTATTTTTGGATTTTTGATAAAGAAGGGAGAAATGATTTTTGATTTTTAATAAATAAGGGAGAAATGTTTTTGGATTTTTTTATAAAGAAGGGAGAAATGTTTTTGGAGACAGAACTCGGCATGATTATTAGAATTATTAGGTTTTCACTTGTATTTAATTCTCTTAAATGCAATGCCGGACAGGACCCGACCCAAGAAAAGTAGTGTTCTTAATATATGCAAAGCTATGGCTGAACTTGTAACTAGGCTCACGGACAGGGACCCATTTTTAAAATGCGTGAAAATTGGGCGACGGATCGACCTAGAATTTCGACAGAGTTTCAGGTTGAAACCGGCAATCTAAAGTGCGTGTCCTAGGTTTGACACCTATATGCAGGTATGCAGTCGGTTAGGTGAATCAGCACGGGTTCCCCCCTTTCGCATGACTTCCACGATATACGTCTTGCTCTTATGGGCAATCAGTACGTGTGGACGATCCATTTGATAATCCTGAGTGAACGTGAATTGCCCACCATATACCTCGTGGGGACGGTACGTGTGAGAGTGAATTCGATATACTCGGCGTACGTGAACGAATTCCCTGCGATATACCTCCCATCATGACTTCGGTCAAGTAGTACAATGTGGGGGAACCGTTCGATATACGTTGAAGGTACTTGGCCAATGGAAGGTGAGAGTCATATCTCTTAGGCTAACTGCGACCCGTCGGACCAGCGCCCATCACAAAGTGACCCTCCAGTTATTGGGTAAAATTTGATAAATAGCATTGCTCTCTAGTGATGTCGTGTGAATCATGCTTAATTCTCTTATTAGTATCTTATGATGAGAATGCCTTTCTTGATTATGCCAAACAAGGAGCAAAGTATGAGTACCCCAAAAGGTACACGAAGTATGGATGGGCGATGCGTGCAATATGGGGATATATATGTGATCATTGGTGCACATGGTGTGAAGTGTACATGGATAAATTTCTACAAGTGTGTCAACATAAGCATAAGCATGGGATACACATGGAAAAGGGGAACATGCAGATATGGGGGGGGGGGGGACATGCACAAATATAGCATCCATGCAAATAGAGTCAAGCCCTTAAAATACATAATAAAGTCCCCAACAGAGTCGCCATTTTGGCCATCCTTGATCCTCGTCGTGCGATCCTGGTCGTGCGAGCGGGCATGTGGGGGAAAGGATCCTTCGGGTCTCGTGCATCCCTCTCGGGAGTGCTTCAGTCGGCGTCGTTTGAGATGTGGTGTAAAAATGTAGAGAGATTCAGAGTCGCCAGTCTATTTTACTCAAAACAGACAAAAGAAAAAGGGGAAGCCACCCCGAAGGATGGCATCCAAAGACATACTGGTGCGTGAGAAACCAAAATGATTCGAGAAGGGTTTGGAGTCTTTGTTACAAAATGGGACGGTGTTAGGCACCCATTCTTCCCTTTCAGTCTCTCGTGGATATTTGCTATTTTCCTTTATATTTTCCCCCGTGATATGTGTGCATGCGTATATATAGAGTGGAGGTAGGAATCCTCGACTTGTATCATGGAAAAGATAAAGCAAGTCATACATAGGAAGGTATAAGAATAATATTAGAAAAATAAGATTTACGCAATTATCCCTACGTTGATCGTTATAATGGAACGATAACACATATGGAGTAAAAAGTCACTAAGAGCAAGTATATAGAATATAAGGAAAGTTGATTTAGAGAAGATAAAAAAATGATAGAAAAAGTGAAAAAAAGGACTCGAGTCTCGGGTTTTACCTCGAGACGCCTACGTAGCCTATAAAGGCATCAAATTCCACGTAGTTCGCATACAAAACGAGGGGTGGGGTTTATCCCATAAATCCAAATGGAGAATCTCTTATTTGTGAGTGTGTGTGTGTAGAAAAAGTGTTTTAGTTGTGAGATGAGTGTGAAAAAAGTGGGAGAATCCCAATTTGGAATTTATGAGCAAACCCTCTTTTTCTTGTTTTTTGGGTTTTATTTATATGAAAATAAGATATGTACAATAATACTAAATAAAAAGTATATTAGGAAGTGTGAGATGAGATAATAAAAGTGCTAAGTAAGAAAACAAGTTATTGGGAATTTAAGAGAATTTAAGAGAGAGTTTGAGAAAGTTCGACCTTCTTGAAGATCTTGAGCTTGATCCTGAATGTTGGAGAGCATACCTTGCACTTGGATGGTGATGGAGAGTGGGTAATTCACCAAGTTTGATCAAAAAGATGATGAAAAGTGTAAGTAAAAAAGTGATTTGGATGTTAAAATCACGCCGCCGTCGAGAGGGGTTTTTGGGATTCGCTGAGAGAGATTTCGATCAGATCTGGTCTCTCCTTTCAAATGAGGTGAAGACCTTTTTTTATAGGTATAGGTGGATGCCGTTCGGAATTAGCACGTTCCTTCATATCGGCACCTGCCGATAGGCAGGGTTTGGAACCTTCCGTTTGGCAATGCGCTTCAGGCTTTTTCAAAAAATCAGCCACTGCGGGAAAACTGTTGGTCAGAATCGCGCACGGGATATACCGTTGAAAAGGTAATTCAGATACCTTTGAAAGTCCTTTGGACCGCTCCCAGGTTCGGTAGTTGACTTTGGGTCAAATATGGCTCGTAAGCGTTTCTCGATCCATTGGATGTGGAATCGTTCGGACACAAATGGATCGTTCGTCCGTATGGCAAGTCCAAATCATGCACGGGGTACTTCTACATTCTATAAGTTGAAGGAATCTTGAGAGTAACTTTCCTCAGTATCTTTGATATCTTTGATGAGTGGTTGTATATGGTGTTGGGAACTCTCGGTCCATGGGTAGTTGTCTTGGAAGAATATCTCCATTCCAGGATTCATCTTCTTCTCTGTATGGTCATAACATGGTTCTGAAAAGTGGCAAAAGGGGAAGTCCTCACCCTCTTTGATGAATCGTTCGTTCAAGGAGTCACCTAGGATAGTCTTGACGTGGTCTAGTCTTTTCTTTGATCAAGACTGGCGGATCATCCTGAGCTCTTGTTCTGATGGTTGATACCCCAAACCATAAGGAGGAAATTCCTTCTTTAGTTCAATCGGCTCTAGTATTCCTTATTGTCTTTGTCCCAGCCCTAGTCCAGGTATAAAATGCATGTTTCCGAATATCTAGATCACGTTGACGTTACCATGAGGGTCGTATTCCTGATAAACCCTTTCTTTGAAGTCATCCCCTACCGGGAGTAGAAGTGGTTCAACTCGGAATCCTCATAGGAGAATATCATTTGACTCGTGTTGTATCTCAAGGATTGGACTACTTATACTTGCACCATCGGCATTATCGTCATCGCCCAAGATGGTAATGACCCGTCCGTCAGTGGAGAACTTTAATTTCTTATGGAGTGAGGAAGACACACCCTTGATATTGTGGAGCAACGGTCATCCAAGTAATAGGTTGAAACAAGCTGGGATGTTAATAAATTTGAATTTGACGATAGGGTTCATAGAGCCAGCCCCTATTACAAGATTTATGGATACCATTACCTCCCGACGGGTATTATCAAAGGCATGCACAATAGCGGAAGTTGGAGTGAGGTCGCTTTCTTTCAGGCCTAAACATTTGAAGCTTCTCAGTGGGCAGACATTCAGGGCAGATTCATTATTGACAAGAGAGAGTGGAACGGCCTTCCCCATAACTTTGACGGAGATGTTGAGTGCATGATTATGGTTTGTCCAAATCTTGTGTATTTCTTCTTCGGGAAAGGATAGCATTCGGGTAGAGGTCAAGGATCCGACCAAATTTACCGCATCTTCTGATGTGGTAGAAGGATGAACTGTGGGTCTAGTGAGCAACTTGATTAAAGCGTTTTTGGGCAGTTGAGAAGACATGAAAATCCCTTATAGAGTGATGTTAGCTTGAGGTTTCTTTAGTTGATTGAGGATCTTGCTCTCCTCAAGGGTCATCTCTGGAATCGAAAGGTTTTGCACACCCTTCCTCTTGTCATTGGCTCGTAGTGATTTTGGGATTTGGTAATGCTTCCCTGATCTAGTTATGTGATTTATTGAAGAAGGGAAGAACATGAACGCAATTTATTTATCGATCTCGGGTTATTCTGCTACCTTTTCTATTTCTCCGAGGAGTTCTTCAAATGATATCATTCCACACATGTCAGGCACTGGTCCAGTTTTCTCTGAAGCTTGTTCTTTATTCAAATCTCTAAATTATTCCTCCTATCCGGTGGAAACAATAATGTCTTTCCATGTAAGGTCAATGCATTCCACAACTTCAATGGCCTTTTCATATAGGTCTTCCCAATCTGTGGGGATGTGTAAGGGTGAAGGAACTAGGGACCCCTATAGCTTTAAAGCATCGAATAACTTGGTAATACTACAAATGTTATTGGTTTTCTTGAATAATTCTGCCATGATCTAGATGACATTATCTAGGCTGACTTCACCGGTTGGTACAATCCATCTATCTGATTCTCGAGCCCATTTTCGTGCTTCCAAGAATAGCGTACTGAACCTTTGACAATCAATGACCATCTGTGAGGGTAATTTCAGCCCGAATTCTAGGAGTTGGTTTAAGATTTCTGACAATTCCCTACGTCCATTTTTAGAATGGGTACAGACCACGATGCATGCTCTGGTAAGGAGTGATAGTGCCTAATCAGTGAGGCTAGTTGGGTGTAGGAGGAAATATGGGCAAATTTGGGGAGGTTTAGAGTATATGGGCATGATTTGAGTTGAGGGATCAAATTTTGGGTTCTCCTCTAAGAAGATGGCATTGATATGATTTGGAAGTGGGTTGTGAGTAGTGTTTGGTTTAGGATTGGCTGGTGGGGTGATGGTACCCCGGTCAATTAGACATTGGATTACATTTCTGAGGTGAAATCATTGGTTGGTGGTATGGCCAGCAGTTTGGTGAAAGGCGCACTGAGCATCTTCCATGAAGTTTCTTGGGATTGGATTTGGCAATGGACGGGGGTCCAAAGGTTTGATAAGGTTTCGTCTTGATAAACTTTAGAGAGGGGAGCATGGAGCTGGGTGTATTCCTTTAGAACTGGGACATGGCATCTTTCTAGTGCCCTTGATGTGGTTGGTTGAGAGATGCTATTGATGGTTGAGACTGCGGCACTGGCAGGCTTGTCATATTTTCTGGGGGTGAACTATCCGGACACCTTCTTTGGTTCAACATCTGTTTTAACGAGGCTTTCCTCGATTTCTACTCCAGCCTCCCTTAGAGCGCAAAAGTGGGGATAGTATTGTCCACCCATCGTCGCTCGAGACACATACTTCCAACTACGAATTCTGGACTCTTCGAGAGATAAAAACCATCGGGGGGAGCTATCCTTCAAAATCTGCTAAAATAATTGGGCAATCACATCTTCAGAATCCCCTAGTAGAGTCATGGAACGGTGATAACTTCGGGAATGAACAATTGGGGGTCCATTTCCTTCGATTTTCTCGATATTTGGCATCTTGAACTTCTCAGGTAATCTTGATTTAGGATAAGGAGACATGTGGGTGTAGTCTATGTAATTTCCTGAGATTCTGACTTGGTAAAACTTCTTGGTGAGCATCTTGAGGTCTTCTTTGACTTTGTTCAATTCTTCTTCTTTTGGGTTAATTACTATAGGTAAGTTATCCCCATGCTGGGAAAGATTCAGCATCGAAAGTTGGGCAGGCGGCGGCTCATTAGCAGGCGGGGCACGTGGAGTGTGCTGATATTCTTCGAAAACCCAGGTAGGCTCGGGTGGATCCATAACGCGAGGAAATAGGGCCTTGGGCTCTTGATGAATGGGAACCTGGTTTCATTGCATCTCTCATACCTCGGTTTGGAGGTTGTCAATCTTGGATACAAGCAAAGCTAGAACTACCGTGAGATCCGACTGCGTAACGAGTACTTGATCTGTGTGCCCCATGGAAAGCGGATGGATTCCGGACTCGGAAGGAGTAATAGGGGAACGAAAGGAACTCCAGGGTGACTTAACTGAAGACCTAAGCCAATAAGGAGCCAGGCCAAGGGCTTGCGATAGACCTGAGAAGGCGTAAAATGGGATTTATTTTGAGAAAGAAGGATGAATTTTTTTTTTCCATTTCTTTTCCGAGATTGAAAGACAAAATATTTTTGGATTTTTGATAAAGAGAGGAGAAATGTTTTTGGATTTTTGATAAGGAAAAAAATGTTTTTGGAATTTAGATGGAGAAAAAAGGGAATTTCCCCTTTGGAGACGGTCTCAACATGATTATTATAATTATTATGTTTTCCTAAATGGAATTTGGATAGAGAAAAAAGGGATTTTCCTAAATGCAAAATGAAATGCCAGACGGGACCCGAGCTTGGAAAAATGGGGTTCGTAATATATGCAAAGCTATGGCTAGGCTTGTGACCATGCTCATGGACAGGGTCCCGTTTTAAAATATGTACAAAAATTCGGGCGGTAGGCCGACCAAAAATTTTGGCAGAGTTTTGGCTTGAAACCAGCAATCTAACATGTGTTTCCTAAGTTTGACACCTATATACGAGTATGCAATTGGTTGGTTGAATTGGAATGGGTTACCCCCTTTGGCGTGACTTCCACGTATACGTCTTGCTCTTACGGGCAATCGGTACTTCTGGACAAGCCATTTGGTATACCTGAGTGTACATGAATTTCCTCACCATATACCTCATGGAGATGGTACGTGTGAGAGAGAATTCGATATACTCGGCATACGTGAACGAATTCCCTGTGATATACCTCCCGTCATGACTTCGGTCAAGCGGTATGATGCGAGGGAACTGTTCGATATACGTTGAAGGTACTTAGCCAATGGAAGGTGAGAGTCATATCGCTTAGGCTAACTGCGACCTGTTGGACCAGCGCCCATCACAAAGTGACCTTCCAGTTACTGGGTAAAATTTGGTCAATAGTAATGCTCTTTGGTGATGTCGTGTGAATCATGTATGATTCTTTTATTAGTATCTTATGAGAATGTCTTTCTTGATTATGCGAAACAAGGAGAAAAGTGCAAGTAGCAATCGTACACCAAGTATGGATGGGGCGTGCAACATATGGATATATGTGACCCTAGGTGAACATGGTGCGAAGTGTACACGGAGAATTTTCTATAAGTGTGTGAATAGAAGCATAAGCATGGGATACACATGAGTAATAAAGAGGGACATGTAAATAGTTGAGAACATAAGAAAACATAACACCCACGTAAATAGATTCTAGACCTTAAAATAATAAAGTCCCCAGCAGAGTCGCCACTATGGCCATCCCTGATCCTTGCCGCGGGGCGGATGAGCGTGAGGGAGGATCTCAGGTCCCGTGCATCCCTCTCGGGAGTGCTTCGGCCGACGTCATTTGAGGTGAGGTGGTAAATGTAGAGATATTAGAGTTTCCAGTCTATTTTACTAAAAATATACAAAAGAAAAGGGGAAGCCATCTCGAAGGACAGCATCGAAAGACATACTGGTGCATACGAAACCAAAACGATTCGAAAGGGGTCCAGAGGCTAATTTACGAAATGGGAAGGTATTAGGCACCCATTCCGCCCTTCCGGTCTCTTATGGGTTTTTGTTATTTTCCTTTTTATTTTCCCCATGATGTGTGTGCATGCGTATATATAGTGGAGATAGGAATCATCATCTTGTACCATGGAAGAGGTAAAGCGAGTCGTCCCTAGGAAGGTGTAAAAGGTATTAGAAAATAGGATTTAAGCGATCATCACTACGTAAATCATTATGAGGGAACGATAACGTATATGGAATAATACGCCACTAAGAATAAATATATATGTATATATGTAGTATAATAGAATGGAGTTTAGAGAACATAGGAAATGAGAAAAAAAATAAAAATAGGACTCGAGTCTCGGGTTTTACCCCGATATGCCTACGTAGCCTATAGAGGCATCAAAGTCCACGTAGTTTGCATAGAAAATGAGGTGTTGGGTTTATCCCATAAATCCAATCGGGGGGATTCTCTTATTTGTGTGTATGTATGTGGGTAGGAAAAAGTGTTTTAATTATGAGAAAAGTGTAAGAGAAGTGTGAGAATTCCCATTTGGAATTTATGAACAAAACCTCTTTTTCTTATTTTCTGGGTTTTTGTTTATATGAAAATAAGATATGTGTAATAATACTAAGTAAAAAGTATATTAGGATGTGTGAGATGAAATAACAAAAGTGCTAAGTTATAAAATAATTATTGTGAACTTATGAGAATTTAAGGAGAGAGTTGAGAAAATTGGACCTTCTTGAAGATCTTGAGCTTGATTTGAATGTTGCAGGGAAACCCTTAGACTTGTATGATGATGGAGGGTAGTTAATTCACCATGTTTGATGAAAAGGATGATGAAAAGTGAAGGTTGGAAAGGGATTTGAGTGGGGAAATCACGCGGACTTCGAGAGAGGTTTTCAGGATTTGTTGAGAGTGAATTCTATTATATCTGGGCCCTCTTGCTAGTGAGGTCAGGCCTCCTTTTTATAGGCCCAGGGAATTGTCGATCGGCATGGCCCTATTCCTGCCATTAAGCAGGTGCGTTTAGGCACACTACTGATAGGCAGGCTCTAGGACCTGTTTTTGGTAGTATTTTTTAGGCCTTTTCGGAAAATCGGTCATAGAATGCAAAGGATAGATAAGAATCATGCATGGGGCAGACCGTTGAAAAGGTAATTCAGAGACCTTCGAAAGTCCTTTGGACTGCTCCTGGGTCGGGGAGTTGACTTTGGGCCAAATATGGCTCGGAAGCATTTGTCAATCCATTGGCCGGGGAATCGTCGAATGAAAACGGATCGTTCGTCCGCATGGTAAGCCCAAATTATGCATGGGGTGGACCTTTGAAAAGGTTAGGAGATTTACTTCAATATTCCAATGAGTTTGATTAGGTTTAGGGAGTTGACTTTGTTCAACCGGGCCCTGGAAGCATTCGGTGACCTTTCGGAGTAAAATGGATCATTCGTCCGTATCGTAAGTCAGAATTATGCACGGGGATGACCGTTGGAAAGGGGATTCAGTTCCCTTAGAAGATTCATTCAGTCTCGGTCGAGCTGAAGAGTTGAACTAGGTCAAACAGAGCCCGGGAGCGCCCAGTGGCCTCCCGATTGAGTGTTAGGGGAAATGGGTCGTTCGTCCGCATGGTAAGTCAAAATTGTGCACGGGACAGACCGTCGAAAAGGAGTTTCAGTTACCTTCGGAGATTTATTCAGTCTTGGTCAAGTTAAAGACTTTGACTTTTGGTCAAATGGAGCCTGAGAGTGCCCGATGGCTTCTAGGTCAGTAGTCGGGGTATGACCTGGGTTTATAGTGATGAAAGGAGTTGCTAGGGACCTAAGGAGAGTTTATGGGGTAACATAATGGGGTATATACATAACGGAACAATGGTTACTGGTTACAACGTTACGTATCATATAAGAAATTCAAGGATATTTGAACTGATAATCCCATACTTACCATTTCACTGAGGGATATAAAAATAATCAAGTCATTAAGAAAACCAAATAATAATCAATCAAAAACCTTTGGGAAAAGTAACCGTCTAGGTACGCAATTAAAGTGACACTAATACATATGTTGCAATAATATAGGCTCTCAATCATCTAAGACCATTAGGCCAAGTATTAAGTTAAGTGGGATAATACATCAGTCTACTTCCCAGTTAATACTGATGCTTATAATATAATGGCAGAAAAGTGAAAGGAAAAACTAAATCAATAAGGAACATAATATCAATTATTAGGTGAGAAAGGTTAAATTGATCCACAGTGAAATTCAAATACCAATGAACAAATTCAAATACCTATGATATTTAATGAAATATGCAGTATGATAGTATGATAACATGCACATACTAAGAGTAAATAGGAGCTATCACATAGAGATATCAGTAGCAGTATGTTAAATACGCAAAGCTTACTATTGAAAATGTAGAAAAACCTACCAATGTATTGATTAGTTGAGCTTGTACGATTCATTGTTCTTTGTCATATTTAACAGTATTTTTTAATGCAAGCATTACTACGAATAATATAAAAATAAATATACACACTACATGTTGCTTTTCGTGATTACACTGTCGTCGGTATTGGATTAACAAACTATATATATATATATATATATATATATATATATATATATATATATATATATATATATATATATATATATATATATATATATATATATATATATATAAAAAATTCATATACGATTTGAATAAAAACATCCATCTAATTTTCTTAACATGTTCGAACAATTTTCTTTAGGAAAATATCATACAATAATATTTTAGCTGTTATTAGGAAGTTTAAATTGGCACGACGGCCAAAATATGGTGTTCTAAAAAATAGTGTCGAAATAAAAATATTTTATATAAAACAATTCTACTCGACAAAACGATTCCAATGGTATGTTACATATAGTTTTCTTATCAACATTTTAAAAGATATGAATTTCATCTTGCTGCACACACACATACACACACACACACACACACACACACACACACACACACACACACACATATATATATATATATATATACGGGAAGAGGTTCAAAATTGAACATAAAAGAAGAAAATTTTAATGAACCTTAACAAAAAAGAAATTCCAACCGATTAATTTTAATTCATGTTGTAATTGGTCTGCACCAGCGGCAATGGACATGCGTGTCGATCGAATATTTTTTTTACCTCCAACCCCCACCGCACCCCACCCCCAATCTCCCATCAAACTAGTGGTACTATCGGATTCGTCGGAGGAAGCAATGGAGAGACTTGGACGATTTTAAAAAAAGAGATCCATGTTCTCATTCCGTATCCTTGGAAATTTCGTTGAGACCCATGCCTCTCCGTTGAGGCAAATTATTCCTCCCTTCGAATATTGATTCCTTTAAATTCCTATTAATTTTAAATCAATCTCTACAAAAAAAACGAAAGAGAGTGTAGTAGATGCAAAGTGAAGTGATAAAGTAACTTCACGTCATAAGAACTTGAGAGAGAGAGAGAGAGAGATTAGATTTGTTCTTTACTGTAGAATAGGACAGTGAGTTAAGAAGTATATAACTGACATGGGTAGATACTCTTTACTAGCATTAAATTGTTTACACACGTACTATTTAGGTATGAATTTGGGGGGTGGGGGTATTATAGGTGTACGGGGGTCTCGTGTCACACGCGTATCCATTGCCTCTGGCACTGAACAATTACAAAATAGGAATTAAAATTAATGGGTTGTAATGTATTTTTTGTTAAGGTTCATTTAAATGTTAATCTTTTATGTTCACTTTTGAACCTCTCCCTGTATATATATTTTATTAAAACTTACAACTATTCAACGAAATCGACACTGCCCATATGTCCATATACCATAGACATAATACCGACTATTTAGTTAACATATCTATGTAGGCACACGCGTAGAATAAATGGGTCATGTGGGAGAGGAAGGTATGAAAAAATGGTTACGATAGCTACCTATTTAAAGCATTTGATATGCAAATATCTAACGATTGAAATAATATAATATATAAATAGCTTACATATTTGGATTAAAATAGTACTATATATAAATATCATAGATATTTTTAGTAAAATAATATTATATCTAAAGCTATTTTGTTTAAAATAGTACTATATATAAATATCATAGATATTTTGACTAAAATATTATTATATCTAAAGATATTTTGTTTCAACTATTATTATTCTTAGTTTAAACCCTTTAATTTTCAAACCCAATTTATACTTTTCACCATATACTTGTTTTAATTTCCTCGATTTGCCACTAATTTCATTTTTTGTTAAGATACACTTTCTAAAAAGATTTTTTTACTACTAATAAGCGTAAAATGCTAATAAAAATATGTTCTGAAAGCACTCGTTGGTCAGTTGATAGAAAGTTCTTAGAGGAAAACGAATCGTTCATCCGAACTGTAAGGACGATTCGCACACGAGATGGATCATTGCAAAACGTATTCAATGCCCTGCGAGATTTGATCCAGCTTCCTTTGGTTTAGAGATTTGACAAAGTTCTGATAGTTCTCAAATGTTCTCGGTGACCCTCCGATGACCCTTCAGAATAAAAAGAGTTATTCGTCCTTACCGTAAAGATGATTTGTACATGGTGAGAACCGTTGAAAAGGGGATCATATTCTCTTCAATATTTAATACAAGTTCACCCAGGCTAAAGAGATTCAAATTGCAAGTTGTTACATTTTACCTACCTCAAAATAATTTCAATCTCAAAATTTGTTGTATTCTCGAAGTTTCAAATAAGAAGGGAAATTGTTTGAGAAATATCAATTTGGAGATATTTAAAAAATGGATAAATTTTCAGAGGACTTAAGAACCTTACTAATGATAGTAAATGTGAGCAAAGTTTGATGATATAATGCTTATTTTGTTAAATAAATTGAATCCCTTTTATATCTAAAATTACCTAGCCTATTACAAGAATTCCAATACATATTCTTGTGGTACAGTACATTACACTTGTTTCTTCCACTGGAATTTCTATTAAGAGTGTATACTTTAACGAACTACTTGATGGTGTTAATGTGTTTGTGAAATCACCTATCGGGTAATTGGGAAGAATACAACGATGGTTTATCGTAATTGATAACCTTATTAAAAATTCTACATAGTAAGAGAAGATGTAGTTAGAATCATGAGGTTGGGTTTACTTAACTTCCTAAATATAATAATAATGCATCTTATAGGATTTGACTTCTAGTAAGCCACTAATTGAGATTGAAGGTAATGTTTGATATTTTAGGGTATTTTAACTACTCTTATTGGTTCAATTGGTCCCTAGTTTTACATAATATTAATAAGAATCATAGTTAGTTTAGTGTCTAATGTTGCAGATTCATCACATGGAATCTACGATAGATATATAAAGAGGTGGTTTACGAAAAAGAATTTGAGTATATTTATACAACTATAAGGAATATGTTGCTTTACAGATATCGTTCAACAGATTGATACTAGTGTTTGAAGTATGTGGAATCCATGTACTGACATTTGTTAAATCATAGCAATAAGGGTGGAAACTTTTTCAGAAATGAGTTTTGTACTTCGGGTAGGATAATGTTAGATCATAATGATGTTCAATCTAAATTTACATATGCCAATACATGATTTGTGTGTCACAAAAGAGAAAGGAGACAATCCTCTTTTTCAATCCATTTACAGGAAAAAGAATTAGCATAATTAGGCTAAGCTTATACGACCAATTTTAAAATAAATTACAAATATACCTAGAAAATGGAGTGGTTTGTATAATCTAAAAACATGTATTTATTCAAACCTTTAATGTAATCTGAGCTTCTATTTACATCGACAGGGTTACTCGTATTGAAAATTTTACTATGAATCGTAATACTGAGCTTTTGGAATGAAAAACAACTTCTATTTGGAGTGAAGGACAGGTTTGGTGAGTTTTTCCAATATCATCCATACATAGAATTACATCCTTGGTATGAACGGGGTAGTTTTACCAATAATGTTCATAGGGATGTGATATCATTTCCATTTATGGATCAAAAGAAATTCAAGGAAATTCACTAAGTGCATGTGATCTATATCGAAATTGAAAACGTGTTTCCCTATCACTTGATAATCATTGAGCCTAACTTTTCGGTTTATGATTCTAACACAAGGTGATCTGGGAGTGATTATTCTACGTTTGTCTTTCTCAAGGTCGGGTAATAAATACTAGTTGGTTAATAAAAAAATTATGGGGGTCATGTAAATTATAACAATATCGTAGGAAATGATGTTGTTAAATATTTCGAAAAGTACTGCTTAAGGTGTTGGCTATAGCTTTTGCTCTTATGTGGTTGGTGTCTACCTTGAATCTGTAATCTTTAAAATTACATTCAACTTTTGTGTCCTAAATTCGAGTTTGCTTAGGTGAAGATGTATCTCAAACTTTTGTGATCTCAATTTTACTTTGGATTTCGTACAATAAAGGACTTATGGTTTCCTATATTTATGCAAAAATAGCATAAAGTGTGGAGAGAAATTTCTTTTGAATATGTACTAACTGGATATATAAAAATTGGTACTAGGGTTGAGGTAAATAATTACGTTGGAGTTTGAACTAATGTTGGATTTGTTTTATTTCCCTTAACGTGAATGGTTACGGTACACTGCTTAGAATTCTAGAGGGTCATAGGGATTATATTCCATATAAATTCATCGAAAGGTAGTGTAAAAACACTTACAATACAGTTTTAAATCAATTATCTATCCAAAACATACCTTGTTGAGTTTGAGAACATTCACTGAGTGAGGTTCTATAATTTGAAATTACAAATGAACTATACAGAATTAAGGGCAGGCTAGTAGTATGAACTAACTAGTGTTTATTATTCCGAAAGAGATTTAACTGCAAAAAGAAAGTTATTGGTGTGGTCATAACGTTGACATGTATTGGGATTGGAATATATTGATACAATTAAAATACAATGAACACATAATGAGTGCTAAACAATTTTACGATTTAATCTAACTGATGGACTATAGAACTAATACATTTGCTAACATTAAAATGTCCAATGTATTTTGTTAGCCATAAGTTTTTCTCGAGTTTATTGTATCTTCTAAATAGTTTATTGGGTCATTAAATAAGGAAATCAACAAGTACTCTGGGGTTGAGCGTTTCAATTAGGACGCGATATAATATAAATATCTGGTTGATCAATATCAACAATTGTTTATTCAGGATAAAAACATTGGCAACATCTGGTAGGTATAACAATAATTCATATAATGATGTCACTAGAATTAAAATATCTCAGGCTCACAAAGTTTAGGGTTACAAATGGTTTCTAAAACAAGATAACCCGTAATTATCTATTCTAGAGGTTTAGGGTTAATAGCAATACAAATAACAAATCAATCCAAAACTTTTGGAGATAAATCAATCCAAATAATTAGATATAATCAATTCGGATAACTAGAGATAAAGTAACAAGGTCAAGAGAAAACTCTGAGGAGAGGCATAAATAAAACTAGGCACTCAATAATCTAAGTCCTATAGGCAAATACTAATGTCGTCGGTAAAACTTTAGTTTATTTCCTTGTTATATCGTATGCTATGTAAAAAAAGATTCAATGGAATCAGGAAAACTTGAATTTATTGTTGCAAGACAGCATAGTGATTTTTAATACCCCATATTTTTAATGATTTTAATTATGAGATTAATTGACTTTAAAAAGGGAAATTTATTTATAATTAATCTGAATTTAATTAAACAATTACTAGCGTGACGAGTGTTAGTATTTATTGATGTGAGTTATGTCAAAAATTACTTAGTGAGTAAAGTAATATATGATTATGAAATTATTAAAGTGGTCGTGAGTGAAAAATATGGCAGTTACAGTAAACATAGTTGGGATGCGCATGTGAGACCTGTCGGGACTTAAATGAGGAAGAATAATGTAATTTTATTTTTTGATTATTTGGATGGCTGTTTTGAGTGCGCCAATGTGTTCAAAAGGGTCGAGATAGTAAAAAAATCCTACTAGAGTGTTTAGTTTGTAGTCCGAGGCAACTTTAGGCCAACCCAACACCCCGGAGGGGCATTTTTTGTCTTTTGAAATATTGGGATTAATTAATGGACGAAAATTAGATTAATATATCACCCCTTACATTGTAACAGTTAGTGTTATGTTCTGCAAAAATAGAGATAGTCCAAGAGGTAGAAAGAGAAGAGATTCCTAGGAGTTCCAAGGCAAAACCCTATCACCTCTCATCAAAAACATCGACAACGCGTGGATCTATACAAGTTTAAAGAGACGAATCAAACCTTCTTGAAAAGTCAAGTGTTTATCTTCCTTAATTTTAGAACATATAGTGTCCATGTTAATTTAGTTGGTTGTTTATTCATGCTATTATGGGATTCGAACTGAAATTGGGCCTTAAATGTACAATTATGGTATAGGTTTTGCATGTAGATGAATAATAATATACTGAGGATTAGAAATATGAATTTGTTATATTGAATTCATGAATTTCACTCTGGGCTTAGTTGTCATTAATGGTGATTTCGTGAAATTAGGGCTTTTTAATGATTTGAGGAATAAATTTGAATTTGTATTGTAATTTTAAGGATTTGAGATTAAAAATATCTTGGAAATAATACTATTACTAGTGGGTATAGTTTTAAATCATTGGATTTGATTTAGAATGAGAGTTTGAGAAATTTACATGATGAAAAGATGGAAAAACGCTAGATTAGAACTGAGAGGGACGAACTGTGGTTTTCTCGTGTGAACGACCTCGTTCGAACGAGAATTCCAATGGGCCATATAATGTGAATTCAGAGCACAATTTGTTCGAACGACCTCGTTCAAAAGATAATTCCAACGAGAATTATGTCCTTGATTCTTTCAAAATTTCATTCTAACGATATTCTCCACACTTCTTACGAGATTTCAAAATTTTTATTTTTTTCCTAGACAAGTCAAAATCTTATGAGGTAAATTCAATTGAGAGAAAATGACCTACGCTATTCATGAATGACTACATCACGTGGACTAGTGGTGAGATGATTGTGTAGCTACATAGGGAATATGTTGGAATAAGAGGGCCTTATGGAATAGATACGATAGAGAGATCAATCTTACGTATAGAGTAACATGAGTATTTGAGATAATAATACTACGTATAAACTTGAGGACTTAAGTTACGTGAATACCTAATGATTATTATAGGATGTGTGTATGTACCTATTGATTGAATTATTATGTGTATTACATACGTACGTGCTTACTATCGGGTGGAGGTTGTGCGTTGTGGACGATCATATCTTGAGGAGCATTTGGGGGGATTTTGATTCGTATCACTAGAACATAGAACCTTGGTACGGGTTATAAGTGAGAATGATAGTGTTGACGGTCATATGGGCCCTTAGGTATGTTCATATCACATGGGCTTGGAACTATATTCTCCTCCAATATGTTTTCTTGTTTTGATGGTTCACAAGAGATTGAATCTATAGTCCTTCATGAAATGAGCGATTCACCGGGACATGATAGAAGAGTATGAATTGCACCAAGGGGCCTTAACCCATGGGTGCTGATATAGTATATACATAGAGAGATAAATATATGTATAGATGTTACTTATTCTACTATGTGTGTTTAGTAGATATAGAATTAACAATATTTAACAATATTCTTAGTGATAAATAGGCTTACCTATAAGAACAACGACTATGCATATGAATAACTATCCTTAAAAATGGGGTAATATGGGATACAGGTGATACGGGTAGATGCATGAAATTATTAGTGTGATAATATTTATCTTCGGACTAGTTAGGTTGGTTAGCATAACTAGAATGCGATAAATATATTCATTAGGTATGCTCTTTAGATTAGGGGTGAGTATCTCAAGTGAGAGTACGAGAATCGAACATGTACACTATATGGGCTATTTTTTCATTTAATCACTTGTTTATTTTTAAATTATTTTCAACTCGGGATCTGACCCGTTTATTGTAAATCTGTTTTCTTTTGTCAAATTATTTTAGGTGCCTAGCCACAGGGACACCAAGGATAGGAGTTCTATTCATTTGATGAGATGTAGAAGTTACACGACATGGTAGTAGACGCCTCAATGATTCTCATTCCTCCATTTTCAGTTAGGGCATGTCGCCCGTTTTACTTATTCAGACAGTTAGATTGTGGATCTAGTTATTTACTCCTTTAAGTTGTTGGTTCATTTTATTGGATTCTTATATTTGGGATTTAGGCTGGAAGTGTTTACTCCAGTCTCATTTTTTACCTTAGTCTTCTTGTTTCTTATGAGATTCGTTTGATTGATGTATAATTAGTAATTGGTTATTTTAATTCTATGTTAATTAAAAGATAAAATTTTGACATCAACCTTTTTAAATATTAGGTAAATTGTATTAATAACAAAGTTTTCAAATGTGATGCATATTCTGAACCAACTGTATATTATGAATTAATTTAATACAGGACTAATTACCTAGTATTTAAATAGACGAGGTGTCATAGGTGGTATCAGAGTATCAAGTTCTAGAGTCTTTAGGTTTTGTACTCCTTATTATGCTTCCAATGCAATTTTCTTTAATATAGAGCCCTATATTTAGGACTGTTAAACTCATTATTTTCCCACTTTACGTCTTCAACTATTTCGGATATCTATTGTGGACATATAAAGCTTCTCTCTCATTTCAAATGCCACCCAGATGTGCACAACAAGCTCCTAGGGATGCCAGGCCTGAGCCCCATCCAGCTCCATCACAGGGCACGATGAATGCTACAGAAGTTGTCACAATCGTAGGATAGGTGGTAAATGGAGCTTTGGTCGTAGTACAAAAGGACCCACCCCAGGCACCGGTGGTGGACTTAGCACCAATTCATGCTTTCCCTTCTGCTAGGAGTCAGTCAGAGATACCTTCCAGAAGGCACACCCTTCCATATTCGTAGGGAGTTCTGATGTTATGGTTGTGAGTCAATGGAAGAAAGACATCAAGTGGAACTTGAGGATGTATGAGTGTACTGAGGTTCAAAGTAATATAATAGATACTTTTAATCTAGTGGGAAAGGCACTGGAGTGGTGGGAGTCTATTACCACTATAGAGGAGAGAGACAACATGACTATCCAGGACTTCTAGGTGCGATTCGACCGTAAATATTTCCTTTCTGCCAGTTAGACTGAGATGTGACGAAAATTATTAGACCTCACCCAGGAGGGGAAGAAAATTGCGGAGTACGAGGAAGAGTTTACAAGATTGATTAATCTGGTGCCCGATAAGGTTCCTATTGATGGGAAGAAAATTCAGATGTTTATGAATGGATTGACTCGGAGGATTTTCCAACACCTTTGGGGTAATGTTTCATTGGGTTCATAGATTGATGTACTTAACATCTCCCTACTACACTTCAAGGATCACCTCTTCCATCAGAAGGGAAGAAAATGAGTGGGGGAGTCCATCCAGAGGGCAGGACAGAAGGTAATGGTGCCAGTGGGACACAGCCAACTCAGGGACAGCAAGACAGGGTGAACACAATTACCCTCTGTGGACCCTTCTAAAAGATTCATATAAAGTGACTACCGAAATGGACATGGAGGTTTTAGGTAGGGTCATCAGGGCTAGCTTGGACAGCAGGGGTACCAGCGCTTTCAGTAGCGGCAATAATGCTTTCAACAGGACCAAGGGAGGGGAGGTAATGGCCATCAGGGCCGAGGGCATCAAGGGAAGATGGGAGGACACTTTTTAGGGAGGTTATTTGGTTGAGTCAACACTGGCCACAAATGTCAGGACTATCCTCAGAGGGGTATAGCCTCGCAGTAGCAACAACAGGACGCTAGTCAAGAGCCCCAACAACTGATATTTCTAGCCTCCTTTCCATCACCACCGTAGGTACCATCTTTACCAGCCGTTTTAGCAACGCCGATCCAGCAGGGATAGCTGAAGTATGGCCATATCTATAATTTCCCAAAGGATGCAGTTCCAGGCTCCATATGCAATTGAGGGTACTTTACTTTGGGGAATATATTATTTGACTCGAGATTTTAACATAGTTCTATTTCCACTAGTTTTGCATGCTCCACGGGGTTATTAGACACGATAAAGAGAACCGTTACTAGTGTACACTCACCATTAGGCTATGGGTATTTGATATTCTTTATATGTCGAGGAGTGGGCATAGAATTTTGGAGATTAATCTTACCGGTCAACATGCTTGTCGTAGATATGCACAGGTATGATGATATTATAGGGATGGATTGGTTAGTTATGTATAGGCGATGATTGGCTACTATAATCGTAGTATTTTATTTGCCATACTGGGTCAGGAGATGTTTTTGGTGGCGACGCCTCGTCCTAAGGGAGGTTCGCCCACCCATTTATAACATATAGGGGAGGAGACCTCCATGGAGGTGGTGATTCCACTTGATTCGATTTTGATTGTCCGTGAGTTCGTTGATGTATTTCAGGACATACCAGGTCTATCACCTAGGAGAGAGATAGAGTTTGTGATAGACTTGATGCTAGGCACTCGGCTGATAGCTGGTGCACCTTACCGTATGTCACCAGCAGAGATGAGGGAGTTATGGGATCAGATCGAGAAGTTATTGGGACTAGGCTTCATTGGTAGGAGTACCTCTCCTTGGGGAACTCTCGTATTGTTCATAAATAAGAGAGATGGCTCACTACAGTTGTGTGTTGACTACTAAGAGTTGAATAAGGTCACTTTACAGAATAAGTATACATTGCCCCAAATTGATGATCTACTCGACCAATTGAGGGGTGCTGCCAACTTCTCGAAGATAGACTTGAGGTCGGGATACCATCAGTTATGTATCAGGGAGAAGGTTGTGTTTAAGACTACATTCTTGATGTGATATGGATCCTACAAGTTCAGGGTTATGCCATTTGGGCTAACAAACGCACCAGCCATATTCATGGACTTTATGAATAGGGTGTTCAGAGAGTTCTTATACCAGTTTGTCATTATCTTCATTGATGACATCCTAATTTATTCTCGGACTAAGGAGGATCATGTCGAGCATTTGAGTCTAGTTTTGCAGACACTCCGTGAGCATAAGTTGTATGTGAAAAATGAGAAGTGTGGTTTCTGGCTAAGAGAATTTCAGTGTTTGGGAACATTGTTTCTGAAGAGGGTATACCCATAGATCGGGGAAGGTGTCAACGGTGAGATAGTGGGGATAGCCCATGACGCTGATGTGACAACCAACCTAATTAACTATCGGGCGATCACTCCTATACCAAATTAAAATAGTAGTCTCATATGGTTCATTCTCTGCATCACATTCGAAAACCAAATTAATTATTTATAACCTATTAGGCTGGCGTCAAAATTTTATCTAACTAATATTTTTAACCAAACCATTTAATATAACACATCCAAAATTGTTATAATTAGAATTGAATGAAATAAAATAACCGAACACTCGGTTTAACATAATACAACCAAATCGAAAGCCGCACTAAAAGGCGGTAAGAGAATAAATAAATGCGATTTGGTTATTATCCCGAATGTTTATACATCACCTCCTATCTAGATTTCAAGGATATAAGCGTATACAGTATACCTGCATGCATCCATAGCTGCTGCAAAGAATGGATGACTCGAAGGAATTATCATTTAGGCGTTCGTGTGTGTGGACACCTAAAATATATACATATATAGCAAGAGAGGGGAAAAAGAGATAAACGGGTCAGAGACCGGGTTGTAAAAATATTTAGCAAGTGCATAAAAGCTATATTTAAAAAAATATAGTTTATCTCATATTTAAATTGGTATCGCACTCCCATGAGATACCCCTCACCCCTCATCTAATAGTGCACAACTACCGCGTTCCTATTAAATAACGAAGTCCAATACCTTGCCTAACTAATCCGTTCCAACCATTCTCAAATCCTCATTAACCTGAGTGCTAAGGGTTCAACTTCTCCCCAGTATCAACATTATGCCATGTTCGTGCATGGGGTGTCTCGCGAAGCAAAATCCAAATAAGGAACCCCCCCCCCCCCCCCGATACACTACTACCGGGCAATGTCGATCGTCGAGATCCATTAGGCCCTTAGTACATAACGTATATATATATATAGAGAGAGAGAGATACCTACCTATATAAATACATATACATCACATAATCATTTGATATACATGTCACAATTTATGTCCGGGAGAAATATCCCAGAATGAGAATAAATCCTTATTCATTTTTATCTCTTTACTCTCGTTCGATATATATATATATATATGTGTGTGTGTGTGTGTGTGTGTGTGTGTGTGTGTGTGTGTGTGTGTTCTTATGCATAGGTAATATACTATACACACAAGTACAATAACCCTCCCATCGAGCTATAACTCGAGGATGCAGTCTCATAGTGCCGATC
Source organism: Sambucus nigra (assembly GCA_949130495.1). Taxonomy (NCBI): domain Eukaryota; kingdom Viridiplantae; phylum Streptophyta; class Magnoliopsida; order Dipsacales; family Adoxaceae; genus Sambucus; species Sambucus nigra. The sequence goes on from OX422209.1 coordinate 256,963,712, forward strand.
CAAATCCGGATGGACTCGCTATACCACGGTACCAAGCCAGACTTACTCAATGGTCATGGTAAAATATACACAACGGTGGAGGCGTCCATGTTCCCTCTACAAGTAGAGTAAACACATCGCACTTGAACGCGGGACGAGATGACCTGGGGATATACTCTCCCTGCTCCTCAAGCCATGATATTCACTCATATCGCGCAACCTCCTTGGATCGTACTATAGAAAATATATAACTTGGCTGTTCAATCCCTACACCAAAGAAAAGTCCGCGGAACCAGGCTTCAAGATATAAATATACCAATCACACAGAGCTATATTTATTCATATCATCGCATATATATACTTTAACAACTTTCAAAAATCCGTTTTGATTAAAAAAAATCCCGAAAATCTTTGTGATTTATCACTACCAACTACGATATGAGATTTATGCTTAAAATAAAGAAATCAAGTAAACACTTACATCGTGGATAAAATTCGATGACCTCGAGTCGAATCCCATGGAGTTTGGACAGAATCTCCCTTTTCCTCTTATTTTCTCTCCTCTCCTCTCTTTCTTTCTTTCTTTCTTTCTTTCTTTCTTTCTTTCTTTCTTTCATTTCTCTCCTATCATCTCTTCCCTCTCTTTATTTATTTTCTCTTCTCTATTCTCCCACCCTCTCTTTCCTTATATAGGGGAGAATAAGGGTTTATCCCCTTAAAACCCAAAATGACTTGTTTACTCCATTTCGAGTCCTTATTTGTCTAAAAGTTACCGGAGCCTAAACACTACCCCCGGATACTTGTCAGACTATCTCGGCCATTCTAAAACCAACCGCGTACTCAAAATTCCCATTCGAGTCACTTATCTATGATTTACTAATTTAAACCCAACGCATCTCAATGCGATTTTCTAATTAAAATATTAACCGTTGTCGTTTTATCCAAATTCGACTTGTAATTAAAATACTCCAACTCATTTACTTTTTCTCAAAAGTAAATGAAACACACCCCAAAAATAATCAAATGTTCATAAATCCCTAAATTACTATTCATAGAATTTCCCTTAATCTCCACATTAAGCCTACTTATGAAATTTAATTTTCCCCAAAAGTACGGGGTGTTACATAAGAAGGATTTATTCTCATCCCGGGAGATTTCATCCGGACATAAATTGTGAGATGTATAGCAAATGATTATGTGATGTATATGTATTTATATGGTTATGTATATATATATACGTTATGTACTGAGGGGATAATGGATCTCAATGATCGACATTGCCACGTAGTAGTGTATCGAGGGGGTTCCTTGTTTGGATTTCTCTTCGTGAGACATCCCACGCACGAACATGGCACAGTGTTGAGACTGGGGAGAAGTTTATCCCTTAGCAGTTGGATTTATTAGGATTTGAGAATGGTTGGAATGGATTAGTTATGCAGGGTATTGGACAAGGTTATTTAATAGGAACGCGATAGCTGTGCACTATTATATGAGGGGTGAGGGGTATCTCGTGGGATTGCGATACCAATTTAAATATGAGATAAACTATATTTTTTTAAATATGGTTTTTTTACACTTGCTAAATATTTTCAGAACTCGGGCTTTGACCCGTTTATCTCTTTTCCCCTCTATTTCTATATATGTATATATTTTAGGGTTCGAGACATAGGGACGCCTAGATGATAATTCCTTCGAGTCAGCCGTTTGCTGTAATAGTTGTGGATGCGTTCAGGTATACTATAGACGATTCTATCCTTGAAATCTAGATAGGACGTGTTGCATAAACATTTAGTCTAATAACCCAGCCGCATTTATTTATTCTTTTACCGCCTTTTAGTGCGACTTTTGATTTGGTTGTATTATGTTAAATTGAGTGTTCGGTTATTTGATTTCATTCAATTATATTTATAACTGTTGTGGATGCGTTATATTAAATGGGTTGGTTAAAAATATTAGTTAGATAAAATTTTGACGCGAGCCTAATAGGTTATTAGTAATTAATTTGGTTTTTGACAATGATGCTGAGAATGAACCATATGAGACTCCTGTTTTAATTTGGTACAAGAGTGATCTCCCGGTATTTAATTAGGCGGGGTGTCACAGATGGTATCAGAGCATCAAGTTATAGTGTACTTAGGAACATGTGCGAACGTACTACGCTTTCAACGTTGCTCTCGATTTGATATAGAGCCTTAGGATTATGATTGGTGATTCATCTTGTGAGATTTCGTTCTCATGTTATTATGAAAGATTATAGTAAATCTTTTGTGCGCTAGTTTGAGGTTCGTGTGCTGATCGATGAAGGGAGAAAGGGGAAGTCCATGATGAGGACCAAGCAGAGGTCGCTCCCTTTGTGGCATTGTCGAGGATTGTTGCAACGACTACTAAAGTATAGTAGTTGTCAGTATGTAAGTACCGATGTAGTAGAGAGTGGTGCTAAAGTTGAACTACCCAGTCAAGTTGAGTTGGAAAAAGGTTCGAAAGGTCTTCGATATGGACCATACCCTAAAGATAAGTTATACGAATTTAGTGTAGATTTACTCAGTGGAAGTAGAGGGCTCAGGAGCTTTGTCTTAGAGTAGGTTGTGGAAAATACCCAGATGTGAAAAATTGAGGAAAATTCTTCACTCGTAGAAACAACGTTGAAATGGTGAAAATTATGGTCACCATATATGGGGGAGAAGGATGTTTTTCCCATAGAAGGATCTTACGGGTGGATATACCCGTTTGTTCCTTTGGTCTGTCAGAAATGGAGGGAAGGCATTTTTTGGATTATTCACATAGCATCTGTCAGAGGCCGACAGTGAATAAAATGTAATACCTCGTATTTTTGGCAATATTTATTTTTGGGATTAATTAATTAAATGAGAATTAATTGGGAATTAATCCAGATAAAATACTAGCGAGATGTGAGTTGGTATTTGACTATATTGAGTATATATGATGATTTATGAATATTGAATTATGAAATTGCCGTGAGATTGATATACGGCAATTTGGACATTTTATTGGGATGCGGGTGATAGTTGCGTCAGCATATAATTATTTTATTTATAAAGGTGAATTTAAATTCTATTAACTGTATGGTCGTTTTGAGTGCGCCAACGCGTCCGGAAGGGTCGAGATAGTCAGAAAACACTAGCCGGGGGTTTAGTTTGGGTCCCGGGGTATTTTTAGGCCATACCGGCAACATAAAGGGTATTTTAGTAATTTTGTATTTTTGGAAATTAAAAGTGACGAAAATTAGTAAATTATATCTGATGTGGATTTGACCCACTAAGCCACTAACCAACCCATGTTAACCCAATAGGTTACGTAGGTTATTAGAATTAGGTTTCTAATCACTTTCCAAAAGAAAACCCTAGCCACCATAGCCACCTTTGGAGAAGAAAGCTTGTAGAGAAGGAATTCTGCAGATAGAGAGAGATAACTTCAGTAAATCAACATCAAAATCATAGATAAACTCAAGTCAAGTGGTTTAATTTACATTTTATGCAGTAAAATGTTTCTTCCATGTTAGAAATCTTGATAATCATTCTTATTTAAGAGATAAAGGAAAACCCATGAAATTGGAGTTGTTAGTTTAATGGTGGATGTAGGTTTGCATGTAGAAACGTTATTGGAAGATTGAATTAAGAGAATTACAAATTTATGTGTTATAAAAACGGATTAAATTCTGGGAATTGATGATGATAAACTCTAGGGTTTATGTTCTTGAAAAATTAGGGAAAAGAGTAGAGACTTGTGATTTGATGATGTTTAGGATGTGTAAATTCCTTAAAAGATGTTAGTATATGACCTTAGTATGTTTTAGGATGATTGGAGACCTTAAAACATTAATTGGACGAATTTTGGTTGAGATTTGAGGGTAGAAAATTGGTGAAAAATAAGATAGGAATTTCTGGGCTTGAAACTGGCCACTCATTAGAAGACCTACCCAGGTCGTTCGAACGAGCTCATTCGAACGAGCTTCTAACGAGTTGACAGTCTGGGTTCTAACGAGAGTGATGTTCATTCGAAGTTTTTGTTCGAACGAGATCTCGTTAGAAGACCCAGTTCGTTCGAACGAACTCTCGTTCGAACAACCTCGTTCGAACGAGTTGACAGTTTAGGATTTTTAGCCTGTTTTGATGCCGAGTTCCCTGTAACCTTGTGTATAGGTAGTGATCGCCTTCCCTTGATGAGTAATTGGTATATTTGGGATGTTTGGGATATAACGAGGAGTCAAACCTAGAAGTGTAGTTTGAACCTAAAGGAAAAATATGAGCCGAGACGTGAGTGCGTCCTACGACGTAAGAATAAATTATGGCGCGTATAAATGTGAACCGGGATTATATAAGTTATATATATTAAGTTGGTACGAGAATGTGATATGTACTACAATTAATTACGGTGATTACTAAGATGCGTGTTTACTTAGTATTGGTATATGATTTGTGTGTATGACATACCTAGCATACTTGCTATCACGGGAGGTTTGCGTTCCCTTAGGGCCCTCTAATCCGTGTGTTGCTCGGATTTAGACTGGTTACCTCGATGAACATAGGTCAGAGAAAGACTTATTGGGATGTTAATAAGTCCGTTGATCGTGGGAGCGTAGGTGTGTGCGTGACCCATGTGATGTGACTGTGTTCGCCTCCATTACTTGTGATGTTGTTATCTTCGAAATATTCCTGAGAGATTCGGAATATGTGATCCTTATGTACGTGATGTACCAGGATGGATAGCAGAGTACGTGTGCACCGTAGCTTATTTCTCGGGGTGCTTGTATTGTATATTTATGTTGTGAATAATATACACTTAATTAATGGGAACCTTCATGTTAATGTTGTGAATATAATTACGGTATTGTTTCGAGAAAAACATAACGGGTTAACTGATAGTGATATATATTACATATTGAGGATCTGAGTTTAAGTGAAGCCCTCTAATTATTTTGATAAGGTTAGAATGTTAATGAACCGAGTAATAAGGGTAGAACCTATGACTGTCTAGCTAGATATGATGTCACTCAGCTACTGGTTTGTGTCATTTTAGATGGGTACTTACGTTAGGAGTGCACAGTTAGACGAGAGGTGAGAACCTCATGTGAGCGCACGTCATAACATGTACTTTGCATTTAATGTTTTAAATGTTTTTAAATCACTTGCAAGTTTTTAAAATATCTCCACATTCGGGCTCTGACCCGTTTTCTTTCAAATCTATTTTTTTTGTAAAACCATTTTAGGTGCTCAGCCACAAGGACACCATGCATAGGTTACTCATTCAGGTGACGAGCTGTAGCTGTTTGTGGAAGCTACAGGGATTTGCTTTTAGACTCTTCTATCATTTGGATTCCAGATTCAGTATCTATCAGTTGTAGGGCATGTTGCCCATTTCTATTAGAAACATCTTTCCATTGCAGTTTTTCAGACTTTGGCATGTATTGATTTCAGTATTCAGTTTAGTTATTTCAGTTTGTTGTATTGTAGTGAGGAGTTTTTCCTCCAGAATTTATTTACATTATGTGATGGTTATTATATTGACTTCGTTATGATGAATGGTGTTATTATTCTTGCATTAAATCTTTTACTGCATGTTAATCAGACTTTAATTAAAATTTGAGAACTTACTTTTTAAATACTAGGTGGTTAGTAATAATAAAATGTTTTCGACAGTGATGCTATTAACTGAGCCAACTTGGCATTTTGGTTTAATTTAATAAAGGAGTAGCTACCCGGTATTTAATTAGTCGCGGTGTCACAGGTGGTATCAGAGCATCAGGTTCTAGTGTCCTTTAGGATCTGTACGGCTATTATGTTTCCGCTAAGTTTCTTTGATATAGAGCCCTATATTTTAGGATTGTTGTACTCTTTTGTGTATGCTTCGTTCTTCAGCTATTTTAAGTTTATAACTGTGAACTTATAAACTTCATTCTTATTTCAGATGCCTCCACGACGTGCACGAAGAGTTCCCAGGGATGCAACGCCCGAACCCCAGCCCGCTCCAGTTCAGGGCATGATGAACGCCGTTGAGGTTGCAGCTATAGTAGCCCAAGCGGTAAATGCCACAATTGCCGTAGTTCAGCAGGCACCACCTCATGCGCCGGTTGTCGCGCTAGAACTGGCAAATACATTCCCGTCTGCTTGGGAACGTGTACGTGATGCTTTTCAGAAAGCACATCCGCCAGAGTTTGTAGGTAGCTCAGATGTGGTAGTCTCGAGCCAGTGGAGGAAGGATATGCAGAGGCACTTGAGGATGTATGAGTGCAAAGAAATTCAGAAGCAATTGCTAGCTACTTTCAAGCTAGTTGGATCTGCACTGCAGTGGTGGGAGTCTATTACCACCGTGGAGGAGAGGGATACTCTCACTATTCAGGACCTTTGGGTGCGGTTCTACCGCAAGTACTTTCCATCAGCTGTTCATACGGAAATGAGGAGGAAACTAATGAATTTGAAGCAAGAGGTTAAGACTGTGGCCGAGTATGAGGCCGAGTTCACGAATCTGTTGAATATCGTTCCAGATGAGATACCGACAGAAAAGAAGAAGATTGAGAAATTCACCGACGGGTTGACATGGAGGATCCGTCAGCATCTGTTAGGGAACCTTTTGTTGGCCACTTATTCTGATGTGGTTAACGCTGCTTTGTTACACTACCAGGATCACCGTTTTCATATGGCTGAGGGCAAGAGATCCGGAGAGTCTAGCCATCAGGGCAGGACTGGAGGACATGGTGCCGGTGGGGCACAATCTGTTCAGGGGCAGAGACAGGGTGAGCAGGGTTCCCAGCAGGGGGATCAGAAGAGGTTCAGATCAGGGAATTACAGGCACGGACAGGGAGGTTTCCGTCAGGGCCATCAGGGTCCAAACGGCAATCAGGGGCAGAATGGGCAGCAGTTTCAGCAGGGCCAGCAAGGCCAAGGGAGGAACGGTAACGGCCACCAGGGCCGGGGACAGCAGGGTCAGAGAGGAGGGAAGTTCCCATGGAAGTGTTTTGTTTGTGGCTAGACTGGCCATAAATGACAGGATTGTCCTGATAGGGGCAGGGCCCCACAGCAGCAGCAGCAGGGTGCTCGCCAGGAGCCACAGAGGCCTATATTTTCGGCCGCTCTCCCCGCACCGCCACAGATGGTAGCATTGTCACCCATTCCAGCCGTCCCAGCTCAGGAGGGCCAGCTACAGTATGGACGTGTCTATAACGTCCACCAGGCAGTAGTTCCACAGGCACCGCCCGTGATTGAGGGTACGTTTCCTATCCATGGCACTATGGGTCAGGTATTGTTTGATACGGGGGCTAGGCATTGTTTTATAGCTACACATTTTGCGAAGGCTTTAGGGTTGTTAACCACCGCGGAGAGCACAGTGACGTGTGTCGACTCACCATTGGGGAGTGGGTCACTTATATTCTTTATATGCCGGTGAGTGGGGGTAGAGATTTGTGGTTTGGTATTACCTGCAGACATGTTGGTATTAGATATGCATGTTCACGATGTGATTATCGGTATGGATTGGCTCGTAGCTTATAGGGCCATGATTGATTACTTCAGCGGGAGCATTATTTTTGCCATTTAGGGGCAAGAGATATTTGTAGTGGCGATGCCTCGCCCAGAGGGAGGATCAACCACTCATCTGTATTACATATAGGAGGATACCTCTAAGGAGGTTGTGCTTCCTTTAGATTCTATCCCAGTAGTCAGGATGTATTCGGATGTGTTTCAGGAGATACCAGGCCTACCCCCCAGTCGAGAGATAGACTTTGTTATAGACCTATTACCAGGTACGAGACCAATAGCACGTGCACCGTGCCGTATGGCTCCAGCTAAGATGAGGGAGTTACGGGATCAGATTGAACAATTTTTGGGTCAGGGGTTTATACGGAGGAGTACTTCACCGTGGGGTGCCCCTGTGTTGTTCGTAAAGAAGAGGGATGGTTCACTGAGATTGTGTGTGGACTACCGAGAGTCGAATAAGGTCACGATACGGAATAAGTATCCGTTGCCTCGAATCGATGACTTATTTGACCAGTTGAGAGGAGCTTCTTTCTTCTCGAAGATTGATCTGAGATCGGGATACCATCAGTTGCGTATCCGGGAGGAGGATGTCTCGAAGACAGCGTTCTTATCGAGATATGGTTCTTACGAGTTTCGGGTTATGCCTTTTGGTTTGACCAACGCTCCAGCAGTGTTTATGGACTTGATGAACAGAGTGTTCAGGGATTTCCTAGATCAGTTTGTCATTGTCTTCATCGATGATATTCTGGTTTACTCCCACACAGAGGAGGAGCATGCCGAGCATTTGAGGCAAGTTTTGCAGACACTTCGTCAGAACGAGCTGTATGCAAAGTTCAAAAAGTGCGGGTTTTGGCTGAAGGAGGTCCAGTGTTTGGGACACATTATTTTCGACCGGGGGATATCTGTTGATCCGGGGAAAGTATCCGCGGTGAGGGAGTGGGGATAACCCACGACATCAACGGAGATTCGTAGTTTCTTGGGCCTAGCAGGATACTACAGGAGGTTTATTTGGGGATTTTCGAAGATAGCGGGTCCCTTGACACATCTGACTCATAAGGGTGTGCCATTCATCTGGAGTGATGCCTGTCACTTGGCATTCGATGAATTGAAGGATAAATTGACCTCAGCACCTGTGTTAGCATTGCCGAGACCGGGAGTTGAGTATTTGGTTTACACTGATGCGTCTTTGCAAGGACTTGGAGGTGTATTGCAGCAGGAGAGGAAAGCCATAGCTTATGCTTCCCGTAATCTTAAGCCTCATGAGAAGAATTACCCCACGCATGATTTGGAGTTGGCGGCAGTGGTATTTGCCCTACGGATTTGGAGGCACTATCTTTTGGGGGAGAAGTTCCAATTGTTCACGGACCACAAGTCCCTACAGTACCTGTTCACGCAGAAGGAGTTGAATATGCGGCAGCGTAGGTGGCTTGAGTTTGTGAAAGACTACCAGTTCGATATCCAGTATCACCCGGGTAAGGCTAACGTGGTGGCAGACGCGTTGAGCCGTAGGCCAGCAGATGAAGTGGCAGAGGTGTGGAAGGCCAAGTAGAAGGAATTGGGACACCAGGATGCGGTGGCCCGATCTTTCATGTCTGTGATGACTGTTACACCGCAGATTGTCACGAAGGTAGTACGGGCACAGGCTAATGACTCGTTTTGTCAGGAGCAGATAGTTCGATTACTAGCAGAGGGAGCCGAGTCCTATACCGTTATCTCAGACGGGGGATTACGCTTCAATGGGAGATTAGTGGTTCCGGAGGGGGAGGAATTACGACACGAGGTGATGGCGGAGTCGCACGGCTCATGGGTCGTGGTACATCCCGGAGGGGACAAAATGTACCAAGACATGAGACGCCAGTATTGGTGGAGCGGTATGAAGAGAGATATCGCTGAGTTTGTTTCGAAATGCGCCACTTGTCAGCTTGTAAAAGTGGATCATCAGAGACCGGCAGGACTGCTACAGCCATTGGAGGTCCTGGTGTGGATGTGGGATAGCATATCCATGGGCTTTATCATGGGGTTGCCTACGTCGCAGAGGGGTCACGACTCCGTTTGGGTAATTATGGACAGATTGTCCAAATTCGCTCACTTTTTACCCGTAAGGACTGACTACACTACGGGACAGTATGCCCAGCTCTTCATTTCAGAGATTGTGAGACTTCACGGTGTACCCCTAAATATCGTGTCTGACAGAGACAAGATATTTGTTTCACGATTTTGGGAGAGTTTCTAGGAGGCCATGGGCACGGAATTGCGGTTGAGTACGGCTTATCATCCGCAGACCGATGGGCAGACCGAGCGCACAAATCAGAAGTTGGAGGACATGCTATGCATGTGCATTATTGACTTTGGGAGTGGATGGGAGCAGTACCTTCCACTGGTGGAGTTTGCTTACAATAACTCCTACCAGTTCACTATTGGCATGGCTCCGTTTGAGGCATTGTACGGTAGACCTTGTCATTCCCCAGTATGTTGGTTGGAGGTGGGGGACAACAAACTCCTTGGGCCGGAAGTGATTCAGGATACTTCGGCGAGGATATAAGTGATTCGAAGTCGCATTCGGGTAGCTCAAGATAGGCAGAAAAGTTATGCTGATGCGAAGAGGTTCTTCAGAGAGTTCCAAGTAGGGGACCAGGTTTTGCTCAGAGTATCTCCTATGAAGGGGATTATGCGTTTCAGGAAGAAAGGGAAGTTGGCACCGAGATATGTGGGACCATTTCCTATTATTGAGCGGATTGGACCGGTTGCGTATAGGCTTGGATTACCGGAACATTTGCATCGAATTCACGATGTGTTTCATATTTCCTCGCTAAGGAAATATCTTAGAGACAATTTGGCTCATTCTCATATTGCTTTGGAGGACATCGATCTCCAACCTGATAGCTCCTACGAGGAGGGGCCGATTTCTATTTTGGACCGAAGTGAGCGGAAACTGCGATCAAAGATAGTCCCGTTAGTGCGTGTTCAGTGGCGACATCATAATGTCAAGGAGTCCACATGGGAGAGCGAGGATGAGATGTGCGAACGTTATCCAGAGTTTTTCTTACCAGGTACTTTCTAGTTTCGAATTTCGGGACGAAATTCTGTTATTAGGGGGGAAGTATGTAATACCCCGTATTTTTGGCAATATTTATTTTTGGGATTAATTAATTAAATGAGAATTAATTGGGAATTAATCCGGATAAAATACTAGCGAGATGTGAGTTGGTATTTGACTATATTGAGTATATATGATGATTTATGAATATTGAATTATGAAATTATCGTGAGATTGATATACGGCAATTTGGACATTTTATTGGGACGCGGGTGATAGTTGCGTCAGCATATAATTATTTTATTTATAAAGGTGAATTTAGATTCTATTGACCGTATGGTCGTTTTGAGTGCGCCAACGCGTCCGGAAGGGTCGAGATAGTCAGAAAACACTAGTCGGGGGTTCAGTTTGGGTCTCGGGGTATTTTTAAGCCATACCGGCAACATAAAGGGTATTTTGGTAATTTTGTATTTTTGAAAATTAAAAGTGACGAAAATTAGTAAATTATACCTTATGTGGATTTGACCCACTAAGCCACTAACCAACCCATGTTAACCCAATAGGTTACGTAGGTTATTAGAATTAGGTTTCTAATCACTTTCCAAAAGAAAACCCTAGCCACCATAGCCATCTTTGGGGAAGAAAGCTTGTAGAGAAGGAATTCTGCAGATAGAGAGAGATAAGTTCAGAAAATCAACATCAAAATCAGAGATAAACTCAAGGCAAGTGGTTTAATTTACATTTTATGCAGTAAAATGTTTCTTCCATGTTAGAAATCTTGATAATCATTCTTATTTAAGAGATAAAGGAAAACCCATGAAATTGGAGTTGTTAGTTTAATGGTGGATGTAGGTTTGCATGTAGAAACGTTATTGGAAGATTGAATTAAGAGAATTACAAATTTATGTGTTATAAAAACGGATTAAATTATGGTAATTGATGATGATAAACTCTAGGGTTTATGTTCTTGAAAAATTAGGGAAAAGAGTAGAGACTTGTGATTTGATGATGTTTAGGATGTGTGAATTCCTTAAAAGATGTTAGTATAAGACCTTAGTATGTTTTAGGATGATTGGAGACCTTAAAACATTAATTGGACGAATTTTGGTTGAGATTTGAGGGTAGAAAATTGGTGAAAAACGAGATAGGAATTTCTGGGCTTGAAACTGGCCACTCGTTAGAAGACCTACCCAGGTCGTTCGAACGAGCTCGTTCGAACGAGCTTCTAACGAGTTGACAGTCTGGGTTCTAACGAGAGTGATGTTCATTCGAAGTTTTCATTCGAATGAGATCTCGTTAGAAGACCCAGTTCGTTCGAACGAACTCTCGTTCGAACAACCTCGTTCGAACGAGACTTCGAACGAGTTGAAAGTTTAGGCTTTTTAGCCTGTTTCGATTCCGAGTGCCCGTAACCTTGTGTATAGGTAGTGATCGCCTTCCCTTGATGAGTAATTGGTATATTTGGGATGTTTGGGATATAACGAGGAGTCAAACCTAGAAGTGTAGTTTGAACCTAAAGGAAAAATATGAGCCGAGACGTGAGTTCCTCCTACGACGTAAGAATAAATTATGGCGCGTATAAATGTGAACCGGGATTATATAAGTTATATATATTAAGTTGGTACGAGAATGAGATATGTACTACAATTAATTATGGTGATTACTAAGATGCGTGTTTACTTAGTATTGGTATATGATTTGTGTGTATGACATACCTACCATACTTGCTATCAGGGGAGGTTTGCGTTCGCTTAGGGCCCTCTAATGTTGCCCGGATTTAGACTGGTTACCTCGATGAACATAGGTCAGAGAAAGACTTATTGGGATGTTAATAAGTCCGCTGATCATGGGAGCGTAGGTATGTGCGTGACCCATGTGATGTGACTGTGTTCGCCTCCATTACTTGTGATGTTGTTATCTGTGAACTATTCCTGAGAGATTCGGAATATGTGATCCTTATGTACGTGATGTACCGGGATGGATATCAGAGTATGTGTGCACCGCAGCTTAGTTCTCGGGGTGCTTGTATTGTATATTTATGTTGTGAATAATATACACTTAATTAATGGGAACCTTCATGTTAATGTTGTGAATATAATTACGGTATTATTTCGAGAAAAAACATAACGGGTTAACTGATAGTGATATATATTACATATTGAGGATCTGAGTTTAAGTGAAGCCCTCTAATTATTTTGATAAGGTTAGAATGTTAATGAACCGAGTAATAAGGGTAGAACATATGACAGTCTAGCTAGATATGATGTCACTCAGCTAGTGGTTTGTGTCATTTTAGATGGGTACTTACATTAGGAGTGCACAGTTAGACGAGAGGTGAGAATTTCATGTGAGCGCACGTCATAACATGTACTTTGCATTTAATGTTTTAAATGTTTTTAAAGCACTTGCAAGTTTTTAAAATATCTCCACATTCGGGCTCTGACCCGTTCTCTTTCAAATCTATTTTTTTTGTAAAACCATTTTAGGTGCTCAGCCACAAGGACACCATGCATAGGATACTCATTCAGGTGACGAGCTGTAGCTGTTTGTGGAAGCTACAGGGATTTGCTTTTAGACGCTTCTATCATTTGGATTCCAGATTCAGTATCTATCAGTTGTAGGGCATGTTGCCCATTTCTATTAGAGACATCTTTCCATTGCAGTTTTTCAGACTTTGGCATGTATTGATTTCAGTATTCAGTTTAGTTATTTCAGTTTGTGGTATTGTAGTGAGGAGTTTTTCCTCCAAACTTTATTTACATTATGTGATGGTTATTCTATTTACTTCGTTATGATGAATGGTGTTATTATTCTTGCATTAAATCTTTTACTGCATGTTAATCATACTTTAATTAAAATTTGACAACTTACTTTTTAAATACTAGGTGGTTAGTAATAATAAAATGTTTTCGACAGTGATGCTATTAACTGAGCCAACTTGGCATTTTAATTTAATTTAATAAAGGTGTAGCTACCCGGTAATTAATTAGTCGGGGTGTCACATAAAAATTTATAGGAATAAGGTAACTTGGTACCTAATTAAGGTAGGTACAATGAAGAGAGGGCCCTTTAGAGGAATGATAGGCTCACTAGTAAGTGTTGCTAACACTTATGGAGAAAGTATGTTCAGGGAACCCCATTGGTGGGAACCCACCTAGGAAATTCATTGAAATAGGATTCTTGAAGCCGGTAGTGGAGTTTACTTTTAACAAAAATTTAAGGAGAATTATGAAGGCGATTGTCAGGATCGAGGCTATAAAGTCCGATATAATGATAACCTTAACATGGTCAGGGTGGCCAGAGGTGGGAAATTATTGCATTGTGGAGTGTACACCCACATGCTTTGATCTTGCATGGTAGTAGTTAAAGGACAAGAGTAGGGTGCCTAGATGGGGCATTGATTAAAGTAGTTTTGGGGTTATATTTTGTAACTTGTACCATATCCAAGAACCATTTGGAGTAGCCAGGGAGATTTGGCGAAGTTGTTATGAGTTTCAGCTCCGATGGAGGAGTTATATTTGGCGTGACTAGATAGAGTCACGGTATTTCGTTAGCCATAAATTCGTGTGTGTAATTCGAGCTTTGTGGCGGTATCAATAATATTATAATGTAGGTCTATGTATTTTTCCACAGTAGTGGAGTTTTATTTTCCTTCATTCGCTATAAAAGCAGATGTTGATATTTTGAATATATATCTGGTTTGTACTAATCGTTCTATGTGTGATATACGAGTATGGTATTATTCAGAGTATAATATGTTCTTTGTTGGTTAGAGAGATAGAAGGCTAATGATTACAAGGCTATCATTTCCTCGGTTCCAGGATGGAATAGGTTATGGTTGCGATGTCTCACCTGGATACAGGTCGAGTTCGCCTTTATTATTATGGGTAAATGGAATTTTGGTGAGCAGATGTTTCATTATTATGATTCAAGTGAGTGGCAACCATATATATGTGATTCAAGGTGTGACGGATTTATTATTAAGCTGTAAGTTTAAGCTCGTTGTTGTTTATGTTGAGGACTTAGTGTTAGTACAAGCGCTCGGTGGTGTGTCTCCTCGAAGGAAATAGGAGTTCTAACAACATTTTGTAGATTGGTGGGATGGGTTTATCCCAGTGGCGTATTTGAAGTTAACGGACCTCCACGATCGACAAAGTTAAGTAGTAGTGTATTGGAGGGGTTACTTGTTTGGATTTCGCTTGTGAGATGCTCCACGCATGAAGATGTTATGGGATGCAAGGATATTGGTTTTGATGATAAGTTACCTAGTGTAGAGAAAACACTTTGGACTGAGAGTTGTGTGATGAATGAATGATTTTATAGATAAAAGTGCTATGGAAAAGCACTGAAATTGTTCTCTCACCACAAGTATGTGGGTGAGATGAGGTAAAGGATATTGATTTGAGGCTTATAGCCACGCCTTGAATAGACGGAAAATTAAGAGGATGTATCTTTTAGGTAAGATGATCGTAAACTCTTGGTAGGGAGTAGATGCCCTATTAGTTAGACTTTTCATTTCGTTATGATAGAAGGAGATAGTGGTAGTAGAGTGTTAGTAGGTTAAAGAGGTAAGGTTTGAAAAGTTTCGTTAGTGTGCCTTAGACTGTCATATCTCGATGACCGACAATGCAAGGAAGTAGTGTAACGGGAGGGTTCCTTATATGGATTTCGCTTTACGAGACGTCCCACCCATGAAATCGAGTGAATGTCAAAAATTGAGATAGGTATTGGGGACTAGGAATATAGTTAGGGTAGTATTCATTTTACGTGTATTGGAATCACATCGATAGTAGGATTATTAGAATATAAGGTCAAAATGACCAGTGGCGTCGATATTAGGAGATTATGGTGAGTTAACCGCGAGAAGATTCGTCGATTAACTTTAAGAAGTATTGAACTTCCATGTATAGGTAGAATTGGATTTAGAAATTTTTTTCGGGTTAGTAAAACTCGGGCATTAGTACCAGGCCGAGGGAATGAGTCGCCTCTTTAGAGAGTGCGTAATGTATGGACGTTTACAATAAATTTGTCGATGTGCATGGGTACCTTAGTAAAGTGATTTTTTTATATTCCTCCAGAAATAGAAGGGGGAGTGGTATATAAAACGGGAGACTATGTCGTAAAGAACTTATAAGAGAGGATGAAGTTTGTTGATTGGAACGTCATAGGAGGCACACGATAATCCAATTGTATAGGGAAACAAGATTCGCGCACCTAAAGTAAAAGAGAAGACTAACGAAAGTAGTCAAGTCTTAGTGGAGTTTCCTTTTTAAAGGAGATCATTTGTCCTGCTGTGGACGAGCGGACGCTTAGAGTCTTAGTAAGAGCATCAACTTTTCGAGACGTTGGAGCGATGGTTATAGGCTTGTTCTTCATATAGGCGGTTATAGAAGCAATAGGTGTAATGCGTCGTTGTTGTGCATTGGCATGTAGAAATTTAGATGAGCTTGTGGTGAAGCTAGTACATTTGAGCATAAACCTTGAGATAAGTGGAGTATAATAAGGGACCATTGAGTTAGCACCTTTTGATTATGGGGGTACTAGGACATAGTGGAATTAGAGATCCTAGGATGTTGGTGTAGGTTATATCCAAATTTCCAGGGAAAAAATCTATTGTAAGGGGAGAAGTATGTAACACCCCGTACTTTTGGGGAAAATTAAATTTCGTAACTAGGCGTAATGTGGAGATTAAGGGAAATACTCTGAATAGTAATTTTGGGATTTGTGAACATTTGATTATTTCTGGTGTGTGTTTCATTTACTTTTAACACTAAGTAAAGGAGTTGGAGAATTTTAATTACAAGTCCCAATTGGATAAAGGGACAACGGTTAATAATTTAATTAGAAAACCGCATTGAGATGTGTTGGGTTTAAATCAGTAAATCGTAGATAAGTGACTCAGATGGGAATTTTGAGTGCGCGGTTGGTTTTAGAATGGCCCAGATAGTCAGAATAAAGTATCCAGGAGTACTGTTTAGGCTCCGAGAACTTTTAGACAAATAGGGACTCGAAATTGAGTAAACGAGTCATTTTGGGTTTTAAGGGGATAAACCCTTATTCTCCCCTGTATAAGGAAATAGAGGGTGGGAGAAAAGAAAGAAAGAGAGGGGATATAAGAGAGGAGAGAAAAGAAGAGGAAATAGGAGATTCTGGCCAAACTCAGCGGGATTCGACTTGAGGTCATCGGATTTTATCCAGGAGGCAGGTGTTTACTTGCTTTCTTTATTTTAAGCATAAATCTCATATTGTTTTTGGTAGTGATAAACCACAAGGATTTTCGAGATGGGTTTTTGTCAATCAAAATGGGTTTTCAGAATTTGTTAAAGTATATATATGCGATGATATGAATAAATATATTTGTGTGTGATTGGTATATTTATATCTTAGAGGCTGGTTGGACGGGCTTTCCCTTGGCATAGGGTTGGAATAGCCAGGTTATATATTTTCTCTAGTGCGATCTAGGGAGGTTGCGCAATATGGTTGAATACCCTAGCTTGAGGAGCAGGGACAGTATATCCCCAGGTCATCTCGTCCCGCGTTCGAGTGCGATGTGTGTACCCCACTTGCAGAGGGAACATGATCGCCTCCACCATTGTGTATATTTTACCATGACCATTGAGTAAAACTGGCTTGGTACTGTGGTACACCGAGTAAACCCGGATTTGGATCGGCACTATGAGACTGCATCCTTGAGTTATATCTCGATTGGATGGTTATTATACTTGTGTGTATAGTATATTACCTATGTATGAGAACATATATATATATATATATATATATATATATATATATATATAATGAGAGTAAAGAGATAAAATGAATAAGGATATATTCTCATTCCGTGAGATTTCATCCGGACATAAATTGTGATATGTATAGTGAATGAGTATGTGATGTATATGGGTATATATATATATATATATACGTTATGTTCTGAGGGCCTAATGGATATCAATGATCGACATTGCCAGGTAGTAGTGTATCGAGGGGTTCGTTTTTTGGATTTTGCTTCACGAGACACCCCACGCACGAACATGGCACATTGTTGAGATAGGGGAGAAGTTTAGCCCTTAGAACTTGGGTTAATTAGGATTTGAGAATGGTAGGAACAAATTATTTAGGCTGGGTATTGGAATGGGTTATTTCATAGGATCGCGATAGCTGTGCATTATTATATGAGGGGTGAGGGGTATCTCATGGGAGTGCGATACAAATTTAAATATGAGATAAACTATATTTTTTTAAATATAGCATTTATACACTTGGTAAATATTTTCACAACTCGGGCTCTTACCCGTTTATCTCTTTTCCCCTCTCTTGCTATATATGTTTATATTTTAGGTGTCCAGATATAGGGATGCCTGGATGATAATTCCTTCAATTCAGTCGTTCGCTATAGCAATTGTGGATGCATGCAGGTATACCGTAGACACTTCTATCCTTGAAATATCGATAGGAGGTGCTGTATAGACATTCGGTCTAATAACCCAACCACATTTATTTATTCTTTTACCAACTTTTAGTGCGTCTTTCAATTTGTTTTTATTATGTTAAACCGAGTGTTCGGTTATTTTATTTCATTTAATTTTATTTATGATTGTTGTGGATGTGTTATATTAAATGGTTTGGTTAAAAAGATTAATTCGATAAAATTTTGACGCCAGCCTAATAGGTTATTAGTAATTAATTTGGTTTTTGACAGTGATGCTGAGAATGAACCATATGAGACTCCTATTTTAATTTGTTATAGGAGTGATCGCTCGATATTTAATTAGGTGGGGTGTCATAGATGACAGTGATATGTAGTTTCTTGGGACTGGAAGGATGCTATAAATGATTTATCTGGAGACTCTCGAAGATAGCGGGCATGATGATAAATTTGACTTCAAAGGGGTTCCATTTATATGGGAAAATGCCTATCACTTGGCTTTTGATGAGATAAACTTCAACCTAACTTTATCACCAGTTTTAGCACTACCCAGGCCAGTGGTGGAATACATGATTTACATGTATACGTCCTTACTAGAACTTGGGGGTGTGCTTCACCAGGGCGATAAGGCTATAGCTTATGCTTACCGTAAGCTTATGACTCACGAGACAATTTACCCCACCCATAACTTGGAGTTATCGGCAATCGTGTTTGCACTTCGGGTATGGAGACATTATCTCTTAGGGGAGAAATTTTTCCTATTCATAGGTCACAAGTCACTGAAGTACCTATTCATGCAACAGGAGTTGAATATGCATCAGCAAAGGTGGCTTGAATTTATGAAGGACTATCAATTTGATATCCATTACCACCAGGGGAAGGCTAAAGTAGTAGTAGACGCATTGAGCCGTAGGCCAGCAGGTGAGGTGTCCAATATGTGGAAGGCAAAGTGGAAGGAATTGGGACATCAGGATGCGGTTTCCTGCTCATTCGTGTTAGTAATGACAGCTACACTCGAGATCATTACTAAGGTGATACAGGCTCAGGCATCCGACTCGTTCTATCAGGATCAGATTGTACAACTTTTAGATGAGGGGGAAGAGTCGTATTCTGTGACCTCAGATAGGGCTTTATGCTTTATTGAAAGACTAGTAGTTCCATAGGGGGGAGGAGTTACAGCATGCAGTGATGGAAGAGTCGCATGGATCATGATTTGCGATACATCTCGGAGGAGATAAGATATACTAAGATATGAGGTGATTATACTGATGGAGTGGAATGAAGGACATTACCGAATTTGTGTCAAAATGTGCCACTTGGGAGATGGTAAAATTGGAGCACGGAAGACCGCCAGGGATCCTATAGTTGTTAGAGATACTTATGTGGAAATAGGAGATCATTTCCATGGATTTTATCAAAGGGCTATGTCCTCGTAGAGCGGTCACAATTCCCTATGGGTGATTGTGGATTGTTTGACTAAGGTAGCTCATTCTATGATAGTTCGGACCGATTATACTATGGGGTTGTACACTCAGATCTTCATCGTCGAGATAGTTAGACTCCATGGGGTGCCCCTCAATATTATGTCTGACCATGACAAGATCTTTACGTCCGAATTTTAGGACAACTTCCACGAGGCTAGGGGTACGGAGTTATGATTGAATTCGACCTATCACCCATAAACGGATGGGAAGATAGAGCGAAAAAATTAGATGTTAGAGGATATGTTGTAGATGTATATCCTCGATTTGGTGGGGGTACGAGCAATATCATCTACTGATGGAGTTTTCTTATAATAACTCCAACCAGTTTACTATTGGCATGGCTCCATTCGAGGCATTATATGGTAGGACTTTTCATTCTCTAGCGTGTTGGCTAGAAGTGGGGGACAACAAGCTACTTGGGACAGACATGATTGAGGATACCTCGGCTAAGATTAAGATGATTCGAAGCCGTATTCGAGTTGCTCAGGATAGATATAAGAGTTACGTAGATGCCGAGAGGTATAGAGTTCAATGTGGGGGGCCAAGTATGGTTATGAGTATCTCTTGTGAAGGGGGTAGTTCAGTTTGGGAAGAAAGGGAAGTTGTCATCGAGGTACGTAGGGCCATTCCCTAATATTCAGCCAATTGGGCTAGTAACTTATAGACTTAGGTTACTGGAGCACTTGCATAGGATTCATGATGTATTCCATATTTCTTCGATAAGGAGATATATTTGGGATGACATGGCCCACACTTATATTACTTTAGATAAAATTGACCTACATCCCAATAGTTCCTACGAGGAGGGGCCAGTTGCTATCCTAGGCCGTAGCCAGAGGACATTGAGGTCAACAATAGTTCTGTTAGTGCATATTCGGTGGTAGCATCATAATGTCGAGGAGTCTACCTAGGAGCGCGAGGATGAGATGCACGATAAATATCTCGATTTATTCTTACTAGGTATACCTTTATTTTCCAAATTTCAGGATGAAATTTCGTCATTGGGTGGAATTATGTAATGCCTCATATTTTTAATTATTTTAATTATTGGATTAATTGAGGATAATTGACTTTAAAATGGGAAATTTATTTATAACTAATTCAATTTAATTAAATAATTACTAGCTTGACGAGATTTTGTATCTACTGATGTTAGTTATTTTTAATATTACTTAGGGAGTAAAATAATATATGATTACGTAATTATTAGATTTGTCGTGAGTGAAAAATATGGCAATAATAGTAAACTTTGCTAGGACGCGCGTGTGAGATATGTCAGGACTTAAATGAGGAAAAATAATGTAATTTTATTTTTGTCTATTCGGATCGTTGTTTTGAGTGCGTCAATGCATCTGAAAGGGTCGAGATAGTCAGAAAAGCCTACTTGGGTGTTTAGTTTGGAGTCTGGGGCAACTTTAGGCCAACCCGACACCCCGGAGGGGCATTTTTGTCATTTGAAATATTGTGATTAATTAATGGACGAAACTTATATTAATATATCATCCGTTATGTAGTAGCAGTTAGGGTTATGTTCTGCAAAAATAGAGAGAGTTCAAGAGGAAGAAGGAGAAGAGGTTCTTAGGAGTTCCAAGGTAAAACATTGTCACCTTTCACCAAAAACATTGTCAACGCGTAGATCAGTAAGAGAGGAACGCATCTATACTAGTTTTAAGCCACGAATCAGACCTTCGTGAAAAGGCAAGTGTTTATCTTGCTTAATTTTAGATCATATAATGTCCATGTTAATTGAGTTGGTGGTTTATTCATGCTATTATGGAATCGGAAATGAAATTGGGATTTAAATCTACAATTATGTTATAGGTTTTTCATGTAGATGAATAACATTATATTGGGGATAATAAATATGAATTTGTTATGTTGAATTAACGAATTTAAATCTTGGTTTAGTTGTGATTATTAGTAAGTTTGTGAAATTAGGGATTTTTTATGATTTGAGGAATAAATCTGAATTCGAATTGTAATTTTAATGATTTGATGTTAAAAATATGTTGGAAATTAGGGTGGAAGTGTTTACTCCAGTCTCATTTGTTATCTTAGTCATTTTATTTCTTATGCGATTCATTTGAGTGATGTATGATTAGTAATTGGTTGTTTTAATTTTATGTTAATTTAAAAGATAAAATTTTGACATCAACCTTTTTAAATATTAGGTGGTTAGTGTTAATAAAAAAGTTTTCGACAGAAATGCATATTCTGAACCTACTAGATATTCTGAATTAATTTAATAAAGGACTAATCACTCGGTATTTAATTAGATGGGGTGTCATAATTTTGAACTACATAAAGGAGTTCATAAAGTATACGGGGCTATCGTATAATGATACGAGCATTTTTTGAAATGATATTAAATCCAAATCACATACCATGGGTGAAAATTTATATTGCTCATTAAAAAATTATCCGGGTTACAAATTGGGATTCCCGGTGAAAAATGGTTTATAAACGAAACCGTATTTATGGTATCAAGGTCATGTGAAGGGTTTAGATAAAGTTTCGTATGCTCATAACTATTCTCGTTGTTTATTTGAATAAGAGATTACATTTCACTATGGATGCCATACTTTTTCTGGGGATTCTTAATTTTTTAATGATATCCTGAATCACTTAACTTCGAAAATTAATTGACAATGGTAACAAGGTACATTGTAGTGGTTTATTAATCATAATTTAATTTCAAGGTTGTGTACAACTTGGGAAAATTATCATTTGTGGGATAGGATTTAATAAAACAACTTGTCAACAAAAAAGTGTGATAACTTTCAAAGATGAACGTTTTAGAACTCCAAATGAAGTAATTCCTTTTAAAGGCGAGTATCAATTGAATAGTCTTAGACAAAAGAACTATATTGTATATACATACATGTAGTGCATATTGTCTACAATCCCTTCTTAAGATAACTTTTCTTAGTATGCCTCTACATCCTCAATAATAACTTGATAATTTCAAATTCCTAATGATTTTTAATACATAAAATATGAGTATCTACATCAATCACATCTTTCAAATTTATAACTCCACAATATTTCTTATAATCATATAATCATCTCAACCTTGCAAATATACTTTTATCCTTAAAATATTTCTCTATAAAATAGCCTACTATTCCATATATTCATCCTATACCTTAAAGACCAATATTCCGGATGCATGTTTAAGCGTCGCATCATCCCTATCCTTATAACTTAGGCGACTCTTCTAGTCATAATCTTAACTTATGTCCTGCGTAGGCCAACTTAAGCTTGGCTCTGATACCAACTTGTCACACCCAGATTTCTTAGAAGAGAATGATATTTAAAAATAATGATAAATCAAAATTGAGCCATGCATACTAAGCTAACTAAAAATTAATGAAAGTTAAATTTTCTTACACTATAGTTTAAAAGGATTATTCTTTTATGATATCTCTTTATATCTAAAACTTCTAAAATATAATTCCTTAAGAATTTGTCATTTCCTGTGAAAAATAACTGGAAGGAAATGAATCAACAAAATTATTGAATAGATTCTACTAGTTCTATAACAAGAATAAATATAAAGGGGGTTTGGAATGTATATGGAATTTAGTTTTTATCAAATGAAGTGGAAGCACTTGTTTTTCATAATAACTTTAAAACATTAAGTTGTCTCAAATGATAATCCCATACTTACCAGCCAATTACGGGTCACATAAATTTTGAACTGATAATATCATACTTACCATCTCATTAAGGGTTATGTAAAGAAAATTAGTATTGTAGTACATGTAACGTAACAAGGTTTACGAGTACCAACATTACGGATCATATAAGAAAGTCAATGATCTTTGGACTGATAATCCCATACTTACCTTCTCACTAAGGGGTATGGAAATAAATAAGCAACCAATAAAACTAAATGATAATTAACACATAACCTTTGGAAAATGCAATCGAAAAGGAACACAATTAAAGTGGCACTCATAAATAGGTAACAATAATCCTGGCTCTTAATCATCATAGACCATTAGGCCAACCAAAAAGTTATGAGGGATAACACGTTAGTCAACTTTCTAGTTAAAATTGATGCTTATAATATAATGGCATAAAAGTGCAGGGGAAAACTAAATCAATAAGGAACATGATATCAGTTATTAGGTGAGAAGTGTTAAATTGATCAATAGACAAATTCAATTACCAACGATCAAATTCAAATACTCAATATATTTACCAAAATATGTAGTATGGCAATATGCTAACATGCACATACTAAGCGTAAATAGGAGCTATCACATAGTGATATCAATAATAGTATGTCAAATACGCAAATTTTACGATTGGAAAGGGAAAAGAACTTACCAGTGTATTGAATAGTCGAGCTTGTCCGATTCCGTGGTCTTTGTCATATTCAACTGTAATTTTTAATGCAAGCGTTACTACAAATAATCTAAAAATAAATATTCTCTCTCACGTTGCTTCGTAATTAGACTATCATCGATATTTAAGTAACAACCCTATATATATATATATATATATATAGATAGATAATTTGAATAAAAACATCCGTCCAATTTTCCTATCATAATCAAATAATTTTCTTTAGGAAAATATCATAAAATAATATTCCAATGGTTATTCCGAATTTTTAATTGACACGAAGGCTCAAATTTGGCATTGAAAAAATAGTGTTGAGATAGAAATATATTTATGTCAAAAAATTCTACTCGAAAAAATGATTCCAATGGTACGTTCTGTGTATTTTTTATATCAACGTACTATTAGGTGTACACACACACATATACCATGACAGAATACTAACTATTTAGTTTGCATATCTCCATAGGTACACAAGTAGAGTAAAAGGGTCGTGAGGGAGAGGAAGGTGTGAGAAAAGTGATTTGTCTATCTTCCTTTTTATAGCATTTGAAATGAAAATATCTAATGATTAAAATAATATTGTATATAAATATCTTAAATATTCTGATTAAAATAACATTATATCTAAATATAGTTTGTTTAAAATAGTAATATATATATATATATATATATATACATCTATATTTGATATTTTGATTAAAATCATACTATATCTAAAAATATTTTCTTTCAACTCTTTTTATTCTTAGTTTAAACCCATTCAGTTTCTATAATTTCCTCGAATTTCCACTAATTTCATGTTTTCTTAATATTCACTTAGTAAAAAGATTTTTTTTACTACTAATAAGCGTACAATGATAATTAAACGTGTTGTAAAATAGTTCGTTGGTCAGGTGACATGAAGTTCTGGGAGGAAAACGGATCGTTCCTTGGAATTGTAAGGCCAATTTGCACATGGGGTGGATCGTTGAAAAGTGGATTCAACACACTTCTAGATTTCATTTTGCTTCATTTTGTTTGGAGAGTTGACCGAGGTTAAATAGTGCTCAAACGTGACCAATGACCCTTTAGAGTAAAATGAGTCGTTCATCTGTACCGTAAGGTTGATTTGTGCATGGAGCTGACCGTTGGAAAGGGGATTCAATTCTTATCGAGACTTCAATTAGGTTCGCTCAGGAAGAAAATATTTAAATTGTGGATTGTTACAATTATTATATAAATGAGTGATGGAGATATAACACATGCCTCATGACTTTGATCATACTTGTATGATTTAGTGGTATGACCAATCGGGTTCTAGGCTTGTTGAGGTGGATAATGAGACAAATTCGGGTAGCGTAATTGCCCCGACACAATTGAATTGGAGATTTATAACTTCAACCTATATAGTGAATTTTTGATGTCATTCAAATGGGTAGCCTTTCTTATTCAAACGAGTCATTAGAACTAGGATCCACCGACTTCTAACGATTAAAAAAATGGTCGATTTCCCTCGCTCTCTAGAATCTCATTCAAAAGCTGGGTTTGAACAAAGTACTTAGTCAGTCGAATGAATGGGTACTTTTAGTTCGAACGAGGTTCTTCTCACGCCCCATTTAACCCTATGATTTTGCGTCATGTGTAGTTTGTTAGAACTCTTATTTCAACGAGAGGGGATCTCGTTCAAATGAGGTTAAAAGTCAATTAAATGATCGAGAAAACTTTTGAAAAATTCTGTAGTTTTTAATATGTTGTCATGACATGAATTGTCAATTTGGATGATGTGTTGGGATCTCAATTGGTGAGATCAAAACGTTGGATAAAGACTTGATGGACTGTTAGATAAAAAATTGAGTCTAGGGGCACTTGGGGAATTTAAACCTTAGGGTTTGGGGGGTATTTAAGTTAAGCTCTGGCTGATTTGGGGTATTCCAATCAGATTTTTTCTCTTTCTCGCTTTCTTTTGAGAGCCCCTCCACCAGAAAGCACCCTACACCACCCTAGAACCACCACCCTCCACCATAGTATTTCAGATTTTTCCACATATCTAAGCCTTATAAACCCATCTGCACCATTGTTGGGCAATGTGATGAATTTTGGAGGTGTTATTGGGGGATTTTGGAGAGAAGATGAAGAAGGAATTATGGACTTTGGAAGGGATTTTCATGGAGCTTTGAAGAAGATGAGTTCGTGGAGTTGGACTACCTTTTTAATTCCACCTCAGGAGGTAGGAGGCTACCATTTTCTTCTGCACTTCATAAACCCTTGTTGGAGCATCTTTGAGGTGGGAAACTCTACTCTTATCTTAAGAACTCTATTTTCCACGGCATTAGTTTTGTAGTTAAAGATTGTAAAGAGTAGGATGCATATATTTTTGAAGAAAGTTATTTCTTAGGGTTTTGTAAAAAATAGTTTATGAAAGATTTCAAGAGTTTTGAGAACAATGATATATTTCAAGAAATCTTGACATCTATACATTTTACGGAATAAAATGCTTGAAATGATATTTTTCTTATTGAAAATATTTTATGAACAAATGTTTAAATGTTTTCCTATAAAATATGAGATTTTTATATGAATAGAAATTTACTCATATTTTGAAGAAACAAAAATGTCTTTGAGCTTTAAAATCATGTTTATGCAATTATAATGAAATTTCTAGAATGAACCATGTGATACACCCAATTGGTGGGATTTTTGGACATAAAATCCATATCTTCATGTATATAAACATGTAGTATTTTGATGATGAGCATATAAAAAAGTTTAATATAAGTTTTTTTGGCATTTAACATAAAATAAAGAAAATGTAAATTTCGTCCCTTAAAGTGTGTTAAAAGTGTAAGAAATGTGGTAAGTGGGTATTTCTAGACTCGATGTGAAAATAAGGGAGCTGGTGTTTTCTGGTAAAGTAGTCTCCAAAATGCCAAGGGGATTTTTTCTTCGTAAAGAATATAATGAAATAAAGAGATTTCCAACTTGAAAAGGTGGTTAACTCTAAATTTTAAATGATTTTTATTAAGTAAAAATGTTTGAGAAGTTGGTATGTGAAACTTAGTAATGTTTTGGGTAAAATAATGCTTGTGAAAATGGAGGAAAATACAAGCTTGGAAATAAATGGGTAAAATGGTAATTTTACATAAAGTGGAACATTTTTGTGAAATAAAATGTTAAAAATGGTGTCACACAAATAGTTTTAAATGAAAGTCATTTTTTGGGATAAAATTAACGCAAGTCCATGAAGGATAAGAAATGGTGGTTTTTAAAGTGCAACACAGGGTGGGTGAATCCCCATGTTTTGGTTTCGGTCGATAAAAGTGGAATAATGTGGACATTTGATAAATAATAAAACACGTTAATATGGATTCGGATGACACCGGGAATAATTAAAAAGGATCTTTAGTCCTAGGATGAATGATACAAAATCACTAGCCATTGCATATGGTAGCATAGTCGGCAGTGTAGAGCCCATTTAAGTATGATGATATTTGAAAGATTCAGATAAAATGATGATAAAAGCGAAACATGTAAAAAAAAGGATTGTGTGGTGAATATAATAAAATACAACCTAACTTGAATTAAATTAATAAATATTTCAGTTAAAGGATAAAGTGAACAAGTAAAGTGAAAATTGACTAGTGTCCATGAAGTAAAAGGATGGGTAAAGTGAAGTGATTAAATAGGTAATTAAGTTACATAAAGAGTTTTAACCCAAAACTAACATAAGAGTGTGTTTATGATAAATTTTGAAGGAAAAATAAATATTTTCTAACACGGTGCTTGTGTGTGTTGAAAGGTGATTTCCTAGAAAAAGACAAAGGTGCATTTGCTATGAGTAAAAAGGGTAATTTTGATAAATGTAGTGCCTTTCACAAAATAAAAAGGTATTTGTTCAAAGTATTTCATCAAGTGTATTAAATTAAGAAATAAATGGAAAGGATAGTAAATAGAGGCTCTTTTACAAGATTAACGTGAATTAATCGGAATAAGTAACGATTTGGAATAAAAATGATTTCATGCCTTTAAGTATATATATATAGGAGGTAGTTTAATGGGCACGTAGGCAAAACGTGTTATAGTCTCTTTTTTACTGTTCAATTCTTTATTACATTGTTGTATTTTCCAACTGGGCATTCGTCTCACTCCATCCTCTTTGTTAAAATTACTTGTTTGCGATTCTATATCTTGAGAGCATTACTCGAGTAATTATTCTTTTTATTTTACGCTAGTAGCTCTGTATGCTTGGATTCCGGGGACGCATCCCACATATCCTTCGTATAGTTTGATTTATATTGGAATCACATGTTATGCAAGTGAAATATTCACTAAATAAATTGGAATGGAAACATTATTTAGGTTGTCATATAGCACTTCACACATAATGTTCGGGTCAGATCGAGGTGACCACAAACAACCTATAATTTAGTTTCATGGCGTTACAAATTATATTAGAGCTTTAGGTTCAAAGTTTCTTTCAAGAGTGACATGGTGAAGTGGGTAGTGGATCTTTCGACATTGATGTTAGTTTTGGGCCAGTCACAATAGACACGTGACGGTTCCGGTTTTGTTCATTAAGATGAAGTCATGTATATTTATACGAAAAAAATGTGTGGAAAATTAGCATGTGGATATGTTAGTTGTCATTAAGATCTTCTTCCCTTCTGATTTAAACATGTTGATAATTTGTGATTGTCTATGCTAGCCAACAATGGGGACACTGCGGTTTTTAGTGTGAGGTGATTTTATATCACCCCTTGATTCTTTGAAACACCTAGTAAGGTGTTAGAAAAGGTGAATAAAGTCACTTGAATTGGGGACATGAATTGTATGAAGCCAATTGTGTAGAATAGGTGACTAGAGTGTCATGTCTTAGTGATATTGACTTTGTGATAAGGAGGCATTAAGTTCCTTGGTTAGGTAGTAACAGGTAGTTAATAATGATGATGTGATTAGGTGAATTTGATCCTTTCGGTGGTGTCACGTAATATGCATTTGATAATTTTGAACAAATGTAGACCCGTCTTGATCATCACCAAAGGATGTATACTCAGACATAGGTTATAGGGTACTATCTTAATAGGTATGTGTCTTGGTAATTGTCGATTAAAAGTTGTATCTTGTAATATATGACGAGAGTTACAGGCTATTGGTGGTAAATATTTTATGTATGTATCAATGATGAGCTGAAGTGACGTAGGAATGAACCCAAGAAAGTTAATATTAAAGAATGTAATGGATAAATGTTGACATTTTGACCCGGTTGGATTTTTTTCAATTCGTCATTTCGAAGAGATTTAAATCAATCACAGTTAAAATAACCCAAATTTTCCTTCAATGAGAAATTAGTTTATGATCTTAAATTCATTGTTTTGTTCGATTACTTCCATCATTTTGGAAAGCCGGAAATTATACCTAAATTGGCATTCTACATTATTCTTTTGCAAGCCCATTTGTGCCAAAAGAAAAAAGAGAAAATAAAATAAAAATAATCTTTTCACTGAAAACCCAAAAACCCATACCCATTTTATGAGAATATCAGGATAAAATTACACTAGCAGAAAGGCCAAAAGTAAAGAAATTTAACAAGAATAATGCTCGAAAAGAAAATAAGGGGAAAGGGAAGCAAATAAGAATGACAAAAAATAGGAAAAAAGATTTTTTGATTTTAATAAAAAAAAGTTGTAGAGGTTAGAAAAAGAACTAAAAGTAAAAATATTGATGACCTATATATTCCTAAGAAATTTTGAGAACTCCAAAATTCATTATTTGAAACCAAAACCCAAGCCTATAAAACCACCGAAGAAAGTCCTAATAGATCTCAAGTATTGTTAGTTATAGTGCGGAGAGAAGATGAATAGGATATATGATGTGATTAATTGTTTTCAAAAAGTAATCAATTTTTCGTTCACGATATCATAATTATTCGTTATATAAAGTCTAGTTTTTCACCATGTATATGTTAAATTTGATCATTAAAATTATTCATTTATTCACATATATCAACACAAATTAACCACGTCCGAGTGTCTTATTGTGAGTGCGTCCCCTGATAATTTGAATCAAAATGAACTCTGGAATAAGAAATGTAACGATCAAATATTTCTAAAAGGATAATTATATTTGCTAGGCATACACGCACAATAGGTTGAGATTGACATGAAACGTTTTACTATATTCATGAAAAATTCATTTGAGACTTGGTTTTATAACTTTTGTGTCTTTTGTAAATTGAATCAATTTTTCGAATTTTATCGTTATATTCACTCGAAAATCTCAGTGTAACACCCCACGATTTTGGGACCGAGAAATTTAAATTTTTGTAAGAAATAAAATTTATTTAAATTGGAGAATTTTAAAATTTGACAAATGAGTTCCAAAAATTGAGGATGTTATAAAGTATTCCGGATGATGATTTTGGGTGCGCCATTGATTTCGGATGGGTCGAGATAGTCAAAATGACTGTCATTGAGTTTTATTTCGGGTTCGGAAATTTTTTAAGTTAGTTTGACTCAAATTGGAGTAAACGAGTCATTTAAAGTGTGTATTACCATTTAAAATTGGGATTTATGTTTTAAAGGTTTAAGAGGCTTCCCGATCAAGCCATTCTCATTTGTGAGAAAGAGAGAAAGAGAAAGGAAAAGAGAAAGAAGAAGAAAGGAAGAGAGAGAAGGGAGAAAGCTTGGAGATTTTCGGCCCATTCGCGATCACGAGGATGATTCAACCCCTAAAATTTCGAGGCAAGTGTTTAATCTTGCAAAATATTTCATTTCATAATTTGAAAATATAAGAATTTGATTTGGGGTATATTTATCAAAACCTAGATTTTGTGGTTTAAATCTTGAAATTGATGTTTATATATAGGTTTAATGGGGTAGAGATGATTGGGATCTGAGTTGAGTTGATTTATGTGCTTAGAATCATGATTTGATAAAGGCTTAGGGGTTAGATGTGATAATTTTAGGGTTTAAAATTAGTGGGTTTTGTGAAGAAGAAGAGGCCTTAAAGGTTCTGCAGACCCGAATCGATTCGCCCCCTAAGCGAATTGATTCGGCTTAGGCAAAAGTGTCAGGTGTGCATGTCCGAATCGATTCGGATCCTAGGCGAATCGATTCGGCTTGAGACAGACTCCCAGGTCCTTTGGACTGAATTGATTCGCATATGGGATGAATCCATCCGCCCTTAAGACCAAATCGATTCAGGCTAGGCCAAATCGATTCGAAAATAGGGCAGTTTTGAGGAATTTTTCCTAGAGTGATTGTTTCTCCATTTCGGATGGGTTTCTCAATTTGGAACTTTTATATATGATGCGAGAGTTATGTTTTGTGGATTTATTGAAGGTTTCTCACATGATATGATCGTGAGGATGGATCGAAATAGTGTGGGGTATATATATATATATATATATATATATATATATATATATATATATATATATATATATATATATATATATATATATATATATATGGATTGGAGTTGTGTATAGAGATAGTGGGAAACCTCATTGGGAATGGAAGTCTTAATTACATATCAAAAGTGAGCTTAGATATGATGTGAGGTTAATAACTCTTAGAGAGAGTTGTGAGGGTATGGTGTGAAATTGTATCCCGATATTCATGTTGAATCCTTATAGTTATAGGATTCTATTAAGATACAATTTTGGAACAATGAGAGAGAGTGGTAAACTCAAGGAATAAATCAGAAAGGCATTCTTGTTAAGGGTTCATAGGTACAATTGAACCTTAGTCGGAATTGAGAGCGCTTGGATCATACTACCAACTAGAATATGGGGTGTTGTAAATCTAGTCAGTATAGTTGTTATATATATGTATGTGATTAACAATGGGAATTCCAATTATGGATGGGACCTTGGAATGAATTTGGGATGAGCTTGAGGTTTGTAGACTATTAGTTATGTGCACACCAATAGTCAAAATTATTACTAGATATATCGAAGTGTATTCGGATATAGATGGAATGTATAGTGATCATTATATATGCTAAACTTGGGAGTTGGTGTAACAACCCAGACTTTTGAGTGATTATTTTATATAAATTGCCTGGTGGGTTAATTATGTAAAATGGAGAAAGTTAGAGTAAATATTATTTTAAGTGATTTAAGAGATAATAATTACCAAGTTTTGCATATATACTGTTATGTGAATGTAAATAGCATTATATTCTGTTTTATGACGTCGTGATGCTTTAAGCGAAGGTTATGATTTATATTCAAATTGGAGCATTTTTAATGAATTAAAATGGCGTTAGAATATAAAATATTATACGATACTCTGGATGCCAATTTAGAGGGTGTGGTTAGTTTTGAAATAGTTGAGATAGTCAAAATAAGTGCCATATTGTATTTTTGAGTTTCGGGCACTTTTGACAGGTTATGAATCAATTATGTAGTTACGAGTCATTTTAATGGTGTATCAACATTTAAAAGATGGGAATCAACGTTTAGTGCCCATTTAAGTCTTATAAACCCTTTTATTTCTCATTCTTATGTTTTAAATCTTGAGGAGAGTAGAGAGAAGAGAAAGCTTGGGAGAAAATGGAGGAAAGAAAGAGAAAGTGAAGATTGGAGCTGGAAATCATTGCAACGGGAAGAGAATCCGAGACTACAAACTTGAGGCAAGTTTCTTAATTTCTAGAGTATGATTTAATGTGGATAAATTGCATTTATAGTTGTGTTTTTGGAATTTTTGCCATTTATTGGTTTTGGAGATTTTTTGTGTTTAATCCCTTAACCTTTGATTTAAATTTCATTTGAGGAGAATATATTAGTTAGTAGATGTGTAGAAATGATTTGATGAAATTATTGGTTATTAATGTTGGTATTTGTTTGAAGAAATAGAAATTGGGGGTTTAAGGCTTATGTTAAACCGTAGCCCTTACTAGCAAACTGAACAAGGCGAATCGATTCTCCCCTAGCGAATCGATTCCCTAAAGGGGTAGGCTACAGGTATGTGTGGGGCGAATTGATTCGGACTATCCAAATCGATTCAAAGATATGTAAAATGTTAGGTCCTCTTGACGGAATCAATTCGGCCTATCCGAATTGATTCGCTTTCGAGACCGAATCGATTTGGCCAAGGCGAATCGATTCGGAATTACTGCAGTTTTAGGATATTTTTTTAAACATAGTTTATATTCCTTTTATTTTAGGTTTAAGCATTAGGAACCTTCTCTTGGGAAGTAATAAAGAGTATTAGAGGTTTATATTAGAGCGACAAATATTCTAGGTTAGTATGGGGTTATTTGGGCTTATCCCAAGGGTTAGTTCATAGGGGATAATGTTTCCTTTGATATAAGAAGTTAGCCTAGAACTAACGGAAAGTAGAAAGGTAATTTTTGGGACTTTTGGGAGACTAGTATCGAGGGAAGTTACTTTTGATGAATTATGGTATTATTTCGGACTCTTGGAGACTAGTATGAGGATAATTGCACTTCGGGTCCTAGGTCATTAATAAAATATGACTTCGAGAATAAGAAATGCATATTCTAAAAATTGGTACTTAATGATTAAGTATAAATGGTTTTGATAATGTAAAAAGTGAGTATTTTCAAATGGAAAAATAATTTTGTAAATGATAATTTGCATATACACACCTCTCTAAATAACTATGATATGGGAAGTTACACGCATGAGGTGAAGTCCCCTGGCTAGTGAATGCAGGGTGAATATACTCCTCAGCCATAGGACCAGTTATTATTATGTGATTATTGTTCGCGGTGGGGTAATTTCTGGGGTGGTTATGACTCAATGTCGAAGGTATAAGGCCTTTTCCTGACGTCACGCGAAGTAGGATGCCCAGGTTACCTTCTTTGATAGTCCCTGGAAGATGATAGCCATTTAGGGGCGCGTCCAGTGGGGAAACCCGGAAGGATGGTCTTAGAATCGTTATATGATATGAAATATAACTATTCATAATAATGTGGGACATTATTGATGGCAAAGAACTTTATGAAATAAATTTCTTTAAATATGTTTCCTGGAGATAAAAAGGGAAATGTGAAGTTATGGGATGTAAAACTGAATTGGCAAAACATTTTCTGAAATAAATTGCTATATATATATTTCCTAAAGAGAAAAAGGAACTATACATGTAAATTGTGAAAAAAAGAAATGAAATCTCATTGAGTGAAAGTAGATGATTTCTCCCATGATGATATGAACATTGAGCCTTGTCTTTTATATTGCGCTAGGTTGTGCTTATAGAAGGAGAGGTGAGAAAGTTTATGATTAATTGCGAGAGAAAGTTAAGTTCTTGGTGATTAGATATTCATACGTGTCATGCATTTTATTCACGTGGTGATCATATCAAATTGGGCCCTGACCCGTCTATATCTATTTGTTTTGCATGAATTCTTTATTCGCTCAGGTGCTCCATCGCAAGGACACCCGTATTGACCTCTACATCACTGTTGTCCAGGTACTATAACATATTGCGGATGTTATAGGATATTATTGTAGACGCATTTCTTTTTGTACTCTACCTGTGATCAGTACGGATTCGGGTGTGTTACCCAGGTTTTGTATTTGTTTAATATAATGTGATATTTAATTTTAATACTCGGTGTAACCCATTTGTATTGGTCTATTAACTGACAGCTTATTCGGTTATCTTATTGTGCAGAATTATTATACATGTACTCATTTGTTTTTTATATCCACCTTCTTTTCAAATTATATTGTTTTTTATAGTCCGTTTTCTAAAATAATTGGTGGTTATCTTGTACTATTATTTTAATGACAATTATGCTAATAATGGACCATCTATGATTCCTGTATTTATTGGGATATTGGGTTGGCCACCTCTTATTTTAATTCGCGGGTTGTCAGAGATGGTATCAGAGAATCAGGTTCTAGTGTCCTTGGGAATCTGTGCGGACGTACTACACTTTCAGCGTTACTTTTGATTTGATATAGAGACTTTGGATTAGGATTGTTGATTTCTCTTGGGAGGTTTCGTGCTCCTGCTATAATGTAAGAATTCAAAAAATCTTTTGCGCGGTCGTTTAAGATTCGTAGGTTGAATGTTGAAGGAAATCAGGGAAGGTCGTTATCAGGGCATCATGAGACGGGATTACTAAGAACTATAAGTTAGGGTCGGGGATGAGGGCCGCATAGGAGGTCGCTCCCTTCGTAGTATTTTCTTAGATTGTTACCATGACTACTAGGTAAGTATATATTATTTTTCAAGTACCACTACAAGTAGAGAATGGTACTAAGCTTGTAATTCCCAGTGACGCTAAATTAAAGTTGAAAAGTACCTGATAAGGGTCACATGTTGAAGTAAGTCATATAGAGGAAGTGTAACCTCATTCGGTGGAAGTATAAGGCTCAGAAGCCTTGGACTAGAGCGGGATATAAAAATGCCCAAATGCAAAAAATTGAGGAAATTTTTTCACCCCTTGGGGTAATATTGAAATGGCGGGAACGGTACTCACCATATTTGGTGGAGCAGGAAGTTTTACTCATAGAGAAACTTGGTAGATGTTTTCAAGGACTAGTTTCTCTGGAATACCAAGAATGATGAGAAGGTAGACTCTCAAGTATTCACATAAGGATCGGTCAGAGGCCGACAGTGAATAAAGAGTTACAGGGTTAAGGAAATCTAGCACCGAAGTAGGTAGGTACAAGGAAGAAAGAGCCCTTCAGTGGAATGATAGGCTCACGAGTAAGTGTTGCTAACACTTATGGATAAGTAATGTTCATGAAACCCCATTGGTGGACATCCACCCTTGGGAAAAACTCATTGAGATAATGCAAGGGATGCCGGTAGCATGTTCTCTTTTGTTGAGGAAGTTAAGGGAACTACGTGGGTAATTGACAGGGTAGAGGCTATAGGGTCTGAGATGTTGAAAACCTTAATGTGGCCGAGGTGGCTAGAGATGGAGAAATGGTTATGATGTGGAATGTAGAACCACACATTTTTATCTTATCGATCGGAGTTAAAGGGCATGAATAGGGTGCCTAGTCGGGGCATTGATGGAAGTAGTTTTGGTTCAGATAAGACTAGAATACTGTATCTGGGAACTATTGGTAGTGGCTAGTGTAATTACCAAGAATTTTGTCGGGAACTCCACCTCGGTGGAGGGTGGTGCGTTATGTGTGACAAGATGGAGTAGTATTTAAATAACCCTACATTCGAGTGTGTAATTTGAGCATGTGGTAGTATCAATGTTATTATAGAGAGTGTATCGTTATAATTTTCACGGTAAGGAGGTTTTATTTCCTGCATTCGCTAAAGCAAGTATTGATATTTTAAAAGTATATGTGGTTTGTGTTACTCGTATTGTATGTGTTATACGAGTGGAAATATTTTTGATTGGTCGGAGTGATAACAAGCAAATGATTTAGAGGCTATCGTATTTGTAGTTCTAGAGCGGAACCAGTTGTTCTATAACATCTCACATGGATACGGGATTGAGACTTTATAGAGATGGTTTAAGGTATGCAAGAAATTTTCATTATTTTTTGTTTGTTTTTTTGTTTGTGTTTGTTGTTGCCTTATCTCCACGACCAACAAAGTTAAGTAGTAGTGTATCGGAGGGGTTCCTTGTTTGGATTTCGCTTGCGAGACGCTCCACTCATGAACCTTAACTATGTTGGAAGTGGAGAGATGTTACTTTATGTTATGACGTTGGTTTTGAGGGTTTTAGACGAGAATCACGTGATTGATTAAGGGCTAATAAAAAGTTAATGTGCAGTGCAAAAGCAGTAGAAATAGTTATCTTCTCTAATAGATGTGAGTGAAACAAAGATAAGAAAGTCGGATCGAGATTTATAGTTATGCCTTGATGATAAAGCCATTTAAAAATGTATATATATTTCGATCAAGTGTTCGTAACACTTTGCAGAAAGTAGGCGCCCGATTAGTTATATTTTCATTTCACCGATATTGTAGGGCATAGAAGTAGAAATGCATAATTAGGGTTATGAGTTACAATTATAGTGGTTCCGATCATGTGCCTTAGGCCATTATATATTGACGACCGAAGATGCGAGTTAGTAGTGTAACGGGAGGGTTCCTTATTTGGATTTCGCTTTACTAGACGTCCCACGCATGAAACCGAGTGAATGTAAAAAATTGAGAAGGGTCTTGGAAACTAGGGATATAATTAGTATAATACTTATACGACTGGAATAGGAAACATATCGACCTTAGAGTTTTTAGGAAGTAAGGCCAGTGGGGCATGTGGTGCTGTTTAGGAAGGTTGTCGGGAGTTAACTCTGAGTAGATTGGTGAGATAACTTTAACAAGTATTGGGTCACCAAGAAAAAGGAGTATGGAATCTTGAGTAATTCGAAAAACAAGTCCAAAAATGAGATGAGGCCCATCTTTCGAAAGAGCGTTACGTCGGTAACCTAGTTTTCGGGGAGTGAAATACTAGGTTGATTTCTACTCCTGCACTCACGTTGCCAAAATCGAGAGTGAATTTCTTGGTATTAACGGACGAGTTTCTACTAGGATTGGGAAGTATTAATACTGGAGCATGGAGCCATTGTTTATGCATCTAACAAAATTAAACCATGTGAGAAGTATTATTCCACGATTGATTTAGAGTTCGCGGTGGTAGTATTTCCCTTAAAGAAATAGAGGCACTACCTCCTGGGCATGATATTTAGTCCTTTTTTTGAACAACAAGTTGTTGCAATATGTTTTTGGGGCGACAGAGTTGGTGGTTGAAGTTCATAAAAGACTATCAATTCGATATTTATTATCACCAAGGAAACGCGAATGGAATTGCGGATGCGCGGAGCAGAAAACCCGTGGTGGGGGAGACTAGCGAAGGCATGCAAATCCAAGTAGAACAAGCGAACTAGGAGGACATTGTAGCCAGAGCATTTTATATCAGTGTTGAAGCACGAGGAAAGGGCATTTTATAGTTTTCTCGCAAATCCACCACTTGTCAATTAGTGAATGTAGATTACCAACGATCAACGGGATAGTTGTAATTGTTAGAGTACCGGTGTAGATCTGGAAGGGTATATCCATGGATATTTTCATTGAATTGTTGGCATCGCAACGGTCATGATCCTATTTGATTAATTGTTGATCGTTTGACCAAATCACCGCTTTTTCGGCCAATATGGGTGGTCTATTTATGGAGGAGTACGCCCAGCTCTTTATAGTGGAGTTATGGAACTATATGAGGTGCCTATCAATATAGTGTTGGACCGCGATTAGACTTTCATGTCAAAGTTTTGGTAAAGTTTCCAGGAAGTACTGGGAATCGAATTGAAGTTGGGTACATCCTACCACCCGTAAGTGGATGAATGAATGGAGGGAGTTAATAAAATGTTGGAAGGCATACCCCGAATGTGTGTGTTTGGCTTAAAGGAAGGATGGGGGTAATAGCTTTTATGGGTCAAATTTTCACACAATAATTAGTACCATTTCACCATAGGTATGGCACCATATGTGGCCTTCTGTAGTCGGCTGAGTAGTTCGCCTGCTCATGTGTAGCAACAAAAGACAATAAACTCTTTGGACTTGGAAGAGTCCAGGAATACTTCTTTGACGATTGAGCTCATTGAGCGGCATACTTTGAAGGGCTACGTCGACGCGAATAGAGGCCATGTTGTATTGGAGGAAAGAGATCAAGTTTTGGTGCCTATATTCCCGAGGAAGAGTGTAGTGTAGGCTCGATATAGGCATTTTCTTCCTCTGTTGAAAAAGGTAGGATCGATAGTTCATGAGGAATAATCAGATGCTATTTTAGAGCACGAGGAGTATAGACTGAGATTGAAAATGGTAACTTTAGTCCAAGTCCAATGAGGACGCCACACTGCCGAGGAAATTTCTAGGGATGAAAGAACGATATTTGAGAGAAGTACACCCTTGATCTTATTATATGGTACGCCTGAATTTTGAGGTTAAAATTCCCTTGTAAGGGGGGGGAGTATGTAATAACCCAGACTTTTGAGTGATTATTTTATATTAAATTGCTTGATGGGTTGATTATGTTAAATGGAGAAAGTTAGAGTAAATATTATTTTATGTGATTTAAGAGATAATAATTACCAAGTTTTGCATATTTACTATTATGTGAATGTAAATAGCATTACATTGTGTTATATGGCATCGTGGTGCTTTAAGCAATGGTTATTATTTATATTGAAATTGGAGAATTTTTAATGAATTAAAATGACGTTAGAATATAAAATATTATATGATACTCTGGATGCCAATTTAGAGGGTGTTGTTAGTTTTGAAATAGTTGAAATAGTAAAAATAAGTGCCATATTGTCTTTTTGAGTTTCGGGCACTTTTGACGGGTTATGACTCAATTATGTAGTTACGAGTCATTATAATGGCGTA
The DNA here is from genome assembly GCA_949130495.1 of Sambucus nigra. Taxonomy (NCBI): domain Eukaryota; kingdom Viridiplantae; phylum Streptophyta; class Magnoliopsida; order Dipsacales; family Adoxaceae; genus Sambucus; species Sambucus nigra. Next base: position 257,002,795 of record OX422209.1, read on the forward strand.
TCAACATTTAAAAGATGGGAATTAATGCTTAGGGCCCATTTAAGTCTTCCAAACCTTTTTATTTCTCATTCTTATGTTTTAAAGCTCGGAGAGAGTAGAGAGAAGAGAGAGCTTGGGAGAAAATGGAGAAAAGAGAGAGAAAGTGAAGATTAGAGCTGGAAATCGTTGCTAAGGGAAGATCATCCAAGACTACAAACTTGAGGCAAGTTTCGTACTTGCTAGAGTATGATTTAATGAGGCTAAATTGCATTTATAGTTGTGTTTTTGGAATTTTTGTCATTTATTAGTTTTGGAAATATTTGATGTTTAATCCCTTAACCTTTGATTTAAATTTGATTTGAGGAGAATATATTAGTTAGTAGATGTGTAGAAATGATTTGATGAAATTATTGGTTGTTAATGTTGGGATTTGTTGGAAGAAATAGGAATTGGGGGTTTAGGGTTGATGTTAAACCGTAGCCCTTACTGGGCAAATTGAACCAGTAGCAAATTGATTCGCTAAAGGGATAGGCTACAGCTCTATGTGGGGCAAATCGATTCAGACTATCTGAATCGATTCGAAGATATGAAGAATGTTGGGTACTCTTGACCGAATCGAGTCGGCCTATCCGAATGGATTCGCTTTCGAGGGCGAATCGATTCGGCCAGGGCGAATAGATTCGAAATTGCTGCAGTTTTAGGATATTTTTCCATCTTAGTTCATATTCCTTTTCTTTTAGGTTTAAGAATTAGGAACCTTCTCTTGGGAAGTAATAAAGAGTATTAGAGGTTTATATTAGAGAGACAAATATCCTAGGTTAGTATGGGGTTATTTGGGCTTATCCCAAGGGTTAGTTCATAGGGGATAATGTTTCGTTTGATATAAGAAGTTAGCCTAGAACTAACGAAAAGTAGAACGGTAATGTTTCGGACATTTGGGAGACTAGTATCGAGGGAAGTTACTTTTGATGAATTATGGTATTATTTTGGACTCTTGGAGACTAGTACGAGGATAATTTCACTCCGAGTCCTATGTCATTAATAAAATATGACTTCGAGAATAAGAAATGCATATTCTAAAAATTGGTAGTTAATGATTAAGTATAAATTATTTTGAGAATGTAAAAAGTGAATATTTTCAAATGGAAAAATAATTTTGTAATTGATAATTTGCATATACACACCTCTCTAAATTGCTATCATATGGGAAGTTACGCGTATAAGCTGAAGTCCCCTGTCTAGTGAATGTAGGGTGAATATAGTCCTTGACCATAGGAGCAGTTATTATTGTGTGATTATTGTTCACGGTGGGGTAATTCCGGGTGTGGTTATGACTCGCTATTGAAGGTATTTGGCCTTTTCCCGACGTCAGGTGAATTAGGATGCCCAGGTTGCCTTGTTTGATAGGCCCTGGAAGATGATAGCCATTTAGGGGCGCGTCCAGTGGGGAAACTCGAAAGGACGGTCTTAGAATCTATATATGATATGAAATATAACTATTCATAATAATGTGGGTCATTATTGATGGCAAAGCACTTTATGAAATAAATTTCTTTAAATATGTTTCCTAGAGATAAAAAAGGAAATGTGAAGTTATGAGATGTAAAACCGAATTGGTGAAACATTTTGTGAAATAAATTGCTATATATATATATCCTAAAGAGAAAAAGGAACTATGCATGTAAATTGTGAAAAATCGAAATGAAATTTCATTGAGTGAAAGTAGATGATTTCTCCCATGCTGATATGAGCATTGAGCATTGTCTTTTATATTGCGCTAGGTTGTGCTTATAGAAGGAGAGGTGAGAAATTTTATGATTAATTGTGAGAGAAAGTTAAGTTCCTGATGATTAGATATTCATACGTGTCATGAATTTTATTCACGTGGTGATCATATCAAATTGGGCCCTGACCCATCTATATCTATTTGTTTTGCATGAATTCTTTATTCGCTCAGGTGCTCCATCGCAAGGACACCCGTATTGACCTCTCCATCACTGTTGTCCAGGTACTATAACATATTGCGGATGTTATAGGATATTGTTGTAGACGCATTTCTTTTTGTACTCTACCTGTGATCAGTACATATACCCAGGTTTTGTATTTGTTTAATAAAATGTGATATTTAATTTTAATACTCGGTGTAACCCATTTGTATTGGTCTGTTAACCGATAGCTTATTCGGTTATCTTGTTGTGCAGAATACTATACATAAACTCATTTATTTTTTATATCCCCCTTCTTTTCAAATTGTATTATTTAAATGATTTCCTTTAACCCTACAAATTAAATTTTGACAGTCCCTTTTCTAAAATAATTGGTGGTTATCTCGTACTATTATTTTAACGACAGTGATGCTAAGAATGGACCAGCTATGATTCCGGTATTTATTGGGATATTAGGCTGGCCACCTCTTATTTTAATTCGTGGTTGTCACAGTTGGTAACTTTAATGTTGGATATGTTGGAATACTATTCATATTATATGGGCAATGGATGAATATGCTTAAAGTGAGGGATCGTATTTATATAACGAATTAAGTTTCATATGCGTGAACGATAGATGGTATGTATATATGTATGTATGTATATATATCTATGTAGATATGTAGATATGTGTATACTCGCGGCGTGGATATCTACACTGTATACGATGGTTTAATTATATTATGTGATCATATGGATGTATATATATTGTGTATGTGAATGATATATATACTTATGGTGTAAATCATACCAGGCACATGCTATCATGGGAAATTGCGCGATGAGGGTGAGCATCGTGGCTCGAGGAGCAGTGTGTGGATATTCCTCAGGTCATAGTTGTCAATTTAATTATTTATATGATTTTATATTTTGGGGGCGAGAAGTCTTGGGTATGGGTCGTTCTCACTTGTCGGTTAGGGACTATGACTGCTTTCCATACATTATGATTGATTTTGTTACCATGGTGGTGATAAAATAGTTCGATAGATGGTGACCTCGGGATAAAGTGAGTAATTCCTAGGAGATGATAGCTTGGTGCGGTATTTTGGCATTCTATAGCCGGTTATGTTATATGAATTGCATAGTGTACATTATGTGTGATATGTATGTTTGGCTATAAGAATGAATGATTGTATATATATATATATATATATATATATATATATATATATATATATATATATATATATATATATATTCAGACTAAATATATATATATATAGTTGTATATCCTATAGGTGAAATATATATGGATTTTCGACGATGTACATCTTGGGTGATTTTGGTGTACTATTTTATTGTGGTCGAAGGATCATATTTAGAGACAATTGCAATTATGTCGACCCAAGGATTTCATTAGAGATTAAATTGAGTATTTAGAGATGGTATTCTATGATTAGATAGTATTAGTAGGATTGGTGTGGACATAATATATCCCTACGATCGACATTGTCAAGGAGTAGTGTATCGGGGGGGTTCCTTGTTTGGATTTTGCTTTGCGAGACGCCCCACGCACGAAACGTAGTGCAATGTTGAGATTAGAGAGAAGTTTTGTCCTTTGTAATTATATGTATCAACAATATGATTTATGTATATGACATAATGGATCCCTACGATCGACATTGTCAAGGAGTAGTGTATCAGGGGGTTCCTTGTTTGGATTTTTCTTTGCAAGATGCCCCACGTACGAAACGCAATGCAATGTTGAGAGTAGAGAGAAGTTTTGTCCTTATTACATTGTATGATTGTTATTTAGAGAATAAATTCTTATATTAAAGCCTAATGTTAATGTGAAACGCATGAAGACTTAAAACTGGTGTAAGTTAATAAATTGCAATCACAATAGCCTAGTAAGGCATATATATGTAAATATATTTAAGTGTGATTAGAATGGAAAGGATTCTTGGGTTATGCTAGGATGTCGGGTCTTGGGGGTATAGGTCGTGCCTTTTGTGCGGTAGGTTGTCCTTATAGGTGGGGTAACTTAATTAAGGTTTTCGGATGCGAATAGGTGTGTTGTTAGATGAGAGGTGAGTTTGGGGTTTCATGAGAGTGAGACTCCACTTTAATTATGAAATAATGCACTGATATTTACTATGCACGGTTAACACGCATGCTAAACATTTTTACACCTCGGGCTTTGAACCATTTATATTTCTCTCGTGCTATATGTATATATTACTACAGGTGTCCTATCGTATGGATGTTGGATGCTTTTCTATCCAGAGTCTTGGGAGCCGTAACAGGTGTGGACTGTTGTGGGATTCATATTGTAGTCGCTTCCTATTCTTGTGTAAATTTACATAGGATTCATGTTGTACATCGGGTTTACACACAAGAGTCATTTATAGTTGTTTATATTTCTTCATTATGGTTGTTGTAATGTTTGTGGCCCGATAACTTATTCGGGTATATTTTTCCTTATATGTACTCAGTTCATTTTATTGTAGCATTTAATTCATCATGGTACTTGTGTAGACGTTACCTTTGACAGATATTTATATTGTTGGTTTGTTGTTCGTGGCATGTTTTATTTAATTTTGGCATCTCGCTTATATGACATCGGGTAGTTAGCCTTATCGATTATTGTATAGTCTGTTGGTGCTGAGACTGAGCCATCTCAGATTCCTGATTTAATATAGTATAGGGCTGGCCACCCATTATTGTTTTAAGCGGGGTGTCACAGATGGTATCAGAGCATCAGGTTCTAGTGTCTTTAGGATCTGTGTGGGTTTTCTACATTCTTCCATTAACGTTCTTGATATACAGCCCTACTATTAGGATTATTGTGTTCACTACGTTTATCTTCTTCTGTGAGGTGTACTCACTTGAACGACGTTCTGACACAGTAACTTTTATCTCAGACGTTGCCATAAATAAGTCGGTTACGAAGGGGTAAGATGAGAGATGCAATACCCATAACAGATTTTGGGTACGCTTTGACTGGAGATATTTTCTTTCCATGACTTAAGCAGAGATAAGGAGGAGATTTGCGATGATTCCAGGTGATTCAATGGTAGTCAAGTGAGATGGAGAATTCTTTGATCGATAAAGTAAGTACTGAGGTTAAGCGAATATTGAAGCCCTTGGGAGGTATGAGGAATTTTTTCAAATGGAAGGAGTATCGCCTTCTTGTAATGAGTGAGTAATTTGGAGACTTGGGTTCATTAAGTAGGACTGAAGGAATTACTGGGGGTTGCAATAGCGCCTTGTCCTACAGGATGGTTAGGAAGGATTTATGGGGAGGATATTTCTTAGAGGAGAATTAGGCCTTAGGAAGGAATGATTAAGTGTGGCCTTTGTATGACATCTTTTCAGAAAACAGATCGTCTCATGGTGAGCTAGTAGAGAGCTATGCTATTGATTTTTGGAAGTGTAGATTGTTAAGGTTATTGTTTTATAGTTAGGTTAGGGCAGGTAAGGGTAGTATTCTAGTGAGGGAAGGACTTCCTTTGTGGTAATACTTTAATGTTATGTAAATGATTGGTATAGTTGAGAAGGTTCAGAGTTTAGCAGATGTAGTGTCGAGCAGGGAAGTTAGCTCAGGGTTGTGTTAGTTGTGAGGACTATTTATTGGTAGGAGTATTGTATTTATTGGGGCCTTATGTTATATATATGAGGTGTTGATTGGTGTGTCGAAAGATATGGAATTTTTTTATACTATATTGCTATATATGCCTTTGGGAAATATCTAAAATTCAAAAATATTTTATGAAACCTTAATCCTAGTTCAACTGATCTCAATCCCCGGCATAGCTACACAGTAGTGTATTGGGAGGGTTCATTATTTGGATTTCACTTGAGAGACCTCCCCCGTATGAAGGTAGCTTATGTCAGGAATTGAGAAGAGTTCAACCATTGGAAATTTAAAACTTTCATATATACTTAGTATGCTATTATAGATTAATTTGTTGAGGGTTATATTATGTTTTGAGGCTAGAGCCGAATTATGTTTTTACGAGTTGAGCTCGGGTACGGGGTGTATGGGCGCCCTGGGTATTAGTTGATTTTTAAAGTTATATGGTTCGATGTGAGAATTGGAAAGGATTGGTATAATGATGTTGAGTGTAAATGTAAGGACCAGATGAGATTCGAAGTCCTAGGCATAGCCTAAATTTCGAGGATGAAATTTTTGTAAGGGGGGGAGATCTGTAACACCCCACGATTTTGGGATCGAGAAATTTAAATTTTTGGGAGAAATAAAATTTACGTACATTGGATAATTTTAAAATTTGGCAATTGAGGTCTTAAAATTGAGGATGTTATAAAGTATTCTGGATGATGATTTTGAGTGCGCCATTGATTTCGGATGGGTCGAGATAGTCAAAATGACTATCATTGAGTTTTATTTCGGCTCCGAAATATTTTTAAGTTAATTTGACTCGAATTGGAGTAAACGAGTCATTTAAAGTGTGTATTACCATTTGAAATTGGGATTTTTGTTTTAAAGGTTTAAGAGTCTTATGGATCAATCCATTCTCATTTGTGAGAAAGAGAGAAAGAGAAAGTAAAAGAGAATGAATAAGAAAGGAAGAGGGAGAAGGGAGAAAGATTAGAGATTTCCGGCCCATACGCGATCACGAGGACGATTCAACCCCTATAATTTCTAGGCAAGTGTATAATCTTGATAAATACTTCATTTTTGTATTTCATTTCATAATTTGTGGATAAAAGAATTGGATTTTGGGTATATTTATCAAAACCTAGATTTTGTGGTTTAAATCTTGAAATTGATGTTTATATATGGGTTTGATGGTGTAGAGATGATTGGGATCAGAGTTGACTTGATTTATCGGCTTAGAATTATGATTTGATAAAGGCTTAATGGATAGAAGTGATAATTTTAGGGTTTAAAATTCGTGGGTTTTGTGAAGAAGAAGAAACCTTCAAGGTTCTGCATACCTGAATCGATTCACCCCCTAAGCTAAGCGATTCGGCTTAGGCAAAGGTGTCAGGTCTGCATGACCGAATCGATTCGGACACTAGACGAATTTATATGGCTTCAGACAGACTGCCACATCCTTTGTACCGAATCAATTCTCCCTTGAGACCAAATAGATTCGGGCCAGGCCGAATCGATTCAGAAACAGGACAGTTTTAAGGATTTTTTCCTAGACTGAGTTTTTCTCCATTTCGATTGGGTTTCTCGATTTGAAACTTTTATATATGATGCGAGACTTATGTTTTGGGGATTTATTGAGGGTTTCTCACATGATATGATCATGGGGATAGATCGAAATAGTTTGGGGAATATATATATATATGCATTAGAGTTGTGTATAGAGATAGTGGGAAACCTCATTGGGGATGGGAGTCCTAATTAGAGATCAAAAGTGATCTTAGATATGATGTGAGGTTAAGAACTCTTAGAGAGAGTTGTGAGGGTATGGTGTGAAGTTGTAGCCCGATATTCATGTCGAATCCTTGTAGCGAAGGGATTCTATTAAGATACAATTTGGGAACAATGAGAGAGAGTGGTCACATATCCTTAGTAATGATAAACTAAAGGAATAAATCAGAAAGGCATTCATGTTAAGGGTTCGTAGGGACAATTGAACCTTAGTCGGAATTGAGAGCGATTGGATCATACTACTGACTAGAATAGGGAGTGTTGTAAATCTAGTCGGGATAGTTGTTATATATCTGTATGTGATTAGAAATGGGAATTTCAATTATGGATGGGACCTTGGAATGAATTTAGGATGAGTTTAGGTCTGTAGACTATTAGTTATGTGCACACCAATAGTTGAAATTATTACTAGATATATCAAAGTGTATTCGGATATAAATGGAATGTATAATGAGCATTAGATATGCTAAACTTGGAAGTTGGTAACTTTAATGTTGGATATGTTGGAAGACTATTCATATCATAGGGGCAATGGATGAATATGCTTCAAATGAGGCATCGTATATATATAATGAATTATGTTTCATAGGTGCAAACGAGAGATGGTATGTATATATGTATGTATATATATCTATGTAGATATGTAGATATGTGTATACTCATGGAGTGAATATCTAAAGCGTATGTGATGGTTTAATTATATGATGTGATCATATGGATGTGTATATATATTGTGTATTTGAATGATATATATACTTGTGGTGCAAAGCATACCAGGCGCATGAGATCATGGGAAGATGCGTGATGAGGGTGAGCATCCTGGCTTGAGGAGCAGGGTGTGGATATTCCCTAGGTCCTAGTCGTCCATTTTATTTATTTGTATGATTTTATATTTTAGGGGTGAAAAGTCTTGGGTATGGATCGTTCTCACCTGCCGGTTAGGCACTATGACCGCTTCCCATACATTATGATTGATTTTGTCGCCATGGCGTTGAGAAAATAGTCTAATAGATGGTGACCCGAGTAGAAAGTGAGTAATTCCTAGAAGATGATAGCATGGTGCAGTATTTTGTCATTCTATAGCCGGCTATGTTATATGAATTGCATAGTGTACATTTATGTGTGATATGTATTCTTGGCTATAGGAATGAATGATTTTATATATATATATATATATTCAGGCTAAATATATATATAGTTTTATATCCTATAGGTGAAAACGAGATGGAGTTACGATGATGTAGATCTTGGGTGATTTTGGTGTACTATTTTACTGGGGTCGAAGGATCGTATTTAGAAACAATTGCGGTTATGTCGACCCAAGGATTTCATTAGAGATTAAATTCAGTATTTAGAGATGGTATTCTATGATTAGAAAGTAGTAGTAGTAGTAGTAGTAGTAGTAGTAGTAGTAGTAGTAGTAGTAGTAGTAGTAGTAGTAGTAGTAGTAGTAGTAGTAGTAGTAGTAGTAGGATTGTTGTGGACATAATGGATCCCTACGATCGACATTGTCAAGCAGTAGTGTATCGGGGGGGTTCCTTGTTTGCATTTTGCTTTGCGAGATGCCCCACACACGAAATTTAGTGCAATGTTGATAGTAGAGAGAAGTTTTGTCCTTTGTAGTTGTATGTATCAGTCGTATGATTTATGTAGATGACATAATGGATCCCTACGATCAACATTGTCAAGGAGTAGTGTATCGAGGGATTTCGCTTTGCGAGACGCCCCACGAACGAAACACAGTGCAATATTGAGAGTAGAGAGAAGTTTTTGTCCTTATTATATTGTATGCTTGTTATTTAGAGAATAAATTCTTATATTGAAGCCTAATGTTAATGTGCAACGTATGAAGACTTAAAACTGGTGTGAGTTAATAAATTTGAACCACTATAGCCTAGTAAGGCATATATGTGTACATATATTTAATTGTGATTAGAATGAAAATGATTCTTGGGTTATGTTAGAATGGCGGGTCTTTCGGGTATAGGATGTGCCGTTTGTGAGGTAGGTTGTCCTTATGGGTGGGGTAACTTAATTAAGATTCCAGGATGCGAATAAGTGCACGCTGTTAGATGAGAGGTGAGTTTGGGATTTCACGAGAGTACGACTTCACTTTAATTATGAAATAATGCATTGATATTTATTATGCATGGTTAACACATTTGATAAACATCTTTACACCTCGGGCTCTGACCCGTTTATATATCTCTCCTGTTATATGTATATATTACTATAGGTGTCCAACCGCATGGATACCAGATGCTTTTCTATCCAGAGTCTTGGGAGCCGTAATAGGTGCGGACTGTTGCGGGATTTAGATTGTAGTCGCTTCCTATTCTTGTGTACATATAGATAGGATGCATGATGTACATAGGGTTTACAACCAAGAGTCATTTATAGTTGTTTATATTTCTTCCTTATGGTTGTTGCACTGTCTATGACCTGACAGCTTATTTGGGTATATTTTTTCTTGTATGTACTCAGTTCATTTTGTTCTAGCATTTCTTTCATCATGGTACTTGTGTAGATGTTACCTTTGCTAGATATTTATATTGTTGGCTTGTTGTCCATGGCATGTTTTATTTAATTTTGTCATCTCGCTTATATTATTTCGGGTAGTTAGCCTTATCGGTTATTGTATAGTCTGTTGGTGTTGAGACTGAGACATCTCAGATTCCTGATTTAATGTAGTATAGGGTTGGCCACCTATTATTGTTTTAAGCAGGGTGTCATACTCAAGAGACGAAACTCATCCACTAGGGAAACCTACAGTTTTACTAGTTTTTTGCACATGCCAAGTGCAATCGTAATTCCTACCAAAATGAGTTAGATTTTAAAAAAAATATTTTTTGCTAGAGGACTATCAAAGTTGAGGTTTGGGGGTAATTGATGAGTGCATTAATTTATATCATTTCTATCACATTTATGCCTTATTAGTCCTGGTGTACCATAGATAAATAGTTTTTAGAAGGGTTTTTAGTTATTAGAATGAAAAATATCAATTTGAAATAAATCGAGTTAATAATATAATTTTAGTAACCTTAGGAGTGTATTTATACCCGAAATAAATAAATTAGTTTGAATTATTAGTTCTTGTTAATATTTTGTGTAATTTCTTTTCTTGTAGGACAATGCACAGTTGCAGTTTTGAAATGCATAATTCAAGTCAATTGCGGCAAAAATGTGGTCAAAAGCTCAAAAGTCAGATCTTATGACCAGAGACACCCAAGTACCCATTAAAATCCGTCTCAAACTATATCCTTAGACTTCCCTAACCTCTTGTGTATTGTGTGTGTATATATATATATATATATATATATATATAAGTCAGATTTTATGACCAGAGACACCCAAGTACCCATTAAAATCCGTCCCCAACTATATCCTTAGAATTCCCTAACCGCTTGTGTATTGTGTGTGTGTGTGTATATATATATATATATATATTTTATATTTTTTGTCATTATTATCATCATTATTAATATTTATTGTATATACGCGTCTATGTTTATTATTATAGCTGTGTATTATTTGTTTTGTTAGTTTGTATATTTCTTTTTGTTTATTTTTGTCTTCGAGAATAATGATTTGTGTCTCAATAGGATGACTTAAGCCATCTCCAAATGAGTTTAGACAACATTAAAATGTTGGACTTTTTTTATTAATAATGAGACGGTCAATAATTTAAGGGAATGTAAATTTAATTGTGGGTTATAATTGGGACTCATAACATTACTCGTGAGTATTATATATATATCCGGTTTTACGTACAAAACATATACTCTCACCCACCCACACCATATATATACATATATAAACTAACTAACTAACACACTTGTATATATATACGTACATAAGCTCAGTAAATAACACACACCTATATACACTACTACAATACGCACACTACATTTATATATACACTAATACACACACATACCCCCCCCCCCCCCACCCCCCCACACACATACATACACACATAGATATATAAACACACACACAAAAATAATACCACTCTCAAACCCCATTTCTTTCTATATCACATGTTAACTAAAAACAAACCCACATTCAAACAGTCCCACTATCTCCCCCCACCACCACAACATTATTTTCTCTCAGAAAAATAAAAAGTACACATTCAGCTAAGGATATAAAAAACAAAAGGGGACCTATTGTCAAAAAAGTCTGCAGATGAAAAATGAGTGAAAGCTATCAATAATATTTTTTGAGAATTTTATTACTCACGGGGATTCATTTTTAAATATGGGAGAGAACCCAAAGGGTAGAAAGACTTTGAACAGAGGAGAGTGTGTGCATGATAAACACAATTTAGAACATAATTATATAAGAAAAAAATTAGAAACCTAGAATTTTGGAGCACCAAAAATCTTATAACTTGTGTTTTATACGTGAGTATTTTTTAGACAATTTGTGTGCAAGTTTGGAAGGAACTTTATGTGTTGTTACTCAATTTTTAGACTCAAAATTTTGCGTCTTGAATATTATTTTATCTTGCAGTATTTTTGTATCATGATAAATTAATATTGTGTGTTTGTTCAATTCGATATAATTCCCAACGTGTCTTAACTAAAATAAAAATTCATTATTCACTTAAAATAATACAAGAATTTGTTTTAAATCTTCGAATTTATTTTATAATCCATATTTACGAAATTCAAGTGTGTAATATTTGATCAGTTATAGTTACATTATTATTTTTTTGATATCCCATGCCTAAATGTAAACGTTAAAACATAAAATTGTTAATTTCAATTGAATGGAGGTTCAAGGTGTATAAATTATGAGATGTTAAAATATTTCATGAACATTTATTGTCATATTTTTTTAGAATATACATTATGAGAGTCGTTGTATTTGGAGTTATAAATTCAGGAATATGGCAATTAATTAATGAGTGATGTCAATTAGAAGTCTTATATGGATCCAGCATCCTAGTGTTCTCCCATATTTTATTACATATTTCATGGTCATACTATTCATTTGTTTCTTATTTTATGTTTGAACTTAATAAGATCTCTACACCAGTATAGTCCTGTTGGACAGTTGATAAACTATACGAATTGACCAAATCTTCGTGGGATTGGCTCGTAATTACACATGCTATACTACAATAATCCGTGAACTTGTGGTAATTTTCTAATTTGACAAAATCAAGCCTATTAGACCTTAATTTGTTCTGAGCAACACTTTTGGTAATGTGATCTAGAATATAGATTTAAACATTTGTCCATGTTCAAACATGTAGAGTTCTCTCATAGCACAAGTGTTGCACTACTCATTATAAAAAGTACCAGAATTCTATTTGGAAGAAATCCACTATCTTTAACGGGAGTAAAGAAAACTAACTTCAAAAATAATCTCGACATATGTGTATCTATATCTTATGTGTAACCATCATGAATCTTATCACGTGTGAAAGAAACCTAATTCTTCTCTCTTTGACACACTGTTAATGAAAGTAACATGTGCATTGTCTTCACGGATATAATCCAAGGTACTGATAAGTAATTCTTATATATCCAAAAAGGTAGTTATAGAATTACATCAATCATAATAAACCATTTCTAATATTTCTGTAGCTAAAATGTGTCCTAGTCATCTTCTATGCAAAACATATTGATTAATTAGAAGTGCCTCCACTTTTGATGAACATAATTACCCATCTTCTACCAATATAGAATCAATTTAGATAAAATGACTTGAGTATTTATTTATATAGATATACTATGGTTTATAGAGAATAATATTATCCTTTTAATGATAAATCACAAATATTATTTGAAAACTACGGTGTACTAAATATGAGATTTATTTTATAATGATTATTAGCTTCAGTACCAAAGATTGGTATATGGTTTATTACCACTAATAACATATATATATTTTTAAATTAAATAAACATCCTTTCATAAAAAGAGTAGAATCCGAACCAAAGTTCCTTATATTCTTATATACTTATAAGCAACCATTTAAAATTAATTTCTAGTTATCAAAACTCAGACTCACGTCTCCCATCGTAATTATAAATTCCCAGTAGTAGATAAATTTACATATCACTAGTTGATTGATTTTCTAAAACTAATGATTATTGCCTCATATGTCTACAATCCAAGTTACCATAGAACAAACCATTAAACAATATTCAAATTTTTACAAATAAAATATATCTAATTGTTCTTTTGAACAGCATAAGCTTATTACTCATACTCGTGTTCTGACTGTTCTTAGTGAATTTAGTTTTGATTATTCAATTCTCTAACTATGTTTAAAACCTAGCCACTGCAAGAATTCTGACTTTATAGTTTATATTTGACTTTAGCTTATATCCCCCTTTAGGCTAAGAAAGAATTTATTTCAGTAGCTTGAATACTTATATTATATCCCGATAAAACATTTTGTTGGGGAGGATATCGATTTGGATTTCCTTGCCAATTTTACCTCCTTAGATTTCTATTTCCTTTAGATGAGAAACCACCTTCAAAAAATAATCTTATAACTAGGGTTGTAATGCCACTTAGGGAGGGTTATTCTTCCGTCTATGTTATAATAAATTAGGGGGCTCCATCCTTCTTATATATATAAAAAAATTATAACTAGGATTGTATTAATCATACTAATATTCCTATAAATGTCATTCATGGCAACCTGCCTGACTATATGACCCTGAATATCAAACACTAGATGTTAGATGATCTTCATATCATAGGTAGTGGACACTAATTAATACTGATATCAAAATATATCTTACTTGATGGACATGTCATATTTTGTCATCTCATTAATCTTTCCCACTTATATTCCATATTTTCATAAACTAATCTTATAACGCGACTACTCAAAACAACACTAATAAAATACACATATGCATATTCATGCGAGTGGTTTAGGTTAATATTGAAAGTAATACATTATTGTTTTGATAGATTTAAAATAATTATCTACTTGCAAAATATTTCTTACTTTTGGGCTATGATCTGTAGGATTTTTTTTTGTTTTTCTTTTTATAGCCTAGGTGTTCAGTTGCAGTAGCCGGGACCACATGGATAGATCCACTCTTGTCATGCACCGGTGGTGGATGATACATCTTCGTTATATGCCTCAACTAATTTTATCGATCTGTCATTTCAGTTTTCCCCTTGGGGCATGTTTCCCATGAACAGATAGACTTTTGTATTACTGTCAAACATTTTTATTTTTGTACTCATCTCTATTATTCAGTGGATGTTATTAATTGGTTATCGATGGTTTATTCGGCTAACACTTATTATCTATCTATGCATGGAGATTATTCATTCTATTTTATTTTATGGTTTTATTTGTATCATTTATATTATATTCTTGTTGCAATAGCGATGTCAAAAATTAACCATACTGAGATTCATGTTTTATTTTAGTAGAGGATTTACCACCCGGTATTAGAATAGGCGGGTTGTCAACTTACATGTAAGACAATTAATGAAGTTTCCAATCAGTGGGTAGTATAGTAGTTTTATTTATGAATGTTTGAAAATAATATACTCCTATAAAAGGTCAATATGATGTGTGTATTATAAGTTACAATATTGTTGAAGTGCATATGAATTAGTTATTGACTACAGGGTTTTTTGGGGAGTTGCATAGAGAAAACATTATTTTTATTAAATGGATGTGGTCACGACCCTAATTCATGACTCCCATTTTTTTTAAATAAATATATAAGTAGTCAGGGTCCACGACCGTGACTAGTTATTTATTTATTTTTTGAAACATTTGGGTGTCACGGATTAGGTCTGTTTCAAAATTTGAACATTGTCCCATACGGGTCATAGATCTTGGTCATGATAATCGGGTCATGGATTAGGGTCATGACCATCGAGCCCATATTATGTTACGCTAGGGACCATGATCCCAATTTAGGGTCACAGATGAGGTCCATGACCATTGGTTTTTATAATGAAATCAATGGTCATCACTGAGGTCCATTACCATCTTCGGTATATGGTTTCTTATTGGGTAGTAGGGTTTGTCACCATAAAAATTGTAGCCCCCCGTGTGTTCAAGGACATTGAAATTTAATTTTTGGGGTAAAATAAATTTATTTTATTTGGAGACTCAGATGAAAATTTAGAGTGCACGATCGATCCGGGATGGGTCAAGAAAGTCAAAATGACTGCTCAGGGGTTTTATTTGGGTTCCGAGCATTTTGGACCTAGTTTGACTCGAATTGGAGATAATAAGTCATTTTAGGTGTGTATTATCATTTAAAGTTGGGCATTATTAGAAATGGCCTTATTAGGCTTACGAGATGGCCAATCTCATTTATGAGAAAAGAGAAAACCCTAGACAGGAGAGAGAGAGAGAGAATAAGAAGAAGAAGAAGAAGAAGAGAAAGAGAAAAGAAGAAAAACTTGGAGCTTTGAAGATATTTGGCTCAAATTCGTGATCTCAAGGAAGATTCAACCTCTACAACTTTGAGGCAAGTGATTAAACTTGCTAAAAAATTATGTGTGAGTGTAAGTTATCTCATAGTTCAGTTGGTGATTTAATTTTCTTTGAGCTTAAATGGGTAAACCCTATTATTTGTTGAGTAAATCTTTCTTTTAGTGATATATATATGGATTTGATGAGAAAATTAGTTAGGATAATATGTATGTCGATTTTGTCGATAGAAATCATGGTTGAGTTCCTTTTTTGGGGGGATTTATGGTGTTACAATTTGGTGGGAAAAGGGAGATTTGGTTGAGATGAATAACAATCTCATATGATCAAAATTGTTCAGAACCGATTTGGTACATTTTTATGATGCACCAGATCGGTCCGGTAGTTAAAGATCTTCTGTCGAATTTTAGGAACGGGACAAGTTCGTTTTTTAGGACCCTTGGTCCGGTCCGGTCACTGTATTTTTCCAGCTCTTGTTTTATCCCTTTTCAATTGGTTTTATTACTTAGGGAACCTCTAATAGAGTGTAGTAAACTTGTTTAGAAGATATTTTGAGAGTTCATATTTAGGTATAAAAGATAGGCCACTTTGGGGGCTATAATAGAGGTAAATTTAAGAGTAGCTTGTGTTGTTTTCTTTTAGTAAATCCTCTATGGAATGAGGATTCTTTTGAGAATCGTTACGGGCTATTATGAAGGTATATTTAGGAGTTCAACATACTGAATCCTTTCGTAAACTCTATGAGTAGTAGGAATTTACTTAACCTCGAATATGGACTAGGTGAGAGAGGGATTTTAGTGTGTTCTTAGTACCTAGTAAACTGGGTGATTATTCATATCGTACGTGTGATGGATTAGTAAGTTTCAAGTGAGGGATTAAATAATGAAATGAATTGGGAAGGTATACGAGAGTGAATAGGTTAGTATAATGAGAGTTATATACTTATAGCCGAATTCCTTACTTTTTACGAGCTGACGTGAGATAGTATGTACGTGTATATATATATGACTAGTATGATTATACCTTGCGTTATGGTTTGTATATACGATGTGATCGAATATATATATCTGGTGTGTATGATATATACATATATATATATATATATATATATATATATATATATATATATATATATATATACTCATGACTATGGCACGGTTGTAAAATCGATCCAAATATATTGTAATAATAAATAGGTCGGACAAAATAAGACACACATGATGCATTTATACATTTGAATATATGTGAACACCCGTGATATTTTGTACCCGTATTGATATCACAACGATAAATTTGTTCACACGATATTTTGTACCCATGTTGATGGCACGACGATAAATTAGTTCCCGTGATAATTTATATTTTAAATGTGTCGCCAATAGTGCAAAGATAAACATGTCACCAATTTGGTCATAATGGTTAGATGTATCCCGTGCTAATGGCACAATTAACATATTGATCCAATGCGTGCAATATGATTACAATTTTAATACGATGCATTTTTGTCTAAGAAATATCTAATTTAGATTTGCATTTAGTATTTTTTTTATTACAACATTTGAAATTTTAATGAACCAAATTTTATAAACTTTACTTGATATTGACATTTTGAGTTCCCTAGTACTCTGTAACATTTCAAACTTTACTTAACCAAATTTTATAAAGAGACTTGAATTTCACTTAACCAGATTTTATAAAGAGACATGAATTCTGAGTACTTTATGAGATATAGAGATTTTAATTCCATAAAGGTACCATTGAATCTATTTTAATGCCTTTGTAAATAGTGTAGAATCCAATCAAATATCTTATCAATCAAGATCATTATCTTCTTCCTAACATTCGATTTTCACACATTCCAAGACTAAACTAAACATTATCATATCACCTAAGACTCCTCACTCTCCCACCATGCCTTTCAATAGAATAATTTGAAAATTATTTAGTACCAAAATAAATTCAAATCACCCCCAAAACACTAAGGATTTCATCACGTTTTGTATTGGGAAAATGTAGTTGGAAGAAAAATGAAAAAAAAATGAATAAATGTATATACGTAAATAACACACATACTTCAAAAATGGAAATGCAATTTTTTTTAAAGTAAAACTTATATATATATATATATATATATATATATATATATATACTTTACAAATACAAAATTGACAATTTTAATACTCACATAAAACACTAATTATCCCTAAAAAATAGAAGGCTTTTTCTTCACAATAGTTAACTGAGAGGAAGAGTGTTAAAGGAAATATATATTACATATGGAAAATGGACAAACTGAAAAAATAGGATATAAATGTCTTTCCATATAAATTTGCAAACAAAAATGAGCAAATCGAATAAACAGATGATTAGAGAGACATAAGAGCTTTGCCATTCTTTACATGCATTGCCCTTTTTATTGAGCCATTTCGTCGGTTTATCTTCAGCTTTGTGCTCCCTGCCACCTAAAAAAATAATGCAAAAGCACCCAAACATAAACTATCAAACAAATAATGGATTCCAAAACTCATATCTAAAAATAGGATATCAGGATATTTGTTCTTTTTGAAATGCAAAATTAAAAAAACAAAGAATGCAAAAACAAAAATGTTTCTTGGTGGTACGTTATGGTGCATCTGGGCCTATGCTGATCTAAGCATATGTGGATGTTTCTTGGTGGTGACTTACGCGTACTTTCAGAGAAATCACATCTTTGATGGCACCACCCTCACTACTCTCAGCCACACCCAAGGCTACCAACCCGGTTGCTCTCAAACCAACCCACTCTAAACCAAAATAAACACGATACTGAACTATACATTTTGAACCTCCCCTGAAAAAAAGTAAGAACGTGGGTCATAATGAAACAAAAAAAGTATCTTGAAATTCATCTTTAAATTCTAATTAGTAGCGTAATATTCAAAAGAAGGCAACAGCTTCTCAGAGATTCCTTCTTAGATTTATAGTGACAACCACAAAAAAATTATTTTAAAAATCGAAATATATTTATGGAGAGAAAGAAAAATGTATACCCACCACGTAACGCATATCCTTCACCTACATTGCGACGAAGATGGATTAGGGGCGACAAAGATGGATCCGGCGGATCTCGTCACCTCCTTAACCTACGCTCCTTCACCTACACCACATGCACTCCTCGAACTAAAAGAAAATCAATTGTTCTTCAAATCGAAAAGGAAACCATAGGGTTTGAAACTGTTTAAGTGTATGTTGAGAGTAAGTCACGAATCTGGGAGCTCAGATCTATGCTTCCATTTTTTGCAAATCATGGATGAATGAACATACATATCCTGTAGTTGAAAGCCACACAAATCGCTACCCCCGTACCATACCCATTTCATCTTCAACAAAGTAACTTCAGATCTAAAACCAAACACATGAATAGAACATAAATGAATATAAATCCCAATTATCTACACATGAATATGAAAAAATAAGAAAGTAACCAATTATCTACACATGAATATAAATCCCATACCTGAAGAAAATCCTCACAACATAAATGAAACTTGATCAGAGATGGAAACTTGAAAGGAACAAATTTTTGTGGAGAGAGAAAAATTCGTTCAGCAACATAGACCTTTTGTTTATGGATTGAGAGTGATTTTTTAAAATTGAGAGGTCCTTTCTCTCGAGCCATGGGCTCTATAAAAAAAACCATGACCTCGATCCTTGTGCGTGTAAATGATCTCTTTTACCAAAGAATGTTTTGAAAAGAGGAAGCATTAAGAACTATTAGACAGTGACCTCGAGACTTCTGCATGTAAATATTTTATTATATAGATACAAATCATGTTTATATAGGTTTTTTATATAAAGTCTTATATGACATGGCATGAATAGTAAAAAAATCCTACTTATTTAATAGATAAATTTATGTGAATCATACCCCTCTAGTGATATCAACGGAAGTTGTGCGATATGGGTGATTCCCTGTGTCATTAGGAGTAGGGAGAGTAAATTTCTCAAGTCATAGTGTCAATTATTTATATTATGTGATTCTTATTAGGGGTGATACGTAGTGGGTATGCCTCGTTCTCATTTTCGATTAGGAACTATGGCCGCTTCCCATACGTTGTGATTTAGGTTTTTACTATGTTCGGTGTGAGATAGTCCGACTATTGGTAACACAGGGACATGTGAGCGACGCCTTGGAAGTTTATAGCATTGTAGAGACTGTTACTATACATATATTATTTATTTTATGTATATGTACTTGGTACAGAATGATAAGTCATGTATAATATGTGCGAGTATTATTATACAAGCTTTATAGATAGTGTGTGATATCTTAATATTATAATGAGAAAAAGTTATAAAGATGTGTATTATGTTTTTTCTTTTGTAGCATGAGAGTGGACGAGTGTACTCTTATGCCAATAGATTTGTGGTAATGGGGTGGACACTATGGAATGAGCGCCTCGCAGATTTTCACGATCGACAATGTTAGATAGTAGTGTATCAGGGGGTTACTTGTTTGGATTTCTCTTTGTGAGACATTCCATGCACGAAACTTCGCGTAATGTTCAGGGTGGGGAGATTTTTGGTCCTTAGTTCCTGGGTATATGTATTATAGTGGGTGAATATTTCTAGCATTAATGATGACGTGTGATATCTTATGCTAATAACTTATGAATTAAATAATTAGAAACCGAGAAAATATAATTTAGATATATTAATGTAAGTTTGGGCGTAAACTTACAAGATGATCGAATAAGTAGATATGTGGTTTTTTTAGAGATAGTGCTTTACGCGAATGAGTATTATGCGTAGATTTAAGAGGATTTATCCCTAGAATATGTCGAATAGATTAATTGAGGTTCATATGCATACTTTAGGTGCACGCTATAGATGAGGGGTGAGGTTGAGTCCCAAAAAGAGAGTGCGGTACCACTTTAATTCCAAAATATTGTTCATTCATAATTATTACGCAATTTAATTTAGTTGCTAAATTATGTTCGAACCTTGGTCCCAGACCCGTTTATATCTTTTCCCTTGCTATACATATATTATTAGTTTAGGTTTCCCTCACCCAGGATGATATTGATGCCTATTCTGTTTAGAGTCCCGGGAGCTATAGTTGATGCGAAATGTTATATGATTTTATTGTAGTCGCTTTTTGTTCTTTTAAAATCGAGTTAAGGATCCATTTTCGTATATCAGGGGTAAACACCCAAGGGGTGTATAGTCTTAGCTCTTTTATCTTGTTATCACTAGATGATGTATTTTTGGTAACCCGACAACATATTCAGATAGATTTGTTGTCATACTTGTGTATATATTATCATGTTTTCCTTTCATTATGTTTGTGGTTTGTAGTTCTTTGTATGTTGATTTAAAAAAAAAATGGCATTCGTTTATTTTTTTATGGGTGGTTATTTAGATTTTTTGTCTGTGCTATAGTGATGTTGAGGATTATCCACTTGAGATTCCTGTTTTATCTTAGTATAGGGTTGGCCACTCGTTATTAATTTAAGCTGGGTGTCATAAGTGGTATCAGAGGATTAGGTTTTAGTCTTTTAGGATCTGTGCGGCGTTCCCACGTTCTCTTGTGAGCTTTCTTGACGTAGATCCCTAGTATTAAGATTGTTGTGTTCATATTGCATTTATGATCTCATGCGATGCGTAATTATTTGAACTGTGTGCTGATATAGTTTCCTCTTATTTTAGATGCCGCCGAAAAGAGGTCACCCGGCTAGTGCAAATAGGAGGGAAGAGAATGTGGAGCCCCAAGTGCCTGAAGGGACCATGACTGCAACAGAGTTTGCCAATATCGTGGCTCAATGAGTCAATGTGGCCATGAATGCCATGGCTTAACAATTTCCTCAGGCTCAGCAATAGCCTGAAGCGCTGGTAGCTCCAACATGCATGGGGCTGTCTATGTGGGAGAGAGTTAGAGAATATTTTTAAAAAGGTCATCCTCCGTAATTTCAAGGGGGGGCCAATGTGGTCATAGCAAGTCAGTCGAAGAAGGGTATTCAGAATCATCTTCTTATGGTGGAATGTAGTGATGTTCATATGTAAATACTTGCCACTTTTAAGCTAGTGGGTGCGGCTCTCCAATGGTGGGAGTCAGTCACTACGTCGGAGAAGAGGGATACGATGTCTATATCCAATTTTTGGGTTCGATTTGATCGTAGGTATTTCGCTTCGATAATTTAAATGGAGATGAGGAGACGATTATTAGAAGTGAAGAAGGGGGGTAGGACGGTGACAAAGTATGAAGAGGAATTTACCTGGTTGGCAAACTTTATGCCAAACGAAGGAGAAACGTATATCAAAGTTCTTGGGAGGTTTAGATTGGTGAATTGGTAAACAGTTGTTAAGGAACCCGACGTTACTGATTTTTATCGATATGATGAATGCTTCATTGTTACTTTATGAGACCACCATCTTTATTTAAAATGAAATAAGAAATTTAGAGACCCTAACATGGCATGTAAGTTGGTATAAGGTGGTGCTAGTGGGTCACAATCATTTCAAAAGCCGAGGAATAGGCAGATGGAGAAGGATCTGGATTTAGGGGCATAGAGTAAGTGGAAGCATTCAAGAGGTTTTAGATTGGATGGTAGTGGCTCTAAACAAGATTATCAAGGGATACAGCAATGCTTTATTCCTCAGGGTTGATAGGAAGGATTTGATGGGAAATGTTTCTTCTATTGGAATATAGGCCATAGGAAGAGGGATTGTCCTTAGAGAGGTAGAGGGTAACTATTTGAAGAGGTTTTGGATGCACAACCCCTATAGAAATTCAGGGGCGGGTTGAGACAAGAGAACTTTGATCAAGGACCCATTGATGAGGCAAGGCACTTAGAATTTGGAGATAATTAATGAATTTCTTTTTCTGTTAACTATAGAGTATGTTTTGAGTTATATTAGGAGCATTGCATGTAAGATTGTTGTCTCTATAATTCACCAGTCGGTCTAATTTAGTGAGTGGTTTTCTTTTATAACTAGGTTCTGTGTATATAATTACCTTAAGGAGGGTAAGTTTGGCACTTAGATGGTATATTTTGGGAGAATAGATTGTTTTGAGACGTGCCAGAGAGTTATGGTTTTTTCGAAGTGCAACTATTGAGCCGTGTTGACTGGTAATGGAAAGACTATCGTTTTATGGTTGGCAAGATGAATGTAATTGCTATGTCCTAATTGATAGCAGGTCTAACTTATTGGTGATATTTTGAGACGGTGCAATGGGTTTTTACTGATGAGATCTAGGGTTTAGCGAATTCATTATTGAGCAAAGTGCTTAAGCTCATGGTTGTGTTGCGTGGTTAGAACTTAATGTTGGTGAGAACGTCATATTTATTGACACCTTGTGCCTTAGGAATATTATTTAAAAAAAAATTGTGTCAGAAGACATAAAATTATTTTCCATATTATGATTCTAGGCCTATGGAGCCATATAAATTGATTTAAACAATTTTTTTTCAAACTTTGGTCGTAGTAATAACGATATCCGTCCCTGACAGAGCTGTACAATAGTGTATTGGGAGATTTCCTTGTTTGTATATCGCTTGCGATACCTCACCCGCATGAAAGTAGCGAATTTCGAGAATTGAAAAAGGTTAAATCTTCTTATATTTTTCAAAATTATTATTATTTTTAGTATGAGTGAATGAATTAATTTTTGGAGAATTAGCATATCTCTGTAGTGATATGGGACTCATATTTGTTCATGGGTTGATGCCTTGGTTATTTGAGGAATATAATTATAACGATAACTCGAAGTTATGTTACAATTTAAGGTTAGTGGAGTCGGGTAATGATTGCGCAATTGATCATGATTATAAGGTGTATTGGTGCCCTAGTAGTATATTATTTTGATGAATTCACTATTGGAAAGTTATAGAGATCTGAGTAGCGACCGTGATGGTAATTTATATGCTGAATTAATGGACTTATCCGAATTTAGGGGACAAAAATCTTCATAAGGAGGGGAGATTGTAACACCCCGTGTGTTTGAGGACATATGAATTTAATTTTGGGGGTAAAATAAATTTGTTTTATTCGGAGTCTGGGATTAAAATTTAAAGTGCACAGTTGATTCGAAATGGGTCGAGAAAGTCAAAATGAGTGCCCAAGAGTTTTATCTGGGTTCCGGAGTATTTTGGACCTAGTTTGACTCGAATTGGAGAAAACGAGACATTTTAAGTGTGTATTATCATTTAAAGTTGGCAATTATCATAAATGAGCTTATTAGGCTTACAAGATAGCCAATCTCATTTGTGAGAAAAGAGAAAACCCTAGAGAGAGAGAGAGAGAGAGAGAGCTAAGAAGAAGAAGAATAAGAGGAAGAGAAAAGAAGAAAAGCTTAGAGCGTTGGAGATATTTGGCTCAAATTCATGAATTCAAGGAAGATTAAACCTCTACAAATTTGAGGAAAGTGATTAAACTTGCTAAAAAATTATGTGTGTGTGAGCTACCTCGTAATTAGGTTGGTGATTTATTTTACTTTAATCTTAAATGGGTAAACCCTAGTATTTGTTGAGAAAATATTTCTTTTAGCGATATATATATATATATATATATATATATATATATATATATAGAGAGAGAGAGAGAGAGAGAGACTCATGTGCACATTAAGTTTGCACATCATTTTTTTAAAATAGTAAAAAAATTATTTTTGAGTTGATTTTTTTGTGTAATATTTAAACATTTCAACAGACCCATGTAAAAAAATCATCTCAAAAAAACATTTTTTACTATTTTTAAAAAATCGGTCAAATGTTTGCTACTTTTAAGTACTTTAAAAGCTGCGAAAGTTTGACCGATTTTTTAAAAATAGTAAAAACGTTTTTTTAGCAAATTTTTTTTACATGGGTCCGTTAAAATGTTTAAATATCATATAAAAAATAAACTCAAAAATATTTTTTTTATGCTTTAAAAAAATGCCTATATATATATATGTGTGTGTGTGTGTGTGTGTGTGTGTGTGGATTTGATGAGAAAATTAGTTGGGATAATATGTATGTGGGTTTTATCGATAGAAATCATGCTTGAGTTCTTATTTTCGGTGGATTTATGGTGCTGCGATTTAGAGGGAAAAAGGGGTTTGGTTGAGATATAGAACAATCTTGTAGGATCAAAATTGTTCAAAACTTGACCTCTATATTTTTATGAGGCACCTGATCGTTCTGGTAGACAGGATTGTTTTTTAGGACCCACGGTTCGGTCTGGTCACTGTATTTTGCCAAATCTTGTCTTACCCCTCTTCAATTGGTTTTATTAATTAGGGACCCTCTAATAGAGTGTAGTGAATATGTTTACAAGATATTTTGAGAGTTCATATTTGGGAATAAAACGGAGGCCACTTTGTGGGCTATAATAGAGGTATATATAAGAGTAGATTGTGTTGTTTTCCTTCAGTAAATCCTCCAAGGAATGAGGATTCTTTTGAGAGTGGTTACAGGCAATTATGAAGGTATATTTGGGATTTTAACATACCTAATCCTTTCATAAATTCTCTGAGTAGTAGGAATTTACTTAACCTTGAATATGGACTAGGTTAAAGAGGGATTTTAGTGTGTTCTCAGTACCGAGTAAATTGGGTGATTTTTCATATCATAAGTGTGATGGATTAGTAAGTTTCAAGTGAGAGATTGAATAATGAAATGAATTGGGAAGGTATGCGATAATGCATCGGTTAGTATAATGACAGTTATATACTTATAGCCAGATTCCTTAGTTTTTACAAGCCGACATGAGATAATATGTATGTGTATTTATATATATATGGCTCGTATGAATATACCTTGCATGATGGTTTGTATATATGATGTGATCGAATGTATATATCTGGTGTATATGATATATATATATATATATATATATATATATATATATATATATGTGTGTGTGTGTGTGTGTGTGTGTGTGTGTGTGTGTGAAGTATACCCCTCTAGTGCTATCAAGAAAAGTTGCGCAATGTGGGTGAATCCCATGGCTTGAGGACCAGGGAGAGTAAAGTCCCATTGTCATAGTGCCAATTATTTATATTGTGTCATTCTTATTAGGGGTGAGACATAGTGAGTATGTCTCGTTCTCATTTTTGGTTAGGAACTATGGGCACTTCCCATACATTGTGATTTAGGTTTTTACTGAATTCGGTGAGAGCTAGTCCGACTATTGGTAACACAGGGACATGTGAGCGACTCCTTGGATGTTGATAGCATTGTAGAGACTGTTAGTATACATATATTATGTGTGTTATGTATGTGTACGTGGTAGAGAATGATAAGTCATGTATAATACGTTCGATTATTATTATACAAGCTTTATAGATAGTGTGTGATATCTTAATATTATAACTCAAGAAAGTTATAAATATGTGTTTTATGTTTTCTCTTTTGTAGTATGAGAGTGTACAAGTATACTCTTATGACAATAAATTTGAGGTAATGGGGTTCATAATATGGACTGAGGGCCTAGCAGATTTTCACGACCGACAGTGTTAGATAGTAGTGTATCGGGAGGTTCCTTATTTGGATTTTTTTTGCGAGACGTCCCACGCACGAAACTTAGCGTAATGTTGGGCGCGGGGAGTTGTTTGGTTCTTAGTTCTTGGGTATATGTATTATAGTGGGTGAATATTTCTAGCATTATTGATGATGTGTGATTGCTTATGCGAATAACTTATGAATTTAATAATTAGAAACCGAGAAAACAAAATTGAGATATATTAATGTAAGTTTGGGCATAAACTTAGGAGATGATAGAAGAAGTAGATATATTGTTGTATTTTAGAGATAGTGAGTTACGCGAATGGGACTTATGCTTAGATTTAAGAGGATTTATCCCTAGAATGTGTCGAGTATCTTAATTGAGGTTCATATGCATACGTTAGGTGCGCGCTATAAATGAGGGATGAGGTTGGGTCCCAAAGAGAATGAGACACCACTTTAATTATGAGATATTGTGCATTTATAACTATTATGCATTTTAATTCACTTGCTAAAATAATTTTCGAACCTCGGGCTCTGACCCCTTCATATCTTTTCCCTTGCTATACATATATTTTTATTCTAGGTGTCCCTTCGCAAGGATGCCATTGATGCCTATTATGTTCAGAGTTCTACGAGCTGTAGCAGATGCGAAATGTTACAGGATTTTGTTCGTGCCGCTGTCTATTCTTGTCAAATCTAGTTTAGGATCCATTTTTGTATATCGGGTGTGAACACCCAAGGGTTGTATATTTTTAGTTCTTTTATGTTGTTATCACTAAATGTTGTATTGTTTGTGTATTGACAACATATTCGGGTAGTTTTATTGTTGTACTTGTGTATATATTATCATGTTTTGCTTTCAATATATATGTGGATTGTAGTTGTTTGCATGTTCATTTGAAAAAAAAATTGGCGTACGTTTATTTTTTATGGGTGGTTGGTAAGATTTTTAGTTTGTGTGGTAGCGATGTTGAGGATGACCCACTTGAGTTTCCCATTTTATCTTAGTATAGGCTGGCCACCCGTTATTAATTTGAGTGGGGTGTCACAAAAATGTCTTATGAACATCTATCTCTATCTATAAACAAAAATTCGCTCTAGGAGTTCTTGTGTGATTTTTTAAAAAGATTGCTTTTGTGAAGGAACCTAATGATGAGAACTAGGCAATTGTTTTGAGGTGACGACTTAGGGTTATATGCCTGAAGGAGCTGAAAACGTGTACTATGAAGTTAGCCGAGTGGAGGATACAAGGTTCCTTATGGGAGAGCCTTTATTCCATAACTTGGCTTTCAGGTAGAATCTTAGTGATTTTCTAAGGGTATTTGTTTGTATTAATTTGTTATTTTTTGTTGTTTTATTTTGAGATAAATATCTTTGTTTTTTGGATTTTAAATTCTCTGTTAATTTTTATGTCTATTTCACTATAGGTTGGGGTATATTATTCTTCTATTCATGTGGGCTTTCCAATAGGCATAATTTTTTCCATAAAAAATGGGCAACTGATTATATAAGTTTTCCATCGAAAAACTTGTGAATTTTCAAAATCGTACTTTTCCAAAAAATCAATATCACAAAAATTTTGCGAAAAAAGGATCACTTGATAAATTAGGAAATGCCGCTCTGATACCAATTTGAGGATGTGGTGATATCAATTAATCGTTAGATTTGAAAATTTCCAATTAAAACGTATTTAATTGGATTGAAATTTTTTATCCAAATTCAAGAAATTCAATTCAATTGTATTTAACCCCTAAAACATGCATCTGGGTGAATAAATCATGCCATCACAAAAATCATAAATTGCTGACACATGAATTTCAGGAAAAATCCCCCCAAAAGGTAAAACCTTTTATTTCAATAAATGTTTTGTAAATCACAACTTACAACTCACTTACAAAAATGTTCAATGAATTTACCGTAGCAAACGCACATAGACCACATCCTAGATTAGCGATGGACTCCCGTAAGACCCCACAAGAACTACAACTCTCTTTCGTAAAGAACACTCTCGTGAGCAAGAAACTCCCTCAACGGCTACTAATTCATCAGTAGAGATGGCACTGCACAAGAACATACTTTAACAGAAGTATTTTGGGTTCCACGAAAGATTCACAAAGGATTAGGATTGATTTTTGGTGAATCAAAATCATCAAAAAAACTTTAACAGTGAAAATTTTAAGTTCTGCAGAAAAGCAGTCTCATTTTGCAAAAAAGGCGTAATAAAAAAGAACTCCAAAGAAGATATTTATAAAAATCTAGAGTTAGTGGGTCATTTGAATGACATATGTGGGTCATTTGAATGACATCTCATTTCGTTAGATTCAGGAAGGAACGACCAGATGAGAACAAAAATAGTATACTGACGTTCAATGCAAGCTTCAAGCAACCCTTCAAACGATCTTTCAAACGAAATCAAATGTCATTAGATGAGTCATTTGAACGACTTATGCCCGTCATTCTAACAACATACACTTGTCGTTTGAATGACTGAAATGTAAAAAAAAATTTAAAACTCTGTCTATAGGTCTTGAAAATTTAATTTTGCCTTAGAAAAAATGTCCAAGCTAGTTAAAAACTATTTCAAGAATATCCCAACACTTAAGTAAATCATTTTACGAAACTTAAACACATTCTTGTAAATTGTACCTCATGTTATGAAAATATTTTTAAGTGTCCTTGGAATTCGGATCTATCTTCATGAAATTATGAACTTGAACTTCTTCGACGGTTGTAGCGGTATACGACATATCTAATGTAAACTCTGGACAATGGAAATTATAAATCAATAAAAAAAACTATACAATTATAATACCCTCCCATGAAACCTAAAAGTGAAGAGGTACTAAAAATCCAAGTCTTAAAATTCTTAAAAAATCTTCAACTTTGACATCTTCAAATCTCCAACGTTTCTTTGTCATCATCGGGATGTGTAAAATAATGATACTAAAAATTTGTACCTACACACGAGACAGGGAACAAATACCTTCGTGATGAATCGATTTTGAAATGAGATAAACATAAATCACGTCAAAGAACAAATCTTAAATCTCCCCCATAATTCATACTTTGTTCTCCCCCTTTTTATTTGTCCGAAATAATCAAGTAAAAGAATAAACCAAATAAATACAAAGTGTCATGAAAAGTAAAACAGATCAACACGAATAAATCAACTACACTCATGCAAGGATAAACTCGAAAGCATTCACAAACTCCATTTTATTTTTCAATCAAAGAAAATTTATAAACATAACACACACCATGAATTTACACTAAGATATCCAAATTGTGGAAATGGAATGAATAGGTGTGAACAAATTCGATAGGAAGATCAATGAAATCAAACATAACATATGTGCCTAATGAATATGGATTCTCCTAATTAATGAACTCAAAATCATCTGTAGGTGTCAAAAAGTGTTGAATTTAAATTACACCAACTCAATCTATCAACACATCATAGTCTAAAATGATTTTCACACCAATAACATCTAAAACCATGTAATGTTTTTTCAAGACTTTGTCAGGACGTGCAAACCCATTATTTTATTTCCATCCAAAATCCCTCATAAATAATAAATGTTTTATTTTTATATTGATGTGATCTAAATCCTAATGGCCCATTCTTGGCATAATTATCTTTTTAATGCCTTAATTTTTTCGGTCTCTTTTCAATTTCTTTGGACCTTGGCTACCTTTTTCAGTGGCACACCTTTTTAGGTTCGATTTAAACAGTGTCTTAATCATAATGGATATGTGTTCCTTTCGTAGACCTTCCCCATGTTCACTCATCATTTATTATATGTAAAAGAAACTCCTCACAAACACCAGTTCTTACATGTACTTTTTGCATTGTCCAGTTTTATCGCATTTGGTTCGTTTTAAAGATAGGATTGAGATGAAAACATTTCGGCCATTATGTGATAGACAAGCACAATAAGTAAATAAATCTGTGCACGTGTGCAATAAATGAAATCATGAGTCAAACATGTAGAAAGTAACAACTAATCACATCTCAATGATTCCAAACATTGTAAAGCCCAAAATGAAATGATGATGCATCTCAAATAACTATCAAATAGCAACATGGATATGAAATTATGTTGTGACTTGGTTATCCTAAATGTCCATTCATAAACGGTGTAAAAGAAAATACAATTAACTTTTTTTTAAATATAATCAAAATAAAATATTTTTGGCTCTTTCAAAAAATAAATAAAAATGGAAAAAGCTAAAACATAATGGTGGTACACTCTACCAATAGGCATATAATATCATCATGAAAAACATCCTATGCTAGAAAATAAGTCCAAACCCCCAGCTATTAGGTTCGAAGGTGTTCTCCAAAGATGGTGACATCTTATGAAAAACATCCATCAAAACGTATAAATTCTTGACTAAAAATTTAATTTGCTCTATAATATGTGCAAACACTCTCATGTAATCTTCAGGAGAAGACAATGTATCATGTGTGGGTGCGTGTGTGGAAACAACTGGCAAAACTCTAGGTGACACACTACCCAACCTAAAAACAGAATTCCATAAGGTATCATCTTTTCTTACAATGGATGCAAACTTACATGGGCGTAAGAATACCTCTCCTAAAATGTATAGGAAACACTCTCATATTGGGTAACGGACTCCTAGGTGGGTGGTGTTAAGACCCATATGTATCTATCACAAACTTGGGAACTGGCTTGGGTGCAACACGGGAAGTAGAAGCACCTGTAGACACCACATTCTAGGTACCCCTAAGTCTCTCCTTAGACTCCTAGCACTTACCCCTTCTATCGAAAACTTAGGTCGCACTTCGAGTACGGATCTAGATACCATTGGCACTCTCGGGCCCCGAATTTACCTCGATCAACTCTATCGTCAGAGCAAAATCTCTTGGAATCTTCTAAAGGCACTGAAACCCCTTTCCAACGATCTGCCCCATGCGGGAAATAACATAATTGTTCGGAGGCCACCGGGGCACTCCCGGACTCTGTTTGACCAAATTTAACTCTTCATCTCAAACGATAGTGAATGAATCCCTGAAGGTTACTGAATTCCCTTTCGAACAATCCCCCCCACATGCGATTCTGACCTATGGTACAGACGAATAATCTGTTTTACTCCGAGAGGTCAACGTGCACTTTCGGGCCCCGTTGACTAAGGTTAACTTACCAAACCGAGAAAAAATATTTGGAATGTTCAAGTACATCTCCTAACCATTCAAATGGTCCGCCCCGTTCGTGATTCTGACTTACGATGCTGACGAACGATCTGTTTGCGTCCGATGATCTCCCGTCCAAAGGACTGACATGCATTTTTTGTCCACATTTGACTCAAAGTCAACTTACGAACTCAGGAGAAGTCCAAAGGACTCTCTTAGGCCTCTGAAATACCTTTCTAACGATATGCATGTGCCTGATCCAGATCAATAGTTTGTGCTCTATATTCATTTTTATGGAAAAGTCCGCACAAGACCGTCAATTGGCAGGTCTTGAACCCTGCCTATTGACACAGTGTCAAGGGTGAGCTGCCGATAGGCACCCTATGGGGTACACCAATTGGAACCCCTAGCCTAATAAATAAGGGCCATTACCTCATTGTCGAACAGAGCACAAACCGATTAGCATCAGTGATCTCAGCAACATTCTCTCGAAGTCAGCAAAGTTCCATACACTACACTAAAATGGTCAAATTGACACCCTTAAACTGGCCAGTCTTGTCACGGTCAATGACAATGACAAAAAAACACACATTTTTTTATCACGATCATAGAACGTGACAAGGCCGTGACAAAGGCTTGTCACGGTCAATGATCGTGATAAGGTCGTGACAAATAAAGTTGTCTAGGACTTGTCACAGTCTTTGACCATGACAAGCCTATAAATTTGACACGGTCATAGTCCGTGACATGTCCGTGATAATTTTATCAGTAAAAAAATCTTCACTCTTCTCTTTTCCCACCGATTTCTATTCCCTCAATTTCTCTCTCTCTAAGTGACTGCACTCTCTCTCTTTCTCTACTAATTTGGTACGTTTTCTATCTCTATTTCTCTTCCATTTGTGTATATGTGTGGGCCCCCAATTTTAAAATCTTTCCCTTTAATTAAACAATTTCCTTTTAGATGCGAAATAAAGATGGTTCAACGAAACAAGTACATAAACCAAATTTTAATTTCTTTTAAATTAAAATAAAACTAAATTGAAAGTAAAATTAAATTAAACAAGAAATACATTTTTCACTTAAACATATTAACTCAACCCAAGTACTAAAAAAATTCCTAACAATTAATTAATTCATTTTTACAAATTAGGCCAAACCAAATTTTATCCAATAAAATTAATGACTTGAACTAAATAAATATTACATTACCCAAGTTAATTTTAGCACCAACCTAAGTATGAGTAGTTATTTAAACCATATTTTATCTTTTAGCCCTAAACATGCATCTAGGTGGTATAGAAAGATAAAATAAATCACAAACCACTACGCCGCAATGTACGAGGAAAAACCCACAACGGGAAAAAACCTCGGATCGCCCTAGCCTCAAATCCACTAAGTACGATTTTACAAGTACAAGATAAAAAGACTTACAACACTCGAATTGACTCCGTACAAGCCCCAAAGCTCCTTCTTGTACACACCTTTTCCTATAGAATAAACATGGAGGTCCCTCGCGGTCTCGGAATCCACCGATCGAACTTTTCTCATTCACCGCCACCAGAACAAGGAGCCTTTCTCTAAGTGGGTATGTCACAGCAAACGAACTTCTTCTCTATGGGATATATAAGTAAACCCAAACTTTTATTCTTTGAGGTGTAGAGAAAAACCTGGTGCAAAACAATCCAAGAAAGGATATATATTAAGGAACTTGAAATAAACAAAACTATTGGGTGTGTTTGTGTTTTGGTGAATTTAAACCCTAAAAATCAAACACAAAACATGGAAATTTTTCTTGTAAGATTTTCTCTCTCTAAATTCTCTTAATACATGGAAAAGTTAATTAGAAAAGGTTGGTTCCCGCACTTGATAATTCTGTCAAAAAGAAGTGGGGAAAACATAGTGGGAACATGGAGAAAACTTCAAAAAACTACCCAAAAACTGTTCCCGCCAATGTCGTTCGAACAACTTGGCAATCTCGTTCGAACGAGATGCTAGTTCGTTCGAACGAAATTGGAATCTCGTTTGAACGATATTCCAGTTCGTTCGAACGACGTGTCAGAAAAAGAAATATTCATTTTAAGTCCAAATTTTTTTATCAAAAGTTCAAAAAAATCTTTTCTGAGTAAAACAAAGTCGTTAAAAATTATTTATAAAAAATTATAAATTACACCCAATAAATTTCCAAATCTCCTATATATATAAAAAATGCATTCATACCTTAGGAGCATTGGAACCAATGTTGTTGACGTAGAAACGAGGCACACTAAACCTGGAATATGATGAAGCTTTATACTATTGGACGCTACGTCTTCAACTAACACGTCATAGGCTTGAATGGATACAATTGAACACTATCCTTTGATTCGAATGTTTTTGTCTGGAATTGAGCCAACACTACATTAAGACTAAATCTAAGACTTGTATCCTTACAAATCTCCCTCTTTGGCTATTTCAGGACAAAAACCAAACAAAAATCCTAAAGGTCCATCAATCTCTACTAGACTCAAACAAAATATCCCACCCAAAATAAAAAATACATAGCTTGACTCAAATACCCAAGGATCAATATATTTGTCAATGAAACTTGCCATTTAAAATAATTCAAAGAAAACTATCAAACGAATAGGGGAATATCAAGAATATTAAATGCATGTAAAATAAATACTCCCCTTAAATTAATTCACCCCTTTATCAAATAAATAACCTACTTAGAAAGACGTCTCCCCCTAAGATGAATCTTCCAAACTAAGATGATATTAGAATATGATTAGATATCATTTCTGCCCCTATCATTCTCCCCCTTTTTGTTTAGGAATAGACAGAGGATAAAACTAATTAAAACACGATGAAGCTTAAAGTGATAAGATCATGAAAGCATATTGGCAACAAAATCATAACTAATCCATACAAATTATAACGGATACCAATGAAGATGCAAAAAAAATGATATCAATGTGATATATGAGATACTAAGCATGTGATATCAATAAAATATGCACCAAGATAGATACCAATTATGAATTAGAAGCATAGATGGACTTGAAAGCAAGGCAAAGAAAAAAATACCATCTATATGTAGACAAAATGAATATCACTAACGCGCATACACACACATACACACACACACACACATACACACACACACACATATATATATATATATATATATATATATATATATATATATATATATATATATATATATATATATATATATATATATATATATATATATATATATATATAGGTATAGACACCAGACATGACATAAAATACAATAAGCTTTTCACACTCATATGGAAAAGATGTGTCATATGGAAACGTAAGTGTAGGGGTGTGAACTAGAAATAATTGAATTTTGACCCAATCACTTAAAACATGTTCACGGAGTTCTCAATTGCTTGCAAACTTCATCACATTTGAATATAACCTCGTGTGACAATATAAATTTAACTCAATGAACAAACATACATAACGCATACAAGCCTAGAATTTTGATGATTCTATAAACCAATAGAGTCATGACATTGAAAGTACAACTAGGATAAATGAACATTGTGTAAATCGTTGATATACCATACAAACTACCTCAATTTAAGCATATTATTTTAATATTTTGAATGAATAAATCAACTTAACAAAATATGGCTTGGAAAATATTTTCTTTTAATGCCATTATTCTTTTAGCCCTTTGGACCACGTATTTCTTTTAGGTACAAGCAAACGGTGTCTTACTCGCAAAGAATGATATTTCCTTTCGGAGCCCTTACCCGTGAACATTTATATGTATAATCTTGTATCTCTCAATTCTCGTGTGCAACCGATTTTAACATGAATTAGTCCTCCCAGGTCACTTAACATGTAGATGACAAGATTGGTAGGAGAACACTGACCAAGCATAAATTCTTCAGAATTTAGCCCCTTAAGTTAGTGATTTTGATATCTCGAACAAGGTAATTGAATCATTTTTATTCCATATCATTTCCATTGATTATTTCTAACAATTTCCCCGAGTGTCGTGTATTTCTGATGGAATTTACAGTAATTTAGTTCAAGAAAAGAGAGAAAGAAACCAGAAGAAAGGAAATGATGAAAGGAAGAAAAGTCAAAGGGAAAAAGTGTAAATTTCTATCCATAATTCGAATTCGACATCTAAAGGGAAGTTGAAGTGCTTGATTTCACAAGAGCATCGGAAGAAACGACACTCAAATCGGAGCTCGAGATCAAAAGTTATGGCCAGCCAAAGAGGATAGAGAAATTTCAATAAGGAAGATTATCGGACCGATCCGGTGGAAACCGGACCGATCCGAAATGATCCAAGTCCAGTAGACCCCGGATGGATGCCGAATTGACGACAACAAAACCGATCCGACGGGTACCGGACCGATCCGGTAGAATAAAAAAAGAACCGATCCGGTGGCTGAAAGACGGACCGATCCGAGGGCTATCCAAACTGGTCCGGTCATGCGAAATCTTGGCATTTATTATGAAGATTTTGATGTGCGTAGCTGGTGAAATCTTGTGCCACAAGCATCCCTGGCGGTCAAATTTGTAGTACTTGGAGCTATAAAATCCCATGCCCTACCTCATTCTAGAGGAGGTTTTTCTAGAGAGGATTTTAGGTCAATTTTAGAGAGAGAAATTCATAAGTACGAAATTTTCATAGGAGTTTTCATAAACCCTAGTTAGTAAGAGTGATTACAATTTCTGGATTCAAGTCTTTTCCTGTTGCTGAAATCAAGTATAACAATTTCTTTCTCTTAGTTGGTATTTTTGTTAGTCAAATTTCAATTGTTTTGCAAATTATTTTTAATAGTTGTTAGACCTATAATTTTGTCTATGAAGTTGTTCTTTACTCAAATCATGTCTAGCTAAATTCTTAAGGGCTGGGGTACATGAACTCACTCCGAAGCAAATTACATGAATAGAAAATAGAGGGTAAATTAAATTCCGACCAAATGGTGAATGAAAATTACACACACATAGTCAATCTTTTAATCTCTCTTGCCCTAGGTACTTGAGAGTTTAAGAATGCTTTCCGAGTGTAATTGTCTATTCATCGCTTTATATTTACCTTTGATTTCATATGATGAGGGATAGATCCTTCATATATGTAATACTTAGGATTTATAAAGGTTGGATTTAGTCAAGAATTTTAATTTTCAATTCTAGTATTCTACACGGTAATTTGTTAAGGTTTGAGGGATTGTACCCTACCCTATTTTCTCTCATTTGTCAATCTAATTTCTTCACAAATTTTAGTTTATTTTTCTTGGAAACATTTTTTATTTCACTAGAAATTTCCCAATCATTAATCATATTTTCTTATTTCTTTTGAGGAATCATTTCAAGATTTAATAACTTCTCCTATACAAATACCGATTATTGGTCCTTGTGGATACGATCCCGATTTATCGGATTATTACTAACGCGACAGGCTTACACTTGAGCCTAGAGAAAACCCACTTTTGAGACAAATTCTTAGTCGCGTTAAAAAAAAACAAAGGTAAACCAGAACGTCTCTACAAGTTTAGGTTTTTTTATATCGAGTCGAAAACCTAGCATCCGTGCAATACTCTAGTCGCTGTTATCGGCTTCCAACCTCAATACAAAAAAAAAACTAAACTTGTAACTACCCTTCTTAAGGAGTATAGTGGCGAGTTTGGGAATCGAATCCACAGGGAATGGTTGATAGAATTTAATTGATTTATTACTTCTAAAGAAAAAATAAAAAAGATGATGATAGTTGAAAAGGGAAAAAATAGGTAAATAAATAAATTAAATTAATTAAGATGAATGAGAAAATAGGGTGGAGTACAATCCCTCAAACCTTAGCAAATTACCGTAGAGA
Source organism: Sambucus nigra (assembly GCA_949130495.1). Classification (NCBI taxonomy): domain Eukaryota; kingdom Viridiplantae; phylum Streptophyta; class Magnoliopsida; order Dipsacales; family Adoxaceae; genus Sambucus; species Sambucus nigra. The sequence goes on from OX422209.1 coordinate 257,040,017, forward strand.
ATCCTAGACTTGAAAATTGAAATTTTTAACTAAATCCAATCTTTATAGATCCTAAGCATTACATATATGAGGGAACTAGCCCGCATCATATGAAATAAAAGTAAATACAAAGCGGTGAATGGACAAATTACACTTTAATAGCGTTATTAAACATCTCAAGTACCCAGGGCAAGAGAGATTAAAAGATTGGCCATGTTCATGTAATTTCCCTCCACGATTTGGTCAATATTTAATTTGTCCTTTATGTTCTACATGGGTAATTTACCTCGGAATGAGTTCATGTACCCCAACCCTTGAAAATTTAACTCGACATGGTTTCATGAGAAAGAAATTTCATAACAATGCATGTAATTATGAATCTAAGAAACATTCTTAATAAATTACAATATTAGTGAGAATTGAAAATAGAATTGAGACTAAATAAGAGAATGTAATTTGATACTTGAATTGAATTGAAGAATAGATACTTGAAATCTGCACTAGATGAACTTGAATACTACTTGTTCTTCAAACTTACAAACTAGGTCTAAAAATATGAAAAACTAAAAAGGCTTTCTAAAAAATGACTTTCTCTCCCTAATTTTAGTCCCCTTGGAAGGATGCAGGTCTTGGCCTTTCATAGCACCTGCTAGCACGAATTTGACAGCTAATATCGATGAGTTGTGCAAGATATTCCAAGAGTTGCACTGCTTTAGCTGCATAATTAATTGCCAAAAATTTCAGCAGCCGGACCGATCCGGACCGGATCCATTTGGTACCGGATTCGTTCTTTTTTTCTGACCGGACCGGTTTGGTTCCATCCGGATCGGTCCTGTTCCATCTGGATCGGTTTGGTTTCTGGTCCATTTCTCTTCATTATCACGCAACTTCAAAATATCGTAACTTCTTCACCGTAGCTCGGATTGAGGTATCGTTTTTTCTAGTGTTCTTGTAATTTAGATCTATTCAACTTTCTAGTTGGACCCACCTCTAGAATAAGGCTGAAAAATTACAAAAATACCCATCAACTCTCCATTTCTTGGTTTCTTTCACTGTTTTGAGATCTCCTTTGCACTAATTTTCATGAAATACCTGTAAAACACATGAGAAATACACAAAACATGAAATACTTGCCAAAAGCTGTTAGTAGTATAAATATGAGACAAATCCTAGCAATTTACACTGCACGAGATTTTAAAAATACCGAAATTAAGGGGATAAATGTGAAGAATATGTGCCTAATCACACCCCCTAACATAGAACTTTGCGCGTCCCGAGCAATGTAAATGAATCCTATCAAGGATCAACTCTTGAAAATAATTTTATTGGGATAGAATACCTTTTTCGCGGGTAAGCGATTGCATTTAGCGTATGCAACAAGCCTTTAAACCCCTAGGTTACCCTAGTAGGACGAGTTTTGTCTCATGAGGGTTTGCAGTGAATACAACCACAAAGTTCTTTATTGACTCAAATGAATATTAAAATACTTAAAAATTGTACAATTTAAACTTTTCAAAAAATAATCACCATAACTTCATATTCGAGTGTCTCAAGCCATAGTGTGTGTGTGCAAAGCCAAAAATTAAACCTCAAATTTCCACCGATTGAGCATCACATTACTTTTCAAAAATTCTTTTTGATTCAAATTCTTACGGATGCACTCACAAACGAATCCCTCGGATTGTGGCTATTTTCTCTCGGTATGCATGATATAAAGAGTAAATATAATGGACACAAATTCATGCATACGAAATTGAAAAGAAGGAAATATATGGTGAAAAGATCTCATCACTGGAATACAGTTATTAGGAAATGGGAACATCACCTCTATTTCACACCATTTAATCTCTCATTTTATCTTTTCATGTCTTAGCTCTCCACGCGGTAACCAATTTCACCATTCGGACTCGGTTAGGACTTTATCGGGTTATAAAGTGTAAAGGGTAAAAATGGGAATGGATGGAATGTTCGGAATTGGAAAATGTCCTGATGACGTCCATTTGTGCTTTTTTGGGCATTTTCTCATTTTTCTCTTTATCTTTCTTTTTCAATTCTCATTTTTTCTTTCCTTTTTCTTTTCTTGCTATTTTTGTTGAGCATTTTCGTTTTTTTCTTCTTGCCCCTTTTTATAGCACAATTTAGATTTTATTTGATGAATATTCTATTTTCGCAATTCCGGGCTATTTGGGTTTTTTCGGGTTATCAAACGAAAGGGAAATATTTATTAGGCTCAACTTGGGTTGCAAAGAGATAATTTTGTTTTTCCCAACTTTTTATGGCTAATATTTTTGGGTAACAAATGAGGGCCTACTTCATTGTACGAATTTCTAATCACATTACCATATGAATCTCGAGATTAATTCAGTTTAGAGATATATTTAGCACAAATTTCGAGACAACATTTCACACATTTCCCATAACCGATCAAAACAAAGGATTGAGATCAACAACGACTTATTAAAACGCTGAAAAAAACTTTGAGTTAATGATAAACTTGGATTGATTTAAAAACTCATAAAAAATGGAAAGGCTCAAAATCTCATCGGGTATGATCAATCTCCACACTTATTCGTAAAGTCGTCAATTTTCTTTCAATTTGCATCTTCCGTCAATTTTGGCTCAGTGCATTTTGACTGTTAACAATTTGAGAATTTAAATAGAATAAATGTGACATTTTTGAAAAATTTAAATTCCAATTTTTATTTATTTTGAAGAAAAATATTTTTGGTTTTTTCAAGTTTTTTTTTTAAATTTGTGGAATTTTCTAAAAAAAACACATTGGAAAGAACATGTGATCGAATCAATGAATCTAAACAATAAACGGGAAGAATATCCCACACCCCCTAACTTAAATGTTGAATTGTCCTCAATGCGAATCAAGAACACAACATAAAGAGAGGAAAAGAAAGATATGACCCAAATGGAGCGATTCCTGATGAGTGCGAGTCCATTGAATCTACAAAACATGTTATAACCAAGCATAACATAAAGAATAACAAAAACTTTAACTAATTACTCTAAACCGAAAAAAAAAGAAAAGGAAAAAGAAAAGGCTAATTATGTACAACCTACAATTTGAACTTCTAATAAGTTATACACTAGAACTCAAAAATTTGAGGGTCCACCCAAAATACAATTTGACTTTGAGGGGTAATCAGTGTACCATCATTAGGATGCATGCCTCCTGAAAAGTAAGAATTCCATTTGAAAAACGGAAGGCATGTGTGAGATGGAGAAAATGATCCATCACCAATTAAAAAATTTAACGGGATGATGGGGGGTTTGGGTGCTAGGTGGGACAAGTACAATTGAGATCCAAGAAAAATATAATCAACTCCCAAAATTTTTTCAATTAGTATAGGGAGAGGGGCACACAGAAAGGAACAATCCATATTAGAAAACAATTCTAGCAAAGTGTCTTTGTCGGTAAAAGGTGTAAACGTTTCAGAATTTTCGACCGACTCATAGGAATCTAGCGGTACTTCTAATGGTTCAATAACCGTGAACGAAAATGGTGATGAAATAAACTCAATCTCAAGTGATTCATCATCACTTAGAGATTGAATTTCAAGGGAGCAAGACTCACTTTCAATGAGATGTCCTTCAAAAATTTGAGTTGACACACAAGTCTCAACCTCCTCTTTGTTTTCCAAAATAGAACGCACATCATCGCAAAGTGCGACCATTTCCTTCATGAGACCATAATCGATATTCTTTTTGCTTTTGGTGGAAAGAAAATCCAGTACTCTTTTGGTTAGAAAAAGCGTGTTTTCTTCCAAAGTAGGATCCCTTGGCTCTAAAACCTCAGATTCCTCATTTGGTTGAAAACCTTCTATAGTTTCACAAATATCGGAAGAAAAATCTTCATTGGATTGCCCAAAATGATTTTTTTTTCTATATTCATTTTCAAGCTTTTCATACGCAAGATTTAGAAAGGCCTCACCCATGGTAGTAGGTCGAGGCACAGATTCTTGAGAATATTTAATATAAATTTCTCTCCAATATTCATTTTCAATCCTTTCATACTCCAGAGTTAGAATGGCCTCACGAATGGTAATAGGTCGAGCCGCGGACTCTTGAGAATAAAAAGTTTGAAAATGATTACCCTATGAACCATTATAATTACCGAACTCACCATGAAAAGACATGATTACCGAATAGTATGTAAATGGAAATTCGAGTACGAAGGTGTGCGGGTTAGGATTCAACGTTTCTTTGCGCTCAATTGTGCAAGGCTACAAAAAGGTTAAAAAAAATCCAAAGAAAAAAAAATCTTTCGAAATAGTAAATCAATTATAATCTATAACAAAACATTCCCCAGCAATGGCGCCATTTTGATCGAGTCAAAAACCTTGCGTTCGTACAATACGTTAGTCGTTGTTATCGGCTTCCAACCTCAATACAAAAAAAAACCTAAACTTGTAACTACACTTCTTAAGGAGTATAGTGGCGATTCTGGATATCGAATCCATAGGGAATGGTTAATACAATTTAATTGATTTATTACTTCTAAAGAAAAAATGAAAAATATGATGATAGTTGAAAAGGGAAAAAATAGGTAAATAAAGAAATTAAATTAATTAAGATGAATGAGAAAATAGGGTGTAGTACAATCCCTCAAACCTTAGAAAATTATCGTAGAGAATCCTAGACTTGTAAATTGAAATTTTTAACTAAATCCAATCTTTATAGATCCTTAGCATTACATATATGAGGGAACTAGCCCGCATGATATGAAATCAAAGGTAAATCCAAAGCGGTGAATGGACAAATTACACTTTACATAGCGTTCTTAAACATCTCAAGTACCTAGGGCAAGAGAGATTAAAAGATTGGCCATGTTCATGTAATTTCCCTCCATGATTCGGTCAATATTTAATTTACCCTCTATTTTCTATTCATGTAATTTGCTTCGGAGTGAGTTCATGTACCCCAGCCCTTAAGAATTTAACTAGACATGGTTTTATGAGAAATCAATTTCATAACAATGCATGTAATTATGAATCTAAGAAACATTCTTAACAAATTACAATACTAGTGAGAATTGAAAATAGAATTGAGACTAAATAAGAGAATGGAATTTGATACTTGAATTGAATTGAAGAATTGATACTTGAAATCTGCACTAGATGAACTTGAATACTAATTGTTCTTCAAACTTACAAACTAGGGTTTTTCTAAGAATATGAAAAACTAAAAAGGCTTTCTAAAAAATGACTTTCTCTCCCTAATTTTAGTCCCCTTGGAAGGATGTAGGTCTTGGCCTTTTATAGCACCAACTAGCACGAATTTGACAGATAATATCGATGAGTTGTGCAAGATATTCCAAGAGTTGCACCTCTTTTGATGCATAATTAATTTCCAAAAAATTCAGCAGCCGGACCGGTCCGGATAGGATCCATTTGGTATTGGATGGGTTCTTTTTTTCTGACCGGGCCTGTTTGGTTCCATCCGGATCGGTCCTGTTCCATCTGGATCGGTTTGGTTTTGGTCCATTTCTCTTCATTATCGCGCAACTTCAAAACATCGTAACTTCTTCACCGTAGCTCGGATTGAGGTGCCGTTTTTTCTAGTATTCTTGTAATTTAGATCTATTCAACTTTCTAGTTGGACCCACCTCCAGACTAAGGCTGAAAAATACAAAATACCCTTCAACTCGCCATTTCTTGGTTTCTTTCACTGTTTTGAGATCTCCTTTGCACTAATTTTCATGAAATACCTGTAAAACACATGAGAAATACACAAAACTTGAAATACTTGACAAAAGAGGTTAGTAGTATAAATACGAGACAAATCCAAGCTATTTACACTGCATGGGATCATAAAAATACCGAAATTAAGGGGATAAATGTGAAGAATATGTGCATAATCACACCCCCTAACATAGAACTTTGCGCATCCCGAGCAATGTAAATGAATCCTATCAAGGCTTAACTATTGAAAATAATTTTATTGGGATAGAATACCTTTTTCGCTGGCAAGCGATTGCATTTAGCGTATGCAACAAGCCTTTAAACCCCTAGGTTACCCTAGTAGGACGAGTTTTGTCTCATGAGGGTTTGCAGTGAATACACCCACAAAATTCTTTATTGACTCAAATAAATATTAAAATACTTAAAAATTGTACAATTTAAACTTTTCGAAAAATAATCACCATAACTTCATATTCGAGTGTCTCAAACCATAGTGTGTGTGTGTGTGTGTGTGCAAAGCCAGAAATTAAACCTCAAATTTCCACCGATTGAGCATTACGTTACTTTTCGAAAATTCGTTTTGATTCAAATTCTTATGGATGCACTCACAAATGAATCACTCGGATTGTGGCTATTTTCTCTCGGTATGCATGATATAAAGAGTAAATATAATGGACACAAATTCATGCATACAAAATTGAAAAGAAGGAAATATATGGTGAAAAGATCTCATCATTGGAATACAGTTATTAGGAAATGGGAACATCACCTTTATTTCACGCCATTTAATCTCTCATTTTATTTTTTCATGTCTTAGCTCTCCACGCGGTAACAAATTTCGCCATTCGGACTCAGTTAGGACTTTATCGGGTTATAAAGTGTAAAGGGTAAAAATGGGAATTGATGGAATGTTCGGAATTGGAAAATGTCCTGATGACGTCCATTTGTGCTTTTTCAGGCATTTGCTCATTTTTCTCTTTCTCTTTCTTTTTCAATTTTCATTTTTTCTTTTCTTTTTCTTTTCTTGCTATTTTTGTTGAGCATTTTCATTTTTTTCTTATTGCCCCCTTTTATAGCACAATTTAAACTTTATTTGATGAATATTCTATTTTCGCAATTCCGGGCTATTTGGGTTTTTCAGGTTATCAAACGGAAGGTAAATATTTATTAGGCTCAACTTGGGTTGCAAAGGGATAATTGTGTTTTTCACAACTTTTTATGGCTAATATTTTTGGGTAACAAATGAGGGCCTACTTCATTGTCCGAATTGCTAATCACATTACCATATGCATCTCGAGATTAATTAAGTTTAGAGATATATTTAGCACAAATTTCGAGACAACATTTCACACATTTCCCATAACCGATCAAAACAAAGGATTGAGATCATCAACGACTTATTAAAATGCTGAAAAGAACTTTGAGTTTATCATAAACTCGGATTGATTTAAAAACTCATAAAAAATTGAAAGGTTCAAAATCTCATCGGGTCTGATCAATCTCCATACTTATTCATAAAGTCGTCAATTTTCTTTCAATTTCCATCTTCGGTCAATTTTGGCTTAGTGCATTTTGACTGTTAACAATTTGAGAATTTAAATAGAATAAAGGTGACATTTTTGAAAAATTTAAATTCCAATTTTTATTTATTTTAAAGAAAAAATTTTTTGGTTTTTTTCTAGTTTTTTTTTTTAAATTTGTGAAATTTTCTAAAAAACACACACTTGGAAAAAACATATGATCGAATCAAGAATCTAAACAATAAACGGGAAGAATATCCCACATTTCATGGGATATTCTCAAATTGTTAACAGTCAAAATGCACTTGTAACTATAGTGGTAAGTATTCTTCGGCACTTAGGCATTAACATAATTAGTTTTGTGTTGGGGAAATTTTTTTGAGAGAAACTTAGTTTGCATATCTCTCCAAGATAACAAAGAATTTGGGGGTAGCGACCATAGCCAGGTCTTAGCTTTATCCTTTAAGGAAAAAGGGAAAATCTTTAATCGGATAACATCTTGTGGCCAAGCTTGGTCACCAAACGTCTCATATGCTTCCTCGAACTCTCTAATGTGAAGATATGGTTTTTCAGAATCCATCCCATGAAATGTAGGAAGAATTTGAATCATCCCATTATGAAAGTGGAACCGACCGGCATTATACGGGAGTAAAATGAAACCAGGGGTAACAGTTCTCTCAGGAAATAACAAATCTTTCATGGGAAGGTATGGTATCTCATCCTCTCCAGCACCAACACCAACACTACCTTGCACAGACATATTGCTACCGAAAGATTCATAATTCTCACTCAGTGTTTGACTCAACGAACGACTTGTAATTGAATTGTTAGGCGAAGGAGGTGGAACCCAAAAATGAGGAGACTCGGTGGTATGAGAATTTTCAGAATTTGCTTCGGCAATAGGATTTTCGTGAACTTGGGTAGAAGATGAATTCTGCATATAAGCACAAAAGAGTTGAGATGTAAAAAGAATATTTTTTTTTGAAATCACTTGTAGATAAAATTCACTTTCCTAAATTATACCAATTAATGGTCCCCGGCAACGGCGCCAAAAACTTGACGCGACTAAGAATTTCTCTCAAAAGTGCATTTTTTGTAGGCTCAAGTGCAAGCCTGTCGTGTTAGTAATAATCCGATAAATCGGGATCGTATCCACAGGGATCAATAAGCGGTATTTGTATAGGAGAAGTTATTAAATCTTGAAATGATTCCTCAAAATAAATAAGAAATGATGATAAATGGTTGGGAAATTTCTAGTGAAATAAAAAATGTTTCCAAGAAAAATAAACTAAAATTTGTGAAGAAATTAGATTGACAAATGAGAGAAAATAGGGTAGGGTACAATCCCTCAAACCTTAACAAATTACCGTTTAGAATACTAGAATTGAAAACTAAAATTCTTGACTAAATCCAGCCTTTATAAATCCTAAGTATTACATATATGAAGGATCTAGCCCTCATCATATGAAATCAAAGGTAAATATAAAGCAGTGAATGGACAATTACACCCGCAAAGCGTTCTTAAACATCTCAAGTACCTAGGGCAAGAGAGATTAAAAGATTGACTATGTGTGTGTAATTTTCATTCACCATTTGGTCAGAATTTAATTTACCCTTTATTTTCTATTCATGTAATTTACCTCGGAATGAGTTCATGTACCCTAACCCTTGAAAATTTAACTAGACATGGTTTTATGAGAAAGCAATTTCATAACAATGCATGTAATTATAAATCTAAGAAACATTCTTAACAAATTACAATACTAGTGAGAATTGAAAATAGAATTGATACTAAATAAGAGAATGGAATTTGATACTTGAATTGAATTGAAGAATTGATACTTGTAATCTGCACTAGATGGACTTGAATACTACTTGTTCTTCAAACTTACAAACTAGGGTTTTTCTAAGAATATGAAAAACTAAAAAGGCTTTCTAAAAAATGACTTTCTCTCCCTAATTTTAGTTCCCTTTGAAGTATGTAGGTCTTGGACTTTTATAGCACCAACTAGCACAAATTGGACATCTAATATCGATGAGTTGTGCAAGATATTCCAAGCGTTGCACCGCTTTAGCTGCATAATTAATTGCCAGAAATTTTAGCAGCCGGACCGGTCCTGACCGGATCCATTTGGTACCGGATCGGTTCTTTTTTTCTGACCGGACCGGTTTGGTTCCATCGGGATCGGTCCTGTTCCATCCGGATCGGTTTGGTTTCTGGTCCATTTCTCTTCATTATCGCGCAACTTCAAAACATCGTAACTTCTTCACCGTAGCTCGGATTGAGGTGCCATTTTTTCAAGTGTTCTTGTAATTTAGATCTATTAAAAAATTTTAGTTGTCCCCACCTCCGGACTAAGGCTTTAAAATTACAAAAATACCCTTCAACTCTCCATTTCTTGGTTTCTTTCACTGTTTTGAGATCTCCTTTGCACTAATTTTCATGAAATACATGTAAAACACGTGAGAAATACACAAAAAATGAAATACTTTCCAAAAGAGGTTAGTAGTATAAATACGAGACAAATCCTAGCTATTTACACTGCACGGGATCATAAAAATACCGAATTTAAGGGGATAAATGTGAAGAATATGTGCCTAATCACACCCCCTAACTTAGAACTTTGCGCGTCCCGAGCAATGTAAATGAATCCTATCAAGGCTCAAGTCTTGAAAATAATTTTATTGGGATAGAATACCTTTTTCGCGGGAAAGGGATTGCATTTAGCGTATGCAACAAGCCTTTAAAGCCCTAGGTTACCCTAGTAGGACGAGTTTTGTCTCGTGAGGGTTTGTAGTGAATACACCCACAAAATTCTTTATTGGCTCAAATAAATATTAAAATACTTAACAATTGTACAATTTAAACTTTTCGAAAAATAATCACCATAAATTCATATTCAAATGTCTCAAACCATAGTGTGTGTGTGCAAAGCAAAAAATTAAACCTCAAATTTCCACCGATTGAGCATTACGTTACTTTCCGAAAATTCGTTTTGATTCAAATTCTTACGGATGCACTCACAAACGAATCACTCGAATTGTGGCTATTTTCTCTCGGTATGCATGATATAAAGAGTAAATATAATGGACACAAATTCATGCGTACAAAATTGAAAAGAAGTAAATATATGGTGAAAAGATCTCATCATCGGAATACAGTTATTAGGAAATGGGAAACATCATCTCTTAATCACACCATTTTAATCTCTTTTATTATCTTTTCATGTCTTAGCTCTCCATGCAGTAAATAATTTCGCCATTCGGACTCGGTTAGGACTTTTCGGGTTAAAAAGTGTAAAGGGTAAAAATGGGAATGGATGGAATGTTCGGAATTGGAAAATGTCCTTATGACGTCCATTAGTGCTTTTTGGGGATTTCCTCATTTTTCTTTTTCTATTTATTTTTCAATTTTCATTTTTTTTCTTGCCCCTTTTTGTTGCACAATTTGGACTTGATGAATTTTCTCAATTTTCACAATTCCGGGCAATTTGGGTTTTTCGGGTTATCAAACGAAAGGGAAATATTTATTAGGCTCAACATGGGTTGCAAAGGGATAATTTTTCACATCTTTTTATGGCTAATATTTTTGGGTAACAAATGAGGGCCTACTTCATTGTCCGAATTGCTAATCACATTACCATATGCATCTCGAGATTAATTAAGTTTAGAGATATATTTAGCACAAATTTCGAGACAACATTTCACACATTTCACATAACTGATCAAAATAAAGTATTGAAATCATCAACGACTTATTAAAACGCTGAAAAGAACTTTGAGTTAATCATAAACTCGGATTGATTTAAAAACTCATAAAAAATTGAAAGGCTCGAAATCTCACCGGGTTGGACTAATCTCCACACTTATTCGTAAAGTCGTCAATTTTCTTTCAATTTCCATTTTTGGTCAATTTTGGCTTGGTGCAATTGAGATTTAACAATTTGAGACTTTAAAAAGAATAAAAGTGATATTTTTGAAAATTTTAAATTCCAATTTTTATTTATTTTGAAGAGAAATATTTTTGGCCTTTTTTTTTCAAAAATTTTATATACATATATGCGAAGTTTTATGAATACGCACCTATCATCCCCCCTAACTTGGTGATTTTCATTGTCCGCAATCAAATGGACGTGAGAGATAAAGAAGACAAAATTATGAGTGCGATAAATAAAACAAGCAATGATCATATTAAAAATGTATAATACAACACACTGTGTAAACAAGGCATCACAAACATAAAGGGGTAGTGGGGCATCCTAAGGGGCGGGTGGGTGACGGGAAGGACCGGTAGCAGCAGGAACATAAGGATTGTAATAGTAAGGAGGAAGAGGGGCCTCGGGACCCAACTGAAGATAGGTACAAGTCTGCCTGCATACGCATGACCAAACTCCTGTCCCTCTCGTAGGACGTCACGAACCCGTCGAAACGCGTTTTAAGAGAAAGAACGCGCTTAGTCAATCCCGTACCAACCGAAACATAATCTGGATCAGAGGTTTCATCATATTCTTCCTCCTCCCCTTCTACCATCTCAACATCCTCATCAGCAACGTTCTCTTCCTCATCGGTCTCCTCATCACTCGAATCGGCATCGCGCCTTGCACGGATTAGCTGTATTTGCCTTTCACTTCGAGTGTGGGATTCTTGCCCTAATGGCTTGGGAAAGTTGATAAGGTATTGTGGCGCTTCAATCTCGGCATCCTTAAGCAAGGATGTAATGAGATGACCATAAGGAAGAGTGTAAGGACATTTTTCTCATGTCCAACATGTTTCATTTGTGTATGTCGTACGCCGCTACATTTGGTACGTCACCTCAAGATGTCACTCGACGGCCTCAATCCGAATTCCGGGAGTCAAGCATTCAACATCTCCATTAATATGTCCCACATATGCCTCAACGACTTCACGTTCCAAGATTTTAGGGACTTAATGCAAGTGGTACGCAAGGGAAGTCAAAACAGTGAAAAAAGGCACGATAGGAGAGTTCAAGGGAATTTTTGTAATTCCACATCCATAGTTTGGAGGTCTGGTCAACTAGAAAGTTGAATCGCTCGCCGCAACGAAGATACTGGAAAAAATGGTACCTCAATCTGAGCTACGGTTAAGGAGTTATGACCTTTTGAAGATGGAGAAAGTTCCTTAAAGAATGCTGTTTTTTTTTACGCTGGATAGAATTTTAGAGTTTTAAGAATGTGGGACTCTTCATATTTTTTCCTATAAATACCAACTTCGGGGGAGTTGTTTTGCAAGACTTTAGAAGACGTTTTTGAGAGTCCAAATTACTCTAGTCTTCATATTTTTTGAGTCCCAAGACTCATGTTTTGATTCACACAATTGCCAATCCTTTGTGAATCTTTATGGTAACCCAAGAACACAACTTTGAGTTTGTTCAACCCTTGTGGAGAAGCCGTTCTCTTCTTCATTGCTGCCCTCCTGGAAAGGGAAAATTCTAGCCGCCGACATTGGAACCGACACCTGCGGGTATTTCTGTGTCACACTGTTTCTAGCCGTTGCTTTGAAGGTTTACCGAAGACACCCTGCGTTACACTTGTGGGCGATCAGGTTGTATGTAAGTCAATGGTCTTGTAAATTCTTTAAAGTTCTAGAAATAAAAGGTTTTGCCCTTCGGGGATTTTTCCTTAACTTTGTGTCGCATGCTTTATATTTGATGGGTTGATTTACATGCTTGTTTAAGGGTTGAATTTATTTGGTTTAAAAGTAGACGCTGGTTAAATAAGGGTTACTTGGAAACTTGCGAGTTATTTTTTAATCGGTATCACACAGTTGCATACGACTTTTTTCAAATTGGTATCAGAGCGGGTTACACTAATTTATCGCGTGATCCTGATTTTTTTTCGAGGATTTACTTTATGATACAATTTGTCTACTCACATTTTCAAATTGGTATCCGAGCAGGTTGCACAAATTTATCGCGTATTCCTATTTTTCGCAAAAATTGTGTGATATTGATTTTTTTTAAAATCAGTTTTATGAAAAATCACAATTTTTCAATGGAACGCCCATTTAATGAGGAGCCTATTTCTGAAAAATTTCACGACCGTGCTGAAAAATTAAAAACTTTGAATTTCAAACTTTGCAAAAGAATTAAAGTTTTGGAAAAAGAAAATTCTCTCTTTAAAAGGAAGATTGAATATTTGCAAGAGTTTCAAACTCAAAGTGATATTTGTCGTGAGCACTTTGGTAATTTGTGTACTGATTTTGATTCTTTAAAAATTGCCAAAAAGAAGAGTGATGAGAGAGTCCTAGTTTTAGAGAAGGAATTGGAGGACTTAAAAAATTCTAGGGTTCCCGTTTGTGCCGTCGAGGATAAAATATTAATCGATGATTTTACGGCACGCGAAAAGACTCTTAGGAATAAGTTTATTTTATTTGAGGGGGAGCGTGATAAACTGTTAAGTTTAATTGGTAATTTGAAGAAGGCGTCCCTTAATTTGGAAGAGTCTAATTCTTTGCTTGAGTCAAAAATTTTGAAGTTAAAAAATGATTTGACAGACTCAAGTAGGTTTTATAGTGATGGTAATGGCTCATCGTGTTCTCATGCTTCTAATGCTAAAGCCAAAACCATTATTTGTTTTAGAGGGTCAACTAATTCCAAGGACGCTAGAAAAGATCACACTTTCAGTACCATCCCACCCGTTTACACATGCTCATATTGTGGTAGGAATGGTCACCTTAGGCGATTTTGTTTTGATCATGGAAGAGGTCCTAGGAATTCGAAGTCTAGTATTTTGTTGGTTCCCAAAACACCTTGCCGACGTGTTTCATCCATTTGGGTTAGGAAATCACTTTTGGAGGAACTAGAATTTAGACAAGTTGATTCCCGTTTACTTGCACATGATTCTTCTCTTGCCATATCATATAGATGATTGTGTCTGCATGTTTGTCATACGCTAGTTATGCTTTTTGATATATTTTTGCTAGCGTTGTGACATGTAATTTTTGTATATATTTTTTTTGAAAAATACAAAAAGATTTTTTTTTTGCACCGTTTATGGATGAACACTTTGGATGACCGAGTCACAACATCATTCCATTTTTTCATGTGACTATTTGATAGTGTTTTGAGATAATAGGTCAATTCATCCATGTGCTTTATAATGTTTGGAGTCATTAAGATGTAATTAAGTGTTACTTACTACATGTTTGACTCATATTTCCTTTATTGCACACATGCACGGATTTGTTTGATTATTGTGCTTGTCTTATCACATGTTGGTTGGGTGTTTTCACTCCAATCCTGTCTTTAAAACGAACCAAGCGTGATAATTTTTATAAGGAAATTGTTCATAAAAAAATCGTTTTGTGAGTTTGTGTGCTTTCTTTAGAAACGGGGAAGGGTTGCGAATGGTTCATTTTACCTTTGCGAATACTAAGCCACCATTAAATTGGACCTAAAAAATTGAGGAATTTTATTATCCGGGGTCTAAAGAGGTTAAAAGAGCCCGAAAAAAATTGAAAGGCAATAAAAAGAAATCCATGCCAAATTATGGGCCATTTAGGTTTTTGCACCAATTCTCCAAAGTTTGAGAATTTAGATTACCTCTAAAAGAAAATATATATTAGGGTGTTTGGTTGGAGAATTAAAACGGTTTGCACGTCCTTGATATTTGAAAATGCGCTACATAGTTTTGGACGTTATTGGTGTGGAAATCACTTTGACTTTGATTTGTTGACTTGCATAAGACGATGTCATCTAAATTCAACAATTTTTTTACACCTAAGGATACTTTTGATGCTCATTCGTTATGGGTACACATATGCATCGTGCACATATGATTGATTGAGTTGATTTACCTATCGAATGTGTTCACACCCATTCATTCCATTTCCATGACTTGGTTGTTTGAGTCTAAATCCATGGTGTGATTTTTGTATCATGTTTTACATTTTTTTCAAAATGGTATCTATTTTTTGTATAAAAAATTGAAAAAACTCAAAAATAGTTTGTGTATTTTTTGTATACCGTGACAACCCGATTTTGCTTGTTTGATTCATTCTTCCTATTTTTCTGTTTGGAGACATCATAAAAAGGGGGAGAAAGAATTATCATATTATGGGGGAGTTTGAATTTTGGGGGAGTTTTTGCGATGTTGCTTATATTTTTATCATATATTATCTAACTTCAAACTCGATATGTCACTTGGTATTTTGCTTTTTCTCATGTGTGTAGGTACTACATGGATTATCATTGGATTGCACACCCTGATGAGAAAAGCTTTGAGATTTGATGATTTCTGAAGAATTGAAGAGCAAACGCTGGAGACCTATTCATTTGTACCTTTTCCAGTTTTGGGTTCATGGGAGGGTAGATTCGTATAGGCAATTTCGTATTTGATAATTCGGATTTTTTATGTATGTACCGGCATAGACATAGGGAGAGATTTGTAAGGACATTTTTCTCATGTCCAACATGTTTCATTTGTGTATGTCGTACGCCGCTACATTTGGCACGTCACCTCAAGATGTCACTCGACGGCCTCAATCTGAATTCCGGGAATCAAGCATTCAACATCTCCATTAATATGTCCCACATCTGCCTCAACGACTTCACGGTCCAAGATTTAGGGACTTAATGCAAGTGGTACGCAAGGGAAGTCAAAACAGTGAAAAAAGGCACGATAGGAGAGTTCAAGGGAATTTTCGTAATTCCACATTCATAGTTTGGAGGTCTGGTCAAATATAAAGTTGAAGAGCTCGCCGCAACGAAGATACTGGAAAAAACGGTACCTCAATCCGAGCTACGGTGAAGGAGTTATGACCTTTTGAAGATGGAGAAAATTCCTTAAAGAATGTTGTTATTTTTGTACGCTGGATAGAATTTTAGAGTTTTAAGAACGTGGGACTCTTCATATTTTTTCCTATAAATACCAACTTCGGGGGAGTTGTTTTGCAAGACTTTAGAAGACGTTTTTGAGAGTCCAAATTACTCTAGTCTTCATATTTTTTGAGTCCCAAGACTCATGTTTTGATTCACACAATTGCCAATCCTTTGTGAATCTTTTTGGCAACCCAAGAACACAACTTTGAGTTTGTTCAACCCTTGTGGAGAAGCCGTTCTCTTCTTCATTGCTGCCCTCCTGGAAAGGGAAAATTCTAGCCGCTGACATAGGAACCGACACCTGCGGGTATTTCTGTGTCACACTGTTTTTAGCCGTTGCTTTGAAGGTTTACCGAAGACACCGTGCGTTACACTTATGGGCGATTATCAGGTTGTATGTAAGTCAATGGTCTTGTAAATTCTTTAAAGTTCTAGAAATAAAAGGTTTTGCCCTTCGGGGATTTTTCCTTAACTTTGTGTCGCATGCTTTATATTTGATGGGTTGATTTAGATGCTTGTTTAAGGGTTGAATTTTTTTGGTTTAAAAGTAGACGCTAGTTAAATAAGGGTTACTTGGAAACTTGCGAGTTATTTTTTAATCGGTATCACACAGTCGCATATGACTTTTTTCAAAGAGGGGCGTGACCCTTTTTATCGTATGCCACAAAGAGAATATCATAGTAAAATGTTCGGGCCAAATTGATAACTGTTGCATGGTCAAACAAATGAGACATAATTGTTGCTTGATGCGGGCGCATTGCTGAATCATTAGAGGGTTGCAAAATATTGGCACAAACAATGAGAAAAGTGAACCGTGCCTTGTCGGATAGCCGACCAACAGGAAAGGTTTCGGTAGTCCAAACCACGCCGGGCTCGATTCTTGAGATGCAAATTGCTTTGGACAGAACAGGGTCCGGACTGGGATAAGCAAATTCATCGGGAGTAACCACACCGTAAGACTCAAGTTTCTGGGCCAGAATTTCAAGGGAGAACGGTATTGGTGTGGAATCCACAAAAGCTTGTGATTCGAATTCAGCGGTACGGACTAGCGAACCGTAAAATTGGCGCACATCATTTTCCCAAACTGCCTCATATGGTTCATTGAAAAATCTGCACTAGCCTCTTGTCATGAACATGGCTATGACAGAATTAGGCAGCTGATCCCAAAGCACTTGACGTTCAATGTGGATTTTTTGGGTGGGACTGAAAAACCACCAGCACCAATTTGCTTCACGGCGAGAACGGTATTCTCCATGGCCGTCGGGCAAGAGTTCAATGGAGGTATATTTTTGGGGAGCAGCCATGGGTATGGAAGGAGTAGACAGAAAGTGAGAGAGAAGAGAGGATATGGAGGTGTGAAGGAAAATGGGGTGGGAGATGGATGTATTTATAGGATGGAGAATGAAATAGGAGGGAATGGATGGGGGGGAAATAGGGGGACGAATTTTTGGTGGAAAGGAAGGGATTGGGGGGATGAATTTGGTTTGGATTGAAGAGGTGTGAACCTCGGGAAGGACCATTCTGCAGATCACTGGACCGATCCGGTTATAATAATGGATCGGTCCATTCTGTTGCATCTCAGAAATTCCTTTTTTCTATTGTTCTCACTATTAATGCTCCTTTTCTCCATTCCAATGCCTCCTTCATAACTTCTCTCACTTCAAAATTTCTGCAATGCTCATCAAAACCTTAACGCCCCTAAAATCATTGGATTCCCTACCCCGGCCTAACACATACTTACGACTCCTAACTCCTAAGACTCTTATTTACAACAATCACCCCATACATGTCGGGGGTGAGATGACCTCACCTCTCTTTTTCAGTCAATCCCCATAAATGGGGTCCGACAGCCAGATTGTGTCGGCTTCCTTGACGATTACTTCCAAATACGGCTTGATACGATGCCCGTTGACCTTAAATGTGTTTCCCCCTTTCTCATCGTTGAGTTCAACAGCTCCATAGGGAAATACCTCTTTCACAATGAATGGACACGACCATCTTGACCGTAATTTTTCGAGAAACAAGTGCAACCTCGAGTTGTAGAGAAGGACTTTTTGTCCTGAATGAAACTCTTTCCTACGAATGATTCTGTGATGAGCTGGTTTCATTCGATCTTTGGATATTTTAGCACTTTCATACGCATCATTGCATATTTCTTCCAACTCATTCAACTGAAGTTTACATATTTCACCGGCCTTATCCATGTTGAAGTTTACTCTTTTGATAGCCCAATACGCTTTGTGTTCGATCTCTAGCAAAAGATGACAAGGCTTACCATACACAAATAGAAATGGGGACATCCCAAGGGGATTCTTATATGCAGTTCTATATGCCCAGAGCGCATCATTCCATCTGAGAGAGCAGTCTTTCCTATTAGGTTCGACTGTCTTTTCCAAGATATTTTTGATTTCCCGATTGGCGAGCTCGGCTTGGGAATTCGATTGAGGGTGATAAGTTGTTCCAATTTTATGGACAACTCCATACTTTCGCATGAGCTTCTCCATAGGCCTATTGCAAAAATGGGTTCCATTATCACTAATTATGGCATTAGGCATTCCAAAACGAGAAAGTATATTTTCTTGAATGAATTTTATCACCACTTAATTGTCATTCGTCCTTGTAGCTATGGCCTCTACCCATTTTGAGACGTAGTCTACAGCGATGAGGATGTATAGAAAATAAAAAGAAGGTGGAAAGGGACCCATGAAGTCAATACCCCAACAATCAAACAACTCCAAGACTAGAATTGGGGTTAATGGCATCATGTCACGGTGTGTAATAGCTCCCATTCTTTGGCATCTATCGCATGATTTACAAAAGTATTCACATCCCGGAAGATTGTGGGCCAGTAGAGGCTGCTTTGAAGGATTTTTGCAGCAATTTTATTTTTGGAAAAATGACCTCCACATGCTTCCGTATGACATAATCGAATTACCCCTTCGATTTCTTCATCAGGTACACATCTCCGGATGATTTGATCAGCACAATACTTAAACAAATATGGATTATCATAAAAGAACATGCGTGACCATGTAATGAACTTCCTTCTCTCTTGCGGAGTCCAATTAGAGGGAACAACTCCAGTGACAATGTAATTGACTATATCCACAAATCAGGGGAGTGAAGAAGTAGAAAATAGATTTTCATCCGAAAAATACTCGTCTATGGGAATGGGATCAATAGGTACGTTGGATGATAGGCGTGACAAATGGTCATCCACGACGTTCTCTACTCCTTTCTTGTCTTGAATCGAGAGATTAAACTCTTGTAAGAGTAGGATCCACCTGATTAAAAGGGGTTTGGCATCTTTCTTACTCAAGAGATATTTGAGGGCCGAGTGATCAGTGAAACAAATAATGGGCGACCCAACAATGTAAGAGTGGAATTTGCCTAGAGCAAAAACGACTGCTAGTAACTCTTTCTCTGTAGTAGAGTAATTAAGCTGAGGCACAGATAATGATCTGCTAGCATAGTAAATAACATGAGCTTTCTTGTCATTTCTTTGTCCAAGAACGGCCCCAATTGCGTAATCACTTGCATCACACATAAGCTCAAAGGGGAGTGACCAGTCAGGAGCTTGCATGATAGGAGCGGAGATTAGCATGCTTTTAAGTTTATCAAAAGCTTCTTGACATGCTTTATTCCACTCAAATGGAGTGTCCTTCATGAGAAGATTACTCAAAGGTCTAGCAATGGCGCTAAAGTCTTTGATAAATCTTCGATAAAATCCAGCATGGCCTAGAAAGGACCTCACATCTTTAAGTGATTTTGGCGGGGGTAACTCAGCTATTACTTCAATTTTTGCTCGATCAACTTAAATCCCCCTAGATGAGATTATGTGGCCTAAAACTACGTCCTCGGTAACCATAAAAATGAATTTTTCCCAATTGAGGACTAAGTCTTTTTCCACACACCAGAATAGAACTTTTTCAAGATTAGCCAAACATTGGTCGAAAGATGGACCAAAAACGTTGAAATCGTCCATGAACACCTCAAGACCTTTTTCAACCATATCGGTAAAGAGACTTAGCATGCACCTTTGAAAAGTTGCTGGTGCATTACATAACCCAAATGGCATACGTTTGTAGGAAAACGTACCAAACAGACATGTACAAGTCGTCTTTTCTTGATCAAGTACATCCACTTCAATCTGATTATACCCAGAATACCCATCTAGGAAACAGTAGTGAGGATGGCCTGCCACTCGTTCAATCACTTGATCGATGAACGGTAAGGGAAAATGGTATTTTCTAGTTTCGGCATCGAGCTTTCGGTAGTCAATGCATACACGCCACCCGGTGGTGGTGCGTTGAGGTATTAATTCTCCCTTGGCATTTTCAACCACGGTCATACTCAATTTTTTTGGAACGACTTGAATTGGGCTCACCCATTTACTATCAGAAATGGGATAGATAATCCCAGCATCTAGCAATTTGATTATTTCCGCTCTTACAACATCTTTCATGGTTAGGTTTAATCGCCTTTGCATCTCACACGAGGGCTTCACCTCTTCCTCAAGATGGATTTTATGGGTACAAATCAATGGACTTATACCTTTCAAATCTGCTATAGTCCAATCAAAAGCATTTCTATGCTTTTATAACACATCCAACAACATACCCTCTTGTTATTTTTCTAAACTGGAAGAAATAACAACAGGAAATGTATCATTATCTCCCAGAAAAGCATATTTGGCATGCGAGGGTAGTTTCTTCAACTCAAGACTAGGAAATCTATTTTCAGAGGGAATCATGGATGTCTCCCTCGGAGGTAATTCTTCAAACCTAGAAATCTAGTCAACATCTCTTAACCTCTCAAAACTCACATCTTCTTGTAACCAAGTTTCCAACTCTTCCACCTCACGCTCAAATGCAGTATAATGACTCTTTTTCTCACTACTTTGCACTAAACACACCTCCAATGCATCTCCTCCTATGATTTTTTTGATTTGTTCATCCACCACTTCTTCAATAAGATCAACCTCAATAATTTCATCCTCATCACCCATTTGGTTAGTGACCTTGAAAATATTGGTCTCGAGAGTCATGTTTACAAAAGTGAGTTGCATTTGGCCATTCCGTGTATTGATCAAAGCATTAGCAGTAGCAAAAAACGGACGGCCCAATATTATTGGAACATGATTTCTAGAATTGGGAGCCCGCTCAGTGTCCCAAATGATGAAATCAACAGAGAAGTAGAACGTGTCCACTTGCACTATCACATCCTCTACAACCCCACGAGGCACTTTCACTGTTCGATCAGCTAACTGTAGAGTGATTAGGGTAGTTTTTAAATCACCTAAATCAAGCTTCTTATAGATGGAGTATGGAAGGATGTTCACACTCGAACCTAAGTTAAGCAATGCTTTTTCCACTCTTTTTTCTCCTATGACACACGAAATTGTGGGTGCACCAGGATCCTTGAATTTTGGTGGTAAATCATTGAGAAGGACCGAGCTCACATTTTGTGCCAAGAAAAAATTCTTCTTTACCTTGAGCCATCGTTTGACAGTCAAAAGATCTTTGATGACCTTAGCATATGCTGGAATTTGTTGAATAGAATCAAGGAATGGCAAGTTCAATTTTACTTGCTTCAAGACATCCAACACTTCTGTAGGCGACGCCCCTTTTTTGGGTGGAGCTAAGCGTTGAGGAAATGGAGCAGCAGTTAGGGGTTTAACTTGAATTTCAGATTCAACTCCCTCATCCTTGTCTTCCGTATCCAATGGAATCTCAGTAGACTCGTAAATTTTAGATTCCTTGGGAATTTCAGGTTCAACTCCCTCATCTTTCTCCTTTGGAAGTTTTGGTGCTAGATCAATTACGCGGCCACTACGAAGAGTGGTAACAGCTTGACATTGTTCTGGAAAATTCGATGATGTGGAGCTAACTGTGGGTTGTCCTTGAAGAGGAGGTCTTTGGCCTTGGGCTGGGAATTTACCCTTCTCCTGAGTATTCACTGGAGATTGCAACCTAGAAAGGCTAGTATGAATTTCAGTGAACATTCGATCATATTTTGCATTGCTCTCTTTTTGAGATTGGATGAATTGATTCAGGTTATCTTCAAGAGATCGCCTAGGTGGAGAAACATACGGACCAGGAGGTGGTACCTGCATAGGAGGATGCATCTGAGGAGCCACTTGTTGAAATTGAGGAGCTGGTGGTAGAGTCATATGTGGGTTAGGAGCCATCCCCCCTTGGGGTTGTCCATAATTGAACCCAGGATTATTCCTTCATGATTGATTATATGCATTCCCTTGCTATACATTATAATTTCCATGAAACCCCTTTATTGCCTCAACTTTTTCACTGTACATTGCCTTGTATGCAGGGATGGTAGGACATCCTTTGGTAGAATGAACTGCAGCACAAATGGCACACACTTTCTCCTTCCTGGCTTGCACGGGTCAAGCTATTTCTCTCAATCTCACTTCAAACATGTCTCTGAAATTCTTTTCCAATTGGTCAAACTTTTGATCCAATAAAGTGTCCTTGTCCAAGTGATAGATACCGGACGCAACAGGCACATTAGACACTTGTCGATTTCTATTTTGACTATTGGGATCAGAAATATCCCATGCTTGGGTAGTCTCTGCTACATATTTCAGATGAGCCTCAGCATCGCTCGAGTCTAACTCCTAAAAAGGTCTTTTGCACATGGTTTGAACAAGTTGTTTAGATGCTAAAGTAAGGCCATGATGGAAAAATGAAATCAAATGATGTTTTTCAAAGCCATGATGTGGGAACGCATTAACTAACTCCTGAAATCTCTCCCAACACTTATCGAAGGCCTCATTTTCATTTTGTCAAAAAGATTGTATTTGGGCTTTAACAGAAATAGTTTTGTGTTGGGGAATTTTTTTTTATAGAAACTTAGTTTGCATATCTCTCCAAGATAACACAGAATTTGGGGGTAGTGACCATAGCCTGGTCTTAGCTTTATCCTTTAAGGAAAAAGGGAAAAGCTTTAATCAGATAACATCTTGTGGGCAAGATTGGTCACCAAACGTCTCACATGCTTCCTCGAACTCTCTAATGTGGAGATATGGTTTTTCTGTTACCATCCCATGAAATGTAGGAAGAATTTGAATCATCCCATTACGAAAGTGGAACTGACCTGCATTATACGGGAGTAAAATGCAACGAGGGGTAACAGTTCTCTCAGGAAATAACAAATCTTTCATGGGAAGGTATGGTATCTCATCCTCTCCAGCACCAACACCAACACTAACACTAACTTGCACAGACAAATTGCTACCGAAAGATTCAGAATTCTCACTGAGTGTTTGACTCAATAAACAACTTGTAATTGAATTTCTAGGCGAAAGAGGTAGAACCCAAAAAATGAGGAGACTCAATGGTATGAGAATTTTCAGATTTTGCTTTGGCAATAGGATTTTCGTGAACTTGGGTAGAAGATGAATTCTGCATATAAGCGCAAAAGAGATGAGATGTAAAAAGAATAATTTTTTTTTTTAAATCACTTGTAGATAAAATTCACTTTCCTAAATTATACTAATTGATGGTCCCCGCAAACGGCGCCATTTTGATCTAGTTGAAAACCTACCGTCCGTGCAATACTCTAGTCGTTGTTATCGGCTTGCATCCTCAATACAAAAAAAAACCTAAACTTGTAACTAAACTTCTTAAGGAGTATAGTGGCGAGTCAGGGTATCGAATCCACAGGGAATGGTTGATAGAATTTAATTGATTTATTACTTCTAAAGAAAAAATGAAAAAGATGATGATAGTTGAAAATGGAAAAAATAGGTAAATAAAGAAATTAAATTAATTAAGATGAATGAGAAAATAGGGTGGCGTACAATCCCTCAAACCTTAGAAAATTACCGTAGAGAATCCTAGACTTGTAAATTGAAATTTTTAACTAAATCCAATTTTTATAGATCCTAAGCATTACATATATGAGGGAACTAGCCCGCATCATATGAAATCAAAGGTAAATACAAAGTGGTGAATGGACAAATTACACTTTACATAGCGTTCTTAAACATCTCAAGTACCTAGGGTAAGAGAGATTAAAAGATTGGCCATGTTCATGTACTTTCCCTCCACAATTCGGTCAATATTTAATTTACCCTCTATTTCCTACATGGGTAATTTACCTCGGAATGAGTTCATGTACCCCAACCTTTGAAAATTTAACTAGACATGGTTTTATGAGAAAGCAATTTCATAACAATGCATGTAATTATGAATCTAAGAAACATTCTTAACAAATTACAATACTAGTGAGAATTGAAAATAGAATTGAGACTAAATAAGAGAATGTAATTTGATACTTGAATTGAATTGAAGAATTAATACTTGAAATCTGCACTAGATGAACTTGAATACTACTTGTTCTTCAAACTTACAAACTAGGGTTTGTCTAAGAATATGAAAAACAAAAAAGGCTTTCTAAAAAATGACTTTCTCTCCCTAATTTTAGTCCCCTTGGAAGGATGTAGGTCCTGGCCTTTTATAGCACCAACTAGAACGAATTTGACAGCTAATATCAATGAGTTGTGCAAGATATTCCAAGAATTGCACCGCTTTAGCTGCATAATTAATTGCCAGAAATTTCAGCAGCCGAACGGGTCCAGATCGGATCCATTTGGTACCGGATCGGTTCTTTTTTTTCGGACCGGACCGGTTTGGTTCCATCCGGATCGGTCCTGTTCCATCCGCATCGGTTTGGTTTCTAGTCCATTTCTCTTCATTATCGCGCAACTTCAAAACATCGTAACGTTTTCACCGTAGCTCGGATTGAGGTGCCATTTTTTCCTGTGTTCTTGTAATTTAGATCTATTCAACTTTCTAGTTGGCTCCACCTCCGGACTAAGGCTAAAAAATTACGAAAATACCCTTCAACTCTCCATTTCTTGGTTTCTTTCACTGTTTTGAGATCTCCTTTGCACTAATTTTCATGAAATACATGTAAAACACATGAAAAATACACAAAACACGAAATACTTACCAAAAGAGGTTAGTAGTATAAATATGAGACAAATCCAAGCTATTTACACTGCACAGGATCATAAAAATACCGAAATTAAGGGGATAAATGTGAAGAATATGTGCCTAATCAAACACCTCACCAAGCTCAAATATTCATGTGAAGTTATAATTTCAAGTGTGCTCGTGCATGTGTGAATTGAGGTATATAAAAATAGAATCCATTATATCAACACAAACTCCAACTACTCCATGTAAGCATGGTAAAGAACATTTTAAGGATTGATAATCTAAACAAAATGTTCTAGCCCCATGGGAGCGAAGAAGAAGAGATTCAAACACAAGTATATGCCACATTGAGTGTGTCAAACTAAAATACACAAAAAAAACTTTTTCAGTTTTTAAAATTTTTAATCCAAACAGACAAAAATATTTACTCCAAAAGAAGAACAAAAATCAATTGTATTTTCCATTAAGCCTAAATTATAAGGAAATGAAACATAAATGATAACCAAAAATCTTTTTGTATTTTTCATTAAATTAAAACTGAAATGAAAGAACTATAATACAAAAGATAAACAACAATCATGATTCTAGCATGTGATAAAGCATGAAGTTTAGACTAGAACAATGATAAAGAAGCATACAATTAGTAAGATAATTTAGCATGAAGAACAAAAGCTAAAGTATGCAAACAACTAACACATTCAACCTTTAGATTTATCAAGGTAGGAAGCATATGAAAGTAAATAAGAATAAAAAATTCCTATCTTGTAAAGATACCAAGTCTGATCTCCTACCCCAAACTAATGAAGAATGACAATCTCGAGGTGTAAGAATCTTGGCTACCTCGGTTGCCTTACCTAAGGATTTTCTAGGGCCTTGTTTAAGATCAAAGTAAAACTTCCTAAGATGACCTTTTCGATCACAATTTGAGCACTTAAAGACTCGGCGAAAAGACTTTCCTAAGGAATGATCTATAACATTGTTCCTAGAGGATTCTCCTAAAACATTGGTTTTGTCTTTAAGAGTTGACTCATTACTAGTATCGAAGCCTAAACCACAACTGTCATTTTTATTTTGGACCGTTCTTAATATTTTATCTAATTTCTTCGAACGACATTCCAAATTAAATTTGACTTTACTCGTGTCTTTTAATTTATTTTCTAAATCAATAATGTGAGACTCTAATAAAACATTCCGCTCTTAAAATGCAAGAAGATACTTTTTCAAGGATTCCATTAAACCTTTAAGGCTATCTCTCTCGCCTTCTACATATTCAAGCTTCTCACGAAAAGCTCTCTCACGTGTCATAAAGTCTTCCACTAAAACACTCGCATTAATGACCTCGACACGCTCTTTCAAACTAGCTTCTAACTTCAAATTTATTCTTTTTAATTTAATAGATTCTTCATATAGTTCTTGAAACGCCATTTGAAGTTCACTCACATCAACGTCATTTTCACTTTCACTCTCTCTTTCTTCTCCACTCTCACTACCATCATCTTTTAAGGTGTAATCGTCGAACAATATTTCACACTCACTAACATGAATAGCCATTAATGTGGTAAAGTTGCGCTGGGGGAAGCGGGTCCCTCTTCCTTATCACTATCACTAAAGGTTATATATTGTACGAAATCGGTTGCTTACCCTCTCTCATTAGTTTAGTGGGGCAGTCTTCCGCCCTATGGGCATACCCTTCACAATAATAACACCTATTTAACTCGTCCCTATTTAAATTTTCATTAAAATTTTTAGGGATCTTCTCAGCTTTGTCATGCTTAGAATTTTCAAATTTCTTAAAATCATTTTTAAATTTATCTTTGTTATATTTAAGAAATTTTCGAAACTTCCTAACAAACATAGACATATCTTCCGAGTGACTCTCACTTTCACACTCTACTACTTATTTTTCCTCCTTTCGGGCTGTGAAAGCAACGCCCTTATCTAATTTCTTTTCAGTTTTAGAGGGAAACATGTCTAGTTCATAGGTTTGTAAATCACCTATGAGCTCTTATAATTTTGTAAAGGCTAAAGTGGGTAAATAATTTAACACGGCCACCTTAGGAATAAATCTATCGGGTAGGGACCTTAAAATTTTCTTTACTAGTAGGTTGTCGGGTATTTTCTCTCCCAAATTCAAAGATGAATTAACTATATCGAAAAATCTAGCATAAAATTCATCCAAAATTTGTTTTTCATTCCTTTTGATGGTTTCAAATTGAGTGGTGAGGTTTTGGAGTTTGGAAGCTTTTACGACACAAGTTCCTTCATGAGTGAGTTGTAAAATATCCCAAGCTTTATTAGAGGTTTCACACGTCATAATGCGATAGAATTCATCCAGTGTGATCGTGCTAAATAAGGCATTTAAACCACGGGAATTAAAATTTTCAAGTTTAAATTCATTCTCACTCCATCTATCAGTGGGCTTGGGAACACGTTCATTTTCATCTAAATATGTAGGTGGTTACCACCCATTAATGACTAACAACCAAACTCTCCCATCGATAGACGTAAGTGCCGATTTCATTCGAGCTTTCCAATATGTGTAGTTAGAACCATCGAAAATAGGAAATTCTAAAAATGGGGAAAATTCCATTTTAGTAAAAAATAATTAAAAGGATCTTAAATGCAATAATTTATCCATCCCGCTCTGATACCACTATGAAAACGATAGGACCCCCAATTTTAAAATCTTTCTCTTTCATTAAACAATTTCCTTTTAGATTCGGAATAAAGATGGTTCAACTAAACAAGTACATAAACCAAATTTTAATTTCTTTTGAATGAAAAGAAAACTAAACTCAAAGTTAAATTAAATTAAACAAGAAATACATTTTTCACTTAAACATATTAACTCAACCCAAGTACTACAAATTTGCCTAACAATTAATTAATTCATTTTTTCAAATTAGGCCAAACCAAATTTTATCCAATAAAATTAATGACTTGAACTAAATTAATATTACATTACCCAAGTTAATTTTAGCACCAACTTAAGCATGAGTAGTGATTTAAACCATATTTTATATTTTATCCCTAAGCATGCATCTAGGTGATATAGCAAGATAAAATAAATCACAAACCACTACGCCGTGATGTACAAGGAAAAATCCACAATGGGAAAAAAACCTCGGACGACCCTAGCCTCAATTCCACTAAGTATGATTTTACAAGTACAAGATAAAAAGACTTACAACACTCGACTTGACTCCGTCGAAGACCCAACTCTCCTTATTATACACACCTCTTCCTAGAGAATAACCATGGAGGTCAACCGCGGTCTCGGAATCCACCGATCTGACTTTTCTCGGTCATCGCCACTCGAAAAAGGAGCCTTTCTCCAAGTGGGTATGTCACAGTAAACAAAAATTTTCTTTGTGGGTTGTAGAAGTAAACCCAAACTTCTCCTCTTTTAGGTGTAGAGAAAAACCCGATGCCAAACACTCCAAGAAAGGATATATATAAAGGAACTTGGAATAAAGAAAACTAGTGGGTGTGTATTTGTTTTGGTGAATTTAATCCATAAAACTCAAACACAAAACATGGACTTTTTCTTGGAAGATTTGCTCTCTCTAAAGTCTCCTAGAATGTGAAAAAGTTACATGAAAAAGGTTGGTTCCCGCACTTGATAATTTTGTCAAAAAGTAGAGGGGAAAACATAGTGGGAACATGGAGAAAACTGCAAAAAACTATTCCCACCAATGTCGTTCGAGCAACTTTTTTGTTCGAACGACTTTACTAACAATGTTCTAGTGCGAAAAAATCAATCTCATTAGAAGTCTCGTTCGAACGACCTGGAAATATCATTCAAACGAGATGCCAGTTCATTCGAATGACATTGGAATCTCGTATAAACGATATTCTAGTTCGTTCGAACGACGTGTCAGAAAAAGAAATATTCATTTTAAGTCCAAAACTTTTTATGAAAAGTTCTAAAAAATATTTTCTGAGTAAAACAAAGTCGTTAAAAATTATTTATAAAAAATTATAAATTACACCCAATAAATTTCCAATGGTCCTATATATATATATATATAAATATATATATAATGCATTCATACCTTAGGAGCATTGGAACCAATGTTGTTGATGTAGAAACGAGGCACATTAAACCCGACATATGATGAAGCTTTATACTCTTGGTCATGCATTTCATACAAGGCTCTTACTTTCTTTCGAGCGAGCGCAAAAAATAAAAACCTCGTTGAAGCTACAATGACTTACTATAGTGTAATTCGAAATATATTTGAATTGGATTATATATGCTTCAAAGAGGTTCTATTTTGTTGTGACTGGGTAAGAGTTGATGATAAAAATTCTTGTAAAGTTGATCCTAGCGCCAATTTGCTCATGGTTGATTGGTCCAAGTTGAAGAGCAATGACCAAGTGAGCGATGAGCCGTTTGTTTGTGCATTTCAAAAGGTGAATCAAGTGTTTTACTCAGAGTATATCAACAATAAGCCATGTTAAATTGCCCTACATGCGCCAAAGCACCTAAATAGTAGTGTGGATGACTTGGTTGCTCCTACCTAATATCAATCCATTTTTTTATGATAACCCGAATTTGAAACAATTTTTCAATTTGTAATAAATATTCCAATTTGTACTTTATCTATCCATTTTTAATGCTTTTAATTGATTTTCATTTTATCATTTTCACTCTTGTGTAGTGTACGTGTGTGTGGGTGGGGGTGGGGATGTTTCAGATTTTTAGTAATTGTACATATTGTGAGTTAGATGTTGTTGTTTTGGAATTCAGAATTGAGGTGTTAAAGAGTAATAGTTCATTTGGATTTGTCGTAATTCTACATATTTTCATGTCTTCTTCTAATTCATTTTGATTTGTACTACTAATAATAATTTTTTACATAAAATGTCTCCTTAAGGTATTAAGGCGAGGATGATGATGTTGATTATGATGATGTCGTCTGGGCTCGGTGGTAGCGGAGGCAATGAGGGAAACTCGACACCTAGGCTCCCCAAATAAGGCAAATTGGGATGTCCATCGAGAACTAGACGGAGCTATTAGTGACATCTCTTGAGATGGTAAAGACGATCATCGGCCCGGGGTATACTAGTTGAAGGGAGGTGCCAAATGAGCTCAAGTTACCTATTTGGGTGGCACTACAGGTAATGTATTTATATTTAGATTTATATGAATATTTGAATTTCAATTTTGATTTCGATTTCAATTTCATTTTATATTTATATTTATATTTATATTTATATTTATATTTATATTTATATTTATATTTATATTTATATTTATATATATTCACAACTAACATTGTATTTGTTGGACATGAACAATTTAGCCTGGATCCAAAACCAAGTGATTCCCTCTTGGAGTAGTTGAGGGACCAACACAAGACGTGGAAGAAAAATATGCGGACACGATACTTTGGGAAGACCCGAGACTCCGTTATTCAAATGCATGACTCCGCCCCACTGAAGGAGCCGATCTTATTGGCACAATGGAAAAAGTTCATTGACAATGAGATCGGGAAGGGACAATTGGCATCTCGCCAATCGGGGAGGGAAAATTGGGCAAAAAAGACGGATGTGCACTACTCCATCCGGACGTCTTAAGCCAAGGTGGAGAATAGGATGATGGTAAGGATTAATTTTTCTATAATTATAGAAGTATTTTATTCTGCATTATTTTACTTTGCGGGGCCGATACTAATTTTGCATTATTTTATTTCAAGGGATGGGGAGTGGCCCTTGGGGTAGGCCACATAGGCTCGATATTTTTTAGGCTATTCGGACGAAGAAAGTGAAGGATGAGGAGGTGACCCCGAGCATCGCGACCACGATTATAAGTAATCCGATAGTTTACTTTTTATTAATTACGTTATAATTTTTTATTTACTTATTTAACTAATCATGTATTTTTTGTCGTTTCAAACAAAGTTTAAGGAAGTGCATGAGTCACAGTTTGATGCCGACAAGGCATCTTTCTCCATAGACGCACTCATCCATGTTATTGGCACTGGTCACAAACGGAGGACAATGAGGTGAGCTTGCGGGTGGCCAAATCTAGGATCATCGTATTGGAGGCGAGAAACACCGGGTTAGCTGGAACGGTGGACTCGCATGATGCGAAGTTATCCCGTTTCGAAGCAACGGTCCAAGATATGTTCTAATTCATGAAGAGTTCGTTGGGCGGAAACCGTAGGGGGAGAGGGAAGGAGAAGATGGTGGCGGAGGAGGAGGAGGTTCAGGAGGATGAGGATGTGGACCTCGCTGCTTCATCACCGACATGTGCGGACTCTGAGGATCCAATCCCCTATTTGGCTCCCTTCGACCGACCGATGTCGAAACTTCGTTGGCCGAGCATGTTTATACATGACATATTTGATGGCCAGCAGATAGGTCGGGGGTTAAGGTACCTGAATATTGTCCAGCTTATGCCAGTTCATGGACATTTGCTTCAAGACATCGATGCTAAGGTGCTCGTCATACATGTGATACCCGGGAAGGAGAACTCCTTATTGTGGTTGCGTGAACAATGTGGCATGATGCATATTGCTGGGTGTATTAATTCATATATCATGTGGCCTACTCACCTCCTCAGACCTACCCCAGACACATAATGACTTTATTTGAACTGAATTATTTTAATTTGTTACATTTGAATTATATTTGGATTATATCGTGATGCATATTGTTTTGAATGTGTATTTGCATTATCTTTATTTTATTTGGATATATGATGTTTGAACCGGTATAACATTTCTATAATAGATACAAATATAATGGTGGGCAATGGCAGTGGCCATACTGGCCAGCAATTTTTTTTTTCAATTCTACCCAGAATTGTCACAGTCATTGACCATGACAAGTCCGCGACAAAGGATAATTGTCACGGACTTGTCACGGTCAATGACCGTGATAATTTTTATTCAATGTCACGAGTTTATCACGGTTAATAATCGTAACTAATATTGTCACGGTCAATGACCGTGACCTGACCATGACAAGTCTAATAAACTTGTCACGGTCATTGACCTCGGCAAGTCCGTGATAATAAACGTTGTCACCCCCAGACTTGTCACGGTCATTGACCTTGACAAGTTGGACCTATCATGGTCAATGAGCGTGACAAGCCGACATATTTGGTGTAGTGATATGAGAAATCCCATTCAAGCCTAAATCCCAATCCTTTTCACACCCAATTTTGCAAATATCCTTCTCTCTCATCAACATTGCAAGGAGTTCATCCAAAATCCTAGTCCAAGCTCTAAGAAAGGTTCAATTCTTTATCTTTCCCTCTCTATAATTTTTTGTTTTATATAAGTTACTTTAGATTCATAATCTAGTTTCATTCTAGTTCATACATATTAACATCTACACTTTTATTAGTATATTGCACATACTTTATTTTTCATAAAAAACACAAAAATAAATAAAAGAGGGTTACACCTGTAAATTCCGAACGACATTATCCACAACGTAATTTTCAAAACAAAAAACACATTTTCTACACATACACACCTAATAAAATTCCGTTCGAATTGATGGGATAAACCCCACCCTTATTCCACATTCGAACTACGTGGACTTTGCTGCCTTTATAGGCTACGAATGCATCTCAAATTAAAATCCGAGACTCGAGTCCAATTTTCTAATTTTCCAACTTTTCTTATTTTTCATAATCCTCAAAATTACTCATTGTCATCATATATATATATATAAATATATATCACATATTTATTCGTGTCTCATCCCACACATTTTATCATTTCCCAATGACGATCAATATCGCGATGAACGCTCATATTTTATCCTCTACATTTATTATAATTTTGGGAACATTCCTATAAACGACCTCACTCTATCTCTTCCATGGTGTGGGTCGAACGATTCCAATCTCCATTATATAAACACATGCAAACATTTCATGGGGATAAAAAGGAAAATATAAACATTTGACCATGAGAGACCGAAAGGGCGGGATGGGTGCCTAATACCTTACCATTCCGTACCGTAGCCCCCAGACCTCCGATCTATTGGTTTTGCATGCAATAGTTTTGTCCTTGATGCCATTCTATTGAAAGTGGAAACATATTCTTTTTCCCGTTTTGAACAAAATAGGTTGGCGACTATCTATTTACATTCACCCCACACTGACGATGGCCGACGCCCCCTTTTCGAAGAGAAGGGTGTAAGATCGTGATGCAGTTCTCCTTCGCACTAGAACAAATGAAACACCGACTGGGATGCCCACAGTGGCGACTCTACTGGAGACAATGTTTAAAAGGGCTAGACACTATTTACATTGGGTGTTTTATTTTCTTGTATATTGCCCTATTTCCATGTTCCTCTTTATTATTCGTTTGTACCTCATGCTTATGCTTCTATTCACACACTTGTAGAAGATTATCCATGTACACTTCACATCACGTGCACCTAGGATCACGTATATCCACACGTTTCACGCACCACTTATCTATGCTTAGTATACTATTGGTACTTGTACTTTGCTCCCTGTTTGGCATGATCAAGAAAGATAATCTCATCATAAGATATTATTAAGAGAATCATGCATGATTCACACGATAGTAACTGGAGGATCACTTCTTTATGGGTGCTAGTCCGAAAGGGCGCAGTTAGCCTAAGCGATATGACTCTCACCTTCCACTGGTCGATTACCTTCAACGTATATCGAACAGTTCCCCCGCATCATACCGCTTGAATAAATTCTTGACGGGAGGTATATCACAGGGAATTCGTTCACGTACGCCAAGTATATCTATTTTTCTCTCACACATATCATCCCCATGAGTTATATAGTGTGAAAATTCATGTACACTCAGGTATATCAAATGGCTTGTCCACACGTACCAATTTCCCTAAAAAGCAAGTCACATATCTTGGAAGTCACGCCAAAGGGGGGAACCCTTTCCATATTCACCCAACCAATTTCCATACCTGCATATAGGTGTCAAGGCTAGGACACACATGTTAGATTGTCGATTTTGACCCAAAACTCTACAGAACGTCCGGGTCGGCATGTCGCCCAAAATTTCGTGCAATTTTAAAATGGGACCCTTCCCATGAGCCTAGTTACAAGTCCGACCATAGCTTTACATATGTTATAAACCTAACTTTTCCAGGCTCGGGTCCCATCCGGCATTTCATTTTGCATATTAGGAGAATTTAATGCAAGTGGGAACCTAATAAACATAAAAATCATGCTGAGACCTGTCTCTAGTCTCTTCCTATTTCTCTTTCCTAAAAAAACAGTGTCCAAAAACATTTTTCCTCTTTTATTAAAAATACCAAAAACATTTTCGTTCTGACCTTTTCCAAAAATGTCAAAAATATCTCCTTCCTTTTTTTCCCAAAAATAACGAATCCCCCTTTCTCTTTGCGAGAAAAAAATTCCAATTTTCTATTTCTAAAGTAGATCACATACTCCTGGCCTAGCTCCCGATTAGCTTTGGTCTTCATTTGAACTACACCGAAGTTCTTTCAGTCCCTTTACTTCCCCCGAGTCTGAGACTCGCTCGCCTTCTATGGAAAACACAAATCAAGTGCCGAATTTATAGCCGGATTTGTTGACGGTTCTGGCTCAGCTCACTACCAAAATTGATAACCTCCAAACCAAGGTTCATGAGATATAAAGAAACGAGGTCCCTGTCCCTGAAGATCGTGAGGTCATTTTCCCTCGTGCCATGGGTCCGCCTGCACCTGAGCCTATCTGGATTCATGAAGAGTTCCATTATGCCCCACGGGCTCCCCTTACTAATGGGCCACCACCAACTCAGATTCCTATGCCAAACATTGCTCAAACCGGGGCTAATTTACCCTTAACTGTTGATCCGAAAGAGGAAGAACTGAATAAAGTTAAGGAAGACCTCAAGATGCTAACTAAGAAATTATACCAGGTCAGAATCTCTGGAAACTACATGGACCACACCAACATGTCTCCCTAAACTAAAGCTAGGTTACTAGAAAAATTCAAGATGCCTAATATGGAGAAGTTTGGAGGCAGTGGACTCCCAATCGTTCATCTTCGTATTTATCACCGAGCCATGACTCTCCTAGGTTTTTTTGATGAAATAATGACTCAGATGTTCCAATAGAATTTGAAGGATAGCACCCTCTGTTGGTTCCTATCTCTTTAAGAATCCAAAATTCGTAGTTGGGAAGACGTTGCCCGTGAGTTTATGTCTCAATACAAGTACAACGAGGAGCTAGAGGTTACCCATCGCAACTTAGAGATACTCAAACAAAGCCTTGGGGAATCTGTCAGTAACTTCATAGCAAGGTGGAGAGAAAAAGCAGTTACCATGACTAATCAACCCTCCAAAGAAGAATAAGTCATCAATATGAAGAAGACTTTCTACCCCATGTCCAAGCAATAATCGGAGGACAATATTATCCTCACTTTTGATCCCTCCGAGAAGTAGGAGTAAAAATCGAAGTAGGTCTTGCCAAAATAGAAGTCGAACCGAATAAAGTCTCTGGACAGTTTGATCCTAAAAAAATTGAAAAGCCTGCTAATACCTCAATATCTACCATCAATAATATCTATCAGCCTAGAAAGAATATATCGATCTTCATGCTTCTCTCTATAAATTCTACTGGGTTCTCTTGAACCGAAACCTGATCAAACCCTTGGACCCTTGTCCATTACCAAACTCGCTTCCAAAGAATTTCAAACATGATGCCCATTGTGATTATCACCAAACTGTTGGCCATACCACCGACCGATGTTTCCATCTATGAAACATAATCCAAAGCCTAATTGATCGAGGTATCATCGCCCCACCGGTTAATCCTAAACCAAACACTACCCATAATCTACTCCCAAGTCATACAAATGCCATATTCCTAGAAGAAGACTCAGAACTCGACCCATCTACCCAAATCATACCAAGTAAGTCACCAATCACACCCATATACTCTCATAACCCTTGCCAAACATATCCATATTTCCTCTTACACCCTACCAACCTTGCCGATCAAACCTTATCAGTCCTCACTAGAGCATACATCTCTGTCCGTATCCGTTCTGGAGGTAAAGATATGGAATTATCAAAAGTGTTGAACCAAATCCTAGAGTTTGGGCTGAAATTGCCCTCTTAGATGACCATCAACTATCAAAGATTCAGTGGATTATTTTTATAAGCTTATAAATGGGCTCGAGAGTCATAAAAATGGGCAGTTCCAACCGACAAAGTCAGTCAAGATGACCTGGTCTACATCATGGCAGGTTTATTTCGATAGACCAGTGATATTTGTAGCATATCATAGCTTCTCGATGCTTTGAAATTATAAGGGCACATTGCTCCCTCATTCTCGCATTTCACTATCGAATGGGATGAATTATATTGAGAGGCCATAAAAGTTGTAGATTGTATTAAATTTGCATCGAAAGACAATATCATTGACACTGAATGGGGAGATGATTCGAAAGATTTAGATGAAGCGCAAGATTTAAGAAAGACTAGTATAATAACCAACCTATGTGTAATGATATCATCCGATGACATGCTAGGAGAGATTAACCAGGTAGTTGATCAACCTAATATCGATGAAGAAACATGATTTATGTTTTTCCCCTCTTCTGTGAACCACATGACCAGGTTAGGGTGACATTACCATAATTCAAGCTTACAACCATGAGCAAGCAATAAAGGCAAAGGTGTTGAGAATCTCCCTATGCCTAAAATGACCCTTTAAGAAAGCAAGGTCCTTGATCAACTGAAGAAAACTTAAACCAACATCACTCTATGGGTAATTTTCATGTCTTCCCAACTGCACAAAAATGTCATAATCAAGCTACTCATAGGACCCACAGTTCCCCCCTCATTCACACCAGAAGAAGTAGTGAACCTAGTTGGATCCTTGACCTCTACTCAAATCCTTTTCTGAAGAGGAAATCCCTAAGAATGGTCCCAACCATAATCATGATCTCAACATCTTTGTAGAATTCATAGGGAATACTTCCCCCCTCTCACTCATCGATAACGAATCAGCTCTGAATGTTTGCACATTAAGAACCCTCAATTGTTTAGGACTGAAAGTGAGTGACCTTGCTCCAACCTTTGATTCCATGCGTGCTTACGATAACACCCGTCGAGAAGTAATGGGATCTATCAATATTGAAATAGGGGTTGGCCCTATAAATCCTATTATTGAATTCCAAGTCATCGACATCCCATCCTGTTTTAATCTATTTCTTGAATGACCATGGCTCCACAAAATCAAAGGGATGTCTTCTTCCCTTCATCAAAAATTGAAGTTTTTTTCCAATTGACAAGTTATCACCATCTTGGGAGATAGTGACAACACCGAGATTGCAAGCACCAGTAGTTTGGTACTCGAGATACAATATGGGGTGAACGATATACTGCTATCGGGCTTCCAGGTCAAACCACTCCTACTCCCAGTAGGGGATAACTTCAAAGATAGGGTTTGTACAGAATATGATCCTCATAGAAACGTATGTAATCCAAATGTTCAAGAATATGCACTTCATGCCCGGACTGGGGCTAGGGCAAAGGCAACAAGGAATAATTAAACCTATTATGCTAAAGGAGGACTTTCCTCCTTGTAGCTTGGTCTATCAACCATCAGAAGAAGAAATCAAATTAATCCGTCAGCCTTAACTGAAGAGAAAATTAGAATACGCCAGAACTATCTAAATGGAAGATTCGTCCAAGAAGGTGAAGATTTCCCCTTCTGCAGTTTCCCTACACCTTAGTATGACCCTATAGACAAAAGGATGAAACGAAGACTGAAAATCTTTTTCTAAGACAGCTACTTATGCGCCGAGAATTCCTAACACTATGTGAAATCGCTCACTAAGGATATCATAACTGATATCGGGGATTTTGAGGACAATGATCCCGATAACTCTTTTAACTTATTGATACTGGGTTGGCACTCTGCGATCCATTCAGGGAGTACATCATCCGATCCATCCTACCTCATCAAAAATAATGATGTAGATACACCTCTTATCAACTGGCATGTTGCACCTGTGCAACCTTCTAATATGCAACCTAACCCTAATGTCTAACCCCTTTTCCATTTATTTGTTTTCTCTCACTCTGATGTAATCGAGACCTCTTTTGATGAGGTTCTCATTATTTTTTTCCTATTAATGAAATAAACGAAGATTTTGAGTATCTTGCTCTACCTTACATTAATTGTCTTGACTTTAATCAAACTTTTAATGATGATGACTTTGCAAATGAACAATTCTTAACTAATCTAAATAAGGTTAAAAACAAGCAACATAATCGCATTCAAGTTACTGGAAATGAAATTGTTGTTATTAATCTCGGTTCTAGTAGGAAAATGCATGAGATTAGGATAGGGCCTACCCTTGATGATCACGAGCGAACGCAACTCAAAGATCTACTGAAGGAATTCGTGGATGTCTTTGCAAGGTCCTGCAATAATATGCCCGGTATTGACCCTAAAATAGCACATCATGAGATTCTGATGCTCCCGGAATGTAAATCGGTCAGAATGTAAATCGGTCAAACAGAAGTTATGACAGCTCCACACCGAATGATCACTCAAAGTAAAAGAAGAAGTAGTCAAGCAACTGAACATGGGGTTCATTCGTGTAATTCAATATCCCACATGGCTAGCTAATATTGTACCCCTACCAAAATTAGGAGGAAATGTCTGCATGTGTGTCGACTATCGAGACTTGAACAAGGACTCTCCGAAGGATGACTACCCATTACCCAACATCGATATGATTGTGGAAAACACGACCATCCATGCTCTAAAGTTATTCGTTAATGAATTTTTTGGATATAACCAGATAAAGATGCACCCTAATCATCAAGAGAAAACCACATTCATCACTCCTTGGGGAACCTTTTTGCTATATTATCATGTCATTTAATCTAAAAAATTACAGGGGCTACCTACCAAAGGGTGGACACAACCATTATACTTGATCTGATACATAAGGAAGTCGAGGTCTATGTAGATGACATGATTATCAAGTCCAAGACTAGATAAGGTCATGTTCCCACTCTCGGAAAATTCTTTGAAGGACTGTGAAAATATTAAATGCGGCTTAACCCACATAAATGTGTCTTCGGTGTTACCAAAAGGAAACTCTTGGGATTCATAGTCAGTGAGAAGGGGATAAAAGAAGATCCAGCCAAGATGAAAGCCATACTTGAGATGACACCTCCTCAAATGGGGAAAGAAGTATACGAATTATTTAGAAAACTACAGTACATTAGTCGATTCGTCAGCCAATTAACTTTCATCTATGAACCCATCTTCAAACTCCACCGCAAGGATTCAACCAATGTTTGGAATAAAGATTGCTAAGAATCCTTCGACCAAATTAAGAAATAACTAACCCGACCTCCTGTGATCATGCCACCACAGTCTGATCATCCTTTACTCCTATACCTAACCGTGACCGATAGCATAGTCGGGACTTTGCTAGACCAATACCTTGAAGAAAATCAAAAGGAGAAAGCCATATATTATGCCAGTTGTAAATTGGCCAGTTTCTAAGTTAACTACACTATGTTAGAAAAATCATGTGTCTCTCTTATCTGGGTTACCCAAAAGTTACGGCCATACATGCTCACCTTCCCCATCAGACTCGTATTTTAGATGGATCCCACTAAATACCTACTCGAGAAGCTTTCCTTATCCAGATGAATGAACCTTTGGTTGATGCTTCTAGCCGAGTTACATATCACTTTTGTCACAAAAAAGGCCACGAAAGTAAGAGCCATCTCTGACTACCTTGCTGACTACCCTATAGAAGAGGCCGATGTCTGGATTTTAGAATTCCCATACGAGAATATCCTTTCCACCTCCCATGAAGATCCTTGATGGTAAATGTTATTTTATGGTACTGCCAACAAAAAGGTATATGGCATTGGTATTCTCTTAATTTTCCCCAGATGATTCCCACACTCCTATTGCCATCAAATTGGATTTCCACATCACTAACAACATGACTGAATACGTGGCGTGCACGGTAAACCTCAAAGTTTCCCTGAAGAAAGGAATTTGATGCCTTGATGTCTACGGGGATTCATCCCTCATCATCGGTCAAGTACTCAAGAAATGGAAAACCAAGGATGAGAAAATCTTACCCTTCTATCCCCACCTTGAAGATCTAGCTTCCGAATTCCTAGAAATCACCTTCCACTACCTACCCCGAGCAAAGAACATCCTGGCTGATACCCTTACCACCTTAGCCTCCATGATTGACATGCCCGAAGGAATGACTATGTCTCCCTTCCTTGTCCAAATACAAGATAAACCAACCCACTGCTACCACATAGAGCTCCGCACAGAGGAAGAATCCGAAATAGCCGACTGTTGGTACTATGACATTTTGCGCCTCCTTAAACATGGTGAGTATCCCCAAGGAGATGACAAGAGAGATAGAGAAACTCTCCGTAGACTGGGCGCCTAGTACATTATGTGTGATAAAGCATTGTTCAAGAGAAACTTTGATGGAACCCATTTACACTACATTACAGGGTCTGACATTGAAGAGATGATACAAAAAATCCACAACAGGGAGTACGAACCCCACATGAATGTCCATATGCTCGCCAAAAATATCATTCGATAGGGATACTACTGGACTACCATGGTACACGACTGCAGAGTCTACGTACAAAGATGTCTTAAATGCCCACAATTCTCTAACTTACAGCATCTGCCTATGTGAGAACTGTATAATATGACTTCTCCCTGGCCATTTTCCACATGGGTTATCGATATCATAGGGAAAGTAACACCGAAATCATCGAATGGACATGAGTTCATCCCAGTCTCTATTGACTACTTCACCAAATGGGTCGAAGTCGAGTCATATGCATTTCAGAATGCCAAGAAAGTGGCCAAATTCATCAAGAAAAACATCATCTATCGATATGGGCTCCCATATGAACTATTTGCAGACAATGGGTTACAATTTGAGGCAGAGGTTATGAAAGTGGTCGACGAATATGGAATTCAGAGACATAAATCCTCTCCATACCGACCTCAAACTAACGGAGCAGTGGAAGCAACTAATAAGAATCTTAAATCCATCATCATCAAGATGATCATGGATTATCGTTATTGGGTCGATAGCCATCATCATCAGTTCAAACTCTAGTGGGGATACCCCTTACTCTCTAGTCTATGGCATGGAAGAAGCCCTACCTGTGGATCTGGAAATACCTTCATTGCGCGTCATGCTTTAAAGCAAGGTCAACGAAGAAGACTGGTACAAAAGCTGTCATAATGAGCTGACCCTCCTAGTTGAAAGGAGATTGAAAGGTCTCTATCACATACAAGGGTACCATCGTCATCTATCACGATCATTCAATAAGAGAGTCAAGGAATACGGTGTCCGAGAGGGGGACTTAGCCCTCAAAGAAATAGTAGAGCCCATTTGGGACCCTAAAGGGAAATTCAAGCCCAATTGGAGTGGCCCCTACATTATGAGGAAGATTCTATCGGGCGGAGCTGTTGTGCTCACCGACATCAATGGGGAAGAAATAGCATGCCTAGTCAACGCAGACCATCTAAATAAATTCTACCCCTAGTCTCAAATCTTGGCTCACTACGACTCTTC
The DNA here is from genome assembly GCA_949130495.1 of Sambucus nigra. NCBI lineage: Eukaryota > Viridiplantae > Streptophyta > Magnoliopsida > Dipsacales > Adoxaceae > Sambucus > Sambucus nigra. The sequence continues at coordinate 257,081,590 of OX422209.1, forward strand.
TCATCTCCCATCTATTTTGGAAAAAAAACTCTTCATTTCCCCTACCAAGAACTACGTGGGCCTGATCCTCTAAAAACATTTTCAAAAATGAATTTCAAAATCTTTCAAAACCCTAAGAGGTATGTAGGCAGCTCATTCACTTCACATGATCCCACCCCCCTTCCTTTTCATAAAATGCTATTCTTTTCTTATCCCCAAGAACGAAAGTTATTTTTAACATATATATGAACAAAAGGATTATGTATGCCTTAGCGATTGGTATAGATAATTCAAAATGAAAAAAGTCATCAGAAGGCACAACTAGATGATCAAAAAAAATATTTCATTATCTGAAATTTCCGTAAGATTACATCGGCATAAAGAGTCAAACGACTTCCCTAGGCAAAAAACCCAATAAATAACAAGCCTTACTACCCTTGAAAATCATACCAATTATTCTAGAAAACACAAAACAACACCTATTACAAAAAAAACTTCACAAAACCCTACCCACAGCTGCCACGGGAACCAACACCATCATTAGTTGCATCCTGGACTCCCAAAGCCTCCCCTACATGAATGGAGTATCGCAGATGCTCCAAGGAGTGATAAGCCCTAACCATCTTAGGGTAGACCACAACACCCCCTCCATGGTGTCAGATATGGCAAACCACCTTTGACTAGTCTCCACAACTAGCATCTTGGCCACTACCTTATTCTATAACCACTTCATGTAGTCCCCAGAGACATACCAGACCTGCCCAATAGACTGAGAAGGACGGGTCAACGGACGATGATTTTCCCACAGGGAACCAAGCTGCATGCGCATATGTTCTGTCAGATCCTCCACATGAAAGAAATTTGGTGTCCTCGGTGGCATACTTTTCTCCTAACCATATTGGCGCAGTTGCCGCTAGGGAAATTAGAAGGAGGTCTACCGAAGGCCAAAAAGTTTGACTTATTAGTACTATCTAAGCTCTAGAATGGGTAGCAGCTCTCCCCACCAAGGCATGAACCAACGTAAGTCTCGTGACCCATTCTCTACAAACCAATTCCCCCAACTCTTAATGTCCAGGCCCATGCAAAGAAAATAGTGCGAGAAGAAGTTTTGTACTGCTGGCAACAGATACCTAGATGGGACCTCCATATGAAACCTCTCTGATAGCCACATAAACAACAATACAGGGCTACCTCTGAGAAAGTCGAAATGACCCTCCCACTAGGTACCCGGGCTATTTAAGGTCTCCGCGAGTATCACTGTCGCAGGATTGAGATGGTACAACATCCAAGAAATAATAGCAAACAGTTGGGGATCCACCAGTGTCCCCCCAATCACTAACATAACTTTAGAAACAAGGCCTAGGATCATGGCCCCAGCGTATCCAGCATCACCCATGTCCTGTAAATGCACGGACTGCAACACTGTCAAAATCGAGATCATTCCTCCCGTAACCAATGGTCTGGCTACCGAAGGTGAAATATAAATAATCCCGATCAACAAATACCTGGGAGAACAGGAAAACTCAAGTAAAGCTATAGAAATGGTGGGATTTATCCCCAGCATGGCAACAAAATGCCTCGTAGGTAGGACAAATCTCATCCAACCCGAAGCGGAAGACATGATCCTTGGAATACAAAACTCAACACCTACCATCAGCATGTTCCACTCAATGGATCAATTGCACCACAAAAAGGATCGCTGCATGTTAAATGCGTCATAATCTTCATTGTAAGAACACATTGCTTCCAAGGCTTCAAGGTAGTTAGCAAAATCAAAGCTACTAGGGAGATCCATCTTGCAAGACTAAGAGAGAGTAAGCAAGTAAGAATGTGGAAAAGGAATAAAGTGAAAGTGTTAGGAGGAAAAGCCCCATTTACACCCCGTTTTATACTGGGAACTCTCAAGCCAGGACAAGGAACCCTGCAGAAATAAGAGAAAAGCTTGCCCCCACCAAGTACCTAGTGAATGAAGAAACTACAATCAAATCATTGGATTGATTGGACTAGACTGACATGGAAATAGGTAGGACAGGGGTCATACTGATCGGCAACCCCCCATTTTGGGAAATTTCCCTTTTTCCTCTTTTGTCAAAATAAAAAAACCAACAAAAATAATTTTTATCTTAAGGCAATTCTGAATTTCCTTTATACTTATGCTTCACTAATCTCATTTTAAATAATGTCCTTATCAAATCAATTTTCAAATCTCTTTTTACAGTCTTAGCAGCACTAAACAAGAAAATTAACCAAAAAAAATTCATTCTTTCATTTGCATATATTTGGCTGAGTTACATTAACATTTTACTGGAAAAAAAGAAAAAAAATCGGACTCAGACCAAACCCAGTCTCTTTCTCTCTCTCTCTCTCCATATCTCTCTCTATCTCTATCTCTATCTATATATCTATCTATCTATCTATCTATCTATCTATCTATCTATCTATCTATCTCTATTCTCTATTCTCTCTCTCTAGGATCCCCCTTCGCTGCAGCGCACCTTCTTCCCCCTGTGGCAAGACGACGTGCCACCACTACCAGAGCTCGATCCTTCCCTAGACGAGGCAGATGGAACAAAGTAAGAAGGAATCAGAACTGCCTAACAAACGTGAGCAGTCACCGAGGATATCCAATCCCTCATGTCCTTAAACCAAGTGGTTGAAACACTGATATGCTGCAAGGATGAATACAAAAGATCAAATCAATCAAGCATTAGGAGCGAGAAAGAAATCAAGAAAATCAAAGGAAAATACATATGGTAGGCCAAAGAACCTCCTCCGTCAGACCCAACTCTTCCAGATCCATCATGTGAGGGCAATACTGTAGACGTAAGAATCCCCCATCAGCCCATCAAAGGTTGTAAGTAGGGGAATGCAACTGCACAAAAGAAGGCCTTTAAGTCATCGTCACCGCCGCCACTGACATAGCACCACCACCTGTACTATGAGAAGACCCCACTTGCCGACTCGAGCCCGCTCTAAGGAGAAGCATAACATAATAAATGCTAGGGGGCATCAGCCAAATCCTGATGAAGTCCATATAGTCATACATCACCTCTATGTCAGTGTACAGGGAGTGTAGTCTCTCCTATCATCGCAGCTTCCTAGGCATCATCGGACATCTCCCGCACATGCCTTATGAATATAGGGGGCCTCGTTGGCAGTACACCAACCTCGTCCTCCACAATCTGACGGACTACTCTCTCCCCAAGATACCAGGAGTGCCCGAACTCATGCTCCAGTAGGCATCGCATGTGCGCATATCCCCCAGTCACCTCGGTGTGCTGAATAGATGTACCCTAGGGATAAAAGGTCACCTGTAAATTCCCAGTGAAAGCAAAGGTTGAGTGTCAATAAAATGGCATCAAAGGAAAAAGAACAGTCATAAGGACAAAATAATGCTTACCCACTCGCTCGTCAGGCCATTCAAGACCTGACGCACCTCCTATAGAGAGAGATTTTTCTTCGACAGTCGGTTCGACCTCCGCCATCGAAATATCCGGCAAAAGTCCCCAACGGAGTCATCCTTCAGAGAAATTAGTTGGGTTTCAACCCAATCACCTCGTAGAAAAACGTCGGCAAGAGACAAGTATCATCATTCAAGAAATCCAAAGGAAATGCGTGAATGGAAAATGCAAATGCATAAGGGAAAATGCTCAAAATAAAGAATACCTCAAAAAGATATGTGGCCCCAGTAAAAGTCGACCAACAATACCAACTGAATGCATCTAAAGAATATTAAAGGGTCGCCAAAGTCAGGTTCCCCTAGTCATAGAGGCGGATGTTCAAAAACATCCCCAGAAATGGCAGAAACCATAAGTGAACGATGTCGCCACTCGTTGCCACGAAGAAACCCCCCCCCCCCCCCCCCAGCACCAACAAGATAAATAAACGGACCATTTGACGCACCTGTTACCCGTCGTTCTTATCAACCCTCCTACTCATCAAAAGCTCCCTCAGAGAAGAAAACCGGAGTAAATCCCCATAAACCACCCTAGCCACGTCACCTAAAGCCTCCGTCACCCGTAGCATCCTTTCCACCTCAATCTCGGCACCCTCATAATTCAACTCCAGTAGCCGCAGAATGTCACTGGGAGTCACCGTCCTCTTGCCAAATCCAAATGGAAGGTGTGGGTAGTGTCCCACCACCTCTCTCCTAGAGCGCACAAAATCGTAGTAGAGCGGGGCGTCTCATCCAATGCCGACGCTAGCCTCCAAAAACCCACAGAGGACACCATCCAGTGCACCACATCTGGAAGATGCTCCTAAACATCCTTGATCCTTATCGTACGACGCGCACGAATAGTCGTCATGGAGACGTCAGACTTTCAAGAAATGAAGAAATCCTTATCAGATTCAGGAAATAAAGTAATCTCGTCATGTAAAAAAGAAAGGTATGCCAAGAGTCATACAATACTTACATAACCACCAGGATTCACCACCCTTGAAGAGTGATGACACGAAGTCTCGCACAGAAGAGTCTCATAATCCTCCACAAGCTAAATTTATTCAAAGGAGATATCGCTACCCAATGCGAGAGGAATCCTAGCCCTCCACTCCGACCCTGCCCAGTCATTGGAATTAAGCCACGCCATATGGGTTGCACTACTTGAGAAGTCAGCCATTTCAGATGTTAGGAAAATTTGAAGAGGCTTATGGAAGAAGAAAAGAAGTTTAAAAGTTGTAAAAAATGAGGAAAACTGCGCCCTTTTATAGGATGCTAAAGGTCATGCCGATCGGTAGTCCCCTCCACCCACCGATCGTCACTGAGCCTTTCACCTGCTTGAGGCACCCCAAAAGTCCATCCCAATGCCGATGGTCACACCCACACCCATTCCGATCGGCACACCTCTTAAAATTTCGTACAAAAAAGTCCAATAAAATACCAAAAAAATCCGAACAAATCCCGTAAAATTTCAAAAATTTCCAAATCCGTCCTAGCACCTTATCCACCAAGAAAAACATTTTTTACCACCAAAAGAATTCTAGAGAATCATTCTCTCCAGTAAAGTCTCCAAAGGATGACCCAAATTTTCCCCATCTCATTCACTATTCCCCAGCGGAACCCAAAATCCAATTTGTATCCCGAGCAGAATCTCTAATTTTCCCAAAGGAAAAGTACACCTATTTTAGGCCAGACTTGACCTCGATCTTGGATTGTCACCTTAGTTATGTCAGAATTGACCTCGGTCCTCGGTCGTCACCTCTCTTAGGTCAGAATTAAGCTCTGTCTTGGATCATTACCTAAGTTAGGTCAAAATTGACCTCGGTCCTCAGTCCTCGGTCGTCACCTCTCTTAGGTAAAAATTGACCTCGATCATGGATCGTCACCTGAGTTAGGTTAGAATTGACCTCGATTCTCGATCGTCACCTCTTTTAGGTTAAAATTGACCTCGGTCTTGGATCTTCACCTTATTTTGGTCAGAATTGACCTCGGTCCTCGATCGTCACCCTAGTTAGGTCAGAATTGACCTCGGTCCTCAGTCGTCACCTCTTTTAGGTCATAATTGACCTCGGTCTTAGATCGTCACCTTAATTAGGTCAGAATTTACCTCGGTGCTCAGTCGTCACCTTTTTTAGGTCAGAATTGACCTCAGTCTTGGATCGTCACCCTAGTTAGGTCAGAATTGTCCTGGGTCCTAAGTCGTCACCTCTTTTAGGTCAGAATTGACTTTGGTCTTGGATCGTCACCTTAGTTAGGTTAGAAATGACCTCGATCCTTGGTCATCAACTCTTTTAAGTCAGAATTAACCTTGATATTAGATCATCACCTTAGTTAGGTCAAAATTGACCCCGATCCTCGGTCGGCACCTCTCTTAGGTTAAAATTGACCCCAATCTTGGATCGTCACCTTAGTTAGGTCAGAATTGACCTCGGTCCTACCTATTTTGGGTCCAAATTGACCTCAGTCTTGGATCGTCACCTTAGTTAGGTCAAAATGGACCTCGGTCCTTGGTCGTCATCTCCTTCCAGGTCAAAATTGACCTCAACCCTCTGAATCGATCATCGACATCCCTTAGGTCTATAGAACTGACCTTCTCCAATCACGTCGTGTCTATTTTATGGCCATCACTTGTTCCAAGATTTTTCGTCGATGGTCTCTATAAACACCACATTCTAGGACCCCCTAAGTCTCTCCTTAGACTCCTAGAACTTCCCCTTCTACAGCAAACCTAGGTCATACTCCGAGTACCGATCTAGAGACCTTTGGGCACTCTAAAGCCCCGAATTGACCCCGATCAACATCATTATCAGAGAAAAATCTCTTCGAATCTTCAAAAGACACTAAAACCCATTTCCAATGGTCCACCCTATGCATAAAACAGCGTAACTATTCGGACAAATGATCAGTTTTCCCTTAAAAATCAATTCGGAGGCCATCGAGCACTCCCAAACTCTGTTTGACTAAAGTTAACTCTTTAGCTCGAAAGAAAATGAATGAATATCCGAAGATCATTAAATACCCTTTCTAAGAATCCGCCTCGCGCGCGATTCTGACCTACGGTACGATCAAACGATCCTTTTTACTCCGAAAGGTCACTGGGCACTTTCAGCCCCTGGTTGACTAAGGTCAACTTCCCAAACCGAACAAAAATATTTGGAATGTAGACGTAGATCTTCTAACCTTTTCAACGGTCCACTCGGTGCGTGATTCTGACTTACCATGCGGACGAACGATCCATTTGCGTCCGATGATCTCCCGTTCAAAGGGCCGACATGCACCTGGGAGTGGTCCAAAAGACTCTCATAGGCCTCTAAAATATAATTCGAATAGTATTCCCCGTGCGCAATTCGGATCAAGAGTTTGTGCTCTACAGTCATTTTTCCTGAAAAGTCCGTACGGGACTGCCAATTTGTAGGTCTTTAACCCTGCCTATCGGCACAGTGTCAAGGGTGACCTGCCGATAGGCACCCTCTGGGTTACGCTGATCGGCACCCCCTGACCCTATAAATAAGGTCCATGACCTCATTGCTGGACATAACATAAACCCATCAGCATCAGCGGTCTCAACAACATTCTCTCGAAGTCAATGATATTCCATATGATAAATCCCATTCAAGCCTAAATCCCCATCCTTTTCACACCCAATTTGGCAAATATTCTTCTATGTCATCAACATTCCTAGGAGTTCATCCAAGATCCAAGTTCAAGATCAAAGAAAGTTCCAATTCTTTCTCCTTCCCTCTCTTTTAATTTCTTGTTTTATATAAGTTACTTTAGATTCATAATCTAGTTTCATTCTAGTTCATACATATTAACATCTACACTTTTATTAGTATTTCGCACATACTTTATTTTACATAAAAAAGCATTAAATAAATAAAAGAGGGTTACACCCGTTAATTCTGAACGGAATTGTCCAGCACTCTTTTTCCAAAACTATGAACACATTTTCTACACGAACACACCTAATAAAATTCCATTCAAATTTATGGGATAAACCCCGCCCCTATTCCACATTCGAACTACGTGGACTTTGATGCCTTTATAGGCTACATAGGCATCTCAGATTAAAATCCGAGACTCGAGTCCAATTTTCTAATTCTCCAATTTCTCTTATTTTTCATAATCCTCAAAATTAACCATTATCATCATATTTATATATATATCACATATTTATTCGCGTCTCATCCCACACATATTATCGTTTCCCAATAACGATCAATATCGCAATGAACGCTCACATTCTATCCTCTACATCTATTATATACTCTAAAATGGTATACATATAATTAAAAGGTCTCTTTGTTTAGAGTGTCCAAGTGGACTTACATGAGTTAATCTCGGGCAATGGCACATCAATTTAAACCCCTTTTACGATAGCTCACCTCACAATGTTCCTTCCTTTAAATTGTACAACCCCATTTCATTTTCCTCAAAACTCTTTAGCTTCATTTTTTTTTCCAAATGCCATCCAGCTACCTCCGACTCTCGATTTGGTTTTGGCTTTTTGTCTTGAACCCTTATCACTGTCCACATTATATATAAACATCACTATGTATATCACGCGTAATATTATAAAACTCTATACAAAGACTTATTGTACCCATCTAAAATTCACGGCCTTTTCTTCTCTCCCAAACTATCCATCTCCCTTACCCCATATACTTACCCCTCCCCTCTGGAGGCGATGAAAAATCACATCTACACTTAAAATTCTAAGTATAAAATTTATTGAATTGTAAGGTTCAAATTATCTTGGTTTAAGCCACAATGGTTACAAATCCATTATCACTCACCCTCTGCTTCAACCCTCATGATTTTGCAACCCCACATGACCCACTAAATATGAAACTCGAAGACCGTATTTTTTTTGGGAAACTTATCATATTCGTACTAGTTTTTGTATTTATAGTTGGGTTTGTTAATTTTGAAATTTCTCGATACAAACTTCAATCTCAAGTTGCAATTACGATTACAACGTTTACGAGGATGACGGTGGATGATTTAAGGAATATAGTTTTGCCTGAATAGTAACCATCGTGGGTCGTCTTTTCACTGCGACACAAATGCTTTGGTTGCTTGGTCTGGATAAAACCATCTCTTAGTAAGTTGTGGTGACATCTCCTTTACTAGGTTGGAGCTATGTGTTGGGTATATAAAAGAATCCTCAAATCGATGTTGATCTTAATGGAAGCATGAAGCGTCTATAATGGAGGAGATTAACAATATTCAAGAACTTAGTTTAAGGAAATACCCTTTTCAATGAAGAGAAAGGTTCATAGGACTTCCATAGTAGTAATCAAATGAAGATCACCCGTCAACCATGCTCTCTATATTTTTCTTATTTAGGACTCCATATAGGAATCCTATTTGGAACTCCATGTATAAGAAGGGGAAAAGTTTAAGTTCAAGTTTTTAATTTTTTAATTTTAGTACTGAATAATGTATTTCGCAATAACTCTTTCATCATCTTCCTGGAGGTTACTCTTTGGAAATGTGAAAGAGTAAATCAATAATTTGCAAATTTTTATTCATGAATCGGTCACATGAATAGTAGGAATAGGCCACTTGAATATAGATCACCGTATTGATATTTTGGCCTTTATGTTTACAGACCTTCACATATTTTGGGGGTAAGCTTTGAATCTATCTACAATATTTTGGCTTTTACCTCTACGACCTTGATTTTTGTTAATGTTCGGTATTCTTCCATAAAAAGTGTACAATATTTTTTCTATTTATTTTTTGTATTTTTTTCTTTGAAATTATTAATTGTCTTAGTTTAAGAATCCCTTTTACAAGTTGGATTAAACTTAAATGTGATTTATTGTACGATACCCCAAAAAAAGGTGATTTATTATTTTTTGAAGAAATCACTCCATTGATAGAGTTCACCATTATTGTTATTACTTAACCAACCTTTGAAATAAGACTTCCCCAATTTTTGAACAGACATCTATATTTCTTTGTGGCATTATCTATGAAAATAAACACACCACTTGTGCATTTTTATTAATTGTGAATTAATAAAAATATAATGCCTAAATAGGGTATATCATCTCCCCCCCCCCCTCTCATCTACTCGATCGTCGCTCGACCGTCCTCACCAGTTACATATTTTAACTCTTTTACATGATTTTTCTGAGCACTTTAAATGTTTGATGAAATGTAAAGAATTTACTCTTACATGTTGGTAGTTTGATTTTGGTTTTTCAATATAGAAATATTGTTGGTATTGATTTGAGTCCCTTTGATGTCCCTATTATTGTGATTATAAAGCATGAACAACTCATTTACTTTAAATGTTAATAATTGATGCATCGGATATGCTACGCAACTGTGTGATAGAAATAATAAAATTAGGTTACAAATAAAAATAGTTTTTATATTCATTTCGTTTTTATATATTAACTTTCTTTTTTAATTAGAAAAATATTTGTGTTTACATAATATATGTGGTTTGTTTGTTAGGGATTTGAGCAACGGTGTTATTACGAGGGAGGCATTGGCGAGCCCACGCATCGCGCGGGTTTATACCTAGTTTATTATTATTTTGGGAACATTCCAAGGAACGATGCACCCTATCTCTTCCATGGTATGTGTCGAATGATTCCAATCTCCGTTACATAAACGCATGCATACACTTCACGGGGATAAAAAGGGAAATATAAAAATTTGACCATGAGAGACCGAAAGGGCAGTAGGGGTGCCTAACACCTTCCCATTTCGTAACTTATCCCCCGGACCTCCGATCTATTCATTTCGCATGGACTAGTTTTGTCCTTGATGTCATTCTCTTGAAAGTGGCAACATATTATTTTTCCTGTTTTGCGTAAAATAGGTTGGAGACTCTATCTCTTTATATTCACCCCACATCGACGATGACCAAAAACCCCTTTTCGAAGATAATGGTGTGAGACCGTGACGTAATTATCATCCCCGGGGGGGGGGGGGGGGGAGGGAATCCTCTTTCTTTCTTCTTTCCCCTGGAACGAACGTCGTGCCGATCGGGATGGCCACAACACCGTCATAACATATTCCTAATCTCTCAACATTACTCAAATCAAGACCTAGTATCATATTACCAACCTTCTTAGATGTATCCTCTATAGTAACCTTGACCTCCTGGGTATATTAGAGATCTCTCTCTATTTGTAACACATGAGCTTCAAGTTCACTCGTTTCTCGACCTATGATGATCAACTACTCATTCAAAGAAACCTTCACCTTCTCGGGTTAACTCCTTGATGCCTCAAATCCCTTCAAAAATTCTATCTCTCTCTCAAAATCTAACACTTTAAGACCTATGTCCTAATTCAACTTCTTCGCCTTTAAGGTCTCGACATAAAAATCTCTAAAATCTTTTTTGAGTTCACTTTCACCTTCACTTGAAAACTCACCATCACTCTCACTGGAAACACTTCACTCATCATCGAGTTTCTCATTTGCACAAGTATCCTCATCGTCGTGTGCAAACTAGGTGGTCTCATGTGACTTAACATAAAGTAAACACACATACCATGTGACGACTCGTCCCTGGAATCATTCACCTCTTCCTCAGTATCACTAAGAGTGACGAAATTAGCAATCTTCTTGCTCTTTATTTTTAGCATAGTGGGACACTCGAATGCTTTGTTCCCTTGACCTCGCATTCAAAACATCTCTCATCTTCCTCTTCTACTTCCTATTTCTCATCACTTTCTTCGGACTCTTCTTTATTTTTATTTTTCTCAAAAAACGTTTAATTGGAAGAATTTTCTTTTGAAAATTTGAGAAAAATTTCAAAACTTTTCGCAAACATGGCCACATCATCAATAGTAATCTCTCCCCTAGACTTAGAATTAATAACTCTCTCTTTATTCTTCTTCTATCTCTTCCTAGAAACTTCCTCACCTATTCCAAATTGTGACTTAAGTGAAATCCCCCTATTGTTAGGCTTAACAGTTTTGGGAAACATGTTGATTTTATAGGTTTAAACATCTCCAACGAGTTCTTATAACCTAAGTGTGTCTAATATCCCTAGTCAATTTAAAACAGTGACCTTAGGAATAAAATAAGATGGAAGTGACCTCAAAATATTATTATTAACCCTCGTCTCATTAATTTTCTCACTCAAATTAAAACTCATGTTGACAATGTCTGACAACCTAGCATAAAACTCATCAAAACACTCAGACATCGTGATTGTGTGAAATTGGGTTGTCAAATTTTGCAACTTAGATGCCCGAACTGCATTGGCACCCTCATGTGTCAATTGGAGGATATCCCATGCCTTTTTAGAAGTGTTGCACACCATAATAGGGAGAAACTCGTCAGGGGTGACGACTCAACAAATAATGCTCAAGACATGGGAATTAAAAGTACTCCATTTAAAATCATCTTCAGTCTAGTCTGACACAGCGACGGTGACATTCTCAACAGTGACGGTGGGAGAAGTCCACCTTTTTCCACACATAATCCGGACACGCTCCTCAATTTCTTTTAAACCAGATTTCATGCGGGCTTTCCAATATGCATAATTTCTTCCATAAAAAATGGGCAATTGATTATATAAGTTTTCCATTTAAAAAATTGAGAATTTTCAATATCATACTTTCTAAAAAATCGATATCATAAAAAATTTGCAGAAAAAAGGACCACACGATAAATTAGGAAAAGCCGCTTTGATACCAGTTTGAGCATGCAGTGATATCGATTACTTGTTTGATTCGTAAATTTCCAATTAAAACTTATTTAATTAGATTGTCAATTTTTTATTCAAATTAAACCAATTAAATCCAATTGTATTTGAACCCTAAAACATACTTCTGGGTAAATAAATCATGTCATCACAAAAATAACAAATTGCTGACACGCAGATTTCAGGAAAAAATCCCCGAAAGGGCAAAACCTTGTATTTCAATAAATGTTTTGCAAATCGCAACTTACAACTAACTTATAAAAATCTGTAATGAATTTACCGAAGCAAATCCACATAGACCACATCCTAGATCGACAACGGAATCCCATAAGACATCATAAGAACCGCAACTCTCTTCAATAAAGAACATTCTCGATTATCCTCAAGTCATCCAGCAAGAAACTCCCTCAAGAGCTACCAATTCAATAGTAGAGATGGCACTCCACAAGAACAAACTTTAACAAAAGTATTTTTGGTTCCACTAAATATTCAGAAAGGATTGGGATTGATTTTTGGTGAATCAAAAACATAAAAACCCTTTAATAGTGAAAAATTTAAGTTATGGAGAAAAGCAGTCTCATTTTGCAAAACAGTCTTAATAAAATAGGACTCCAAAGCAGGTATGCATAAAAACCTAGACTCAGTGGATTATTCGAAAGACGTCTATGGTCGTTTGAATGACATCAGAAGGTCATTTGAACAACATGTCATGTCATTAGATCCAGGAAGGAATGACCAAATGAAAACCAAAAAAGTATGGTATCGTTTAAGGCAAGATTCAAGCGACCCTTCAAATAATCTTTCATATGAGTTATTTGAAAGACTTGTGCCTATCATTCTAATGGCTTACACTTGTTTTTAGAATGACTGAAATGTCAAAAAAAATATTTTAAAACTCCTCCTACAGGTCTTGAAAAATTAATTTTACCTTAGAAAAAAAATTCTTGGCTTGTTAAAAAATATTCAAAAATATTCCAACACTTAAAGTAAATCATTTTACAAAATTTAAACACATTCTATGAAATTGTACCTCGTGTTGTGTGAATGTTGAAGTGTGCTTAAAATTTGGATCCATTTTAATGAACTTGAACTTCTTCGACGGTTGTAGCAGTATACGACATATCCTATGTAAGCTATGTACAATGGAAAATATGTCCTTACATGATGGGGACTACTTTGGTGATTTAGCAGACTCGTTGTATGATATGCATTATTCTTTAATAGTCGTATGTGCTTTGGGTGAAAGTTGGTGGGATATTAGCCACACCTTCCATTTTTGAGTTGGGTAGATGGTTGTGAAGCCCTCATATGTATATCAACCATTGAAAGGTGTTAGTTATGTATATCAAACAATGAGGAAACAATAATATGTGTTAGATAAATCACTAATGATGCTGGAAATTGCACCACCAGTCAAGGTGTTTGTAAGCTCAAACTAGTGATAACAATGGCAGCACAAGAGTATACGAAATATAAGAGATTGAGATTAGGAGAAGAGAAGAGGATGAACACTTGGATGTAAATGGTTCAGCCAATTAGGCCCACGTCCACTATGAAAATGAGCAAGTAAGGTCACTAAAATGAGGCACTAATGGCCATGGATACAATCTCTCAAGCTTCCTCTCTCTATTGTATAACCAGAGAAAATTTCAGCTAGGCTTACTGATCCCAGATCCCCATCCATCTAGGAAAAGGAAAGCATATATAGTGTGTGTGTGTGGAGGGGGGGAGGGGGGGGGTGTAATGCACCCCCCATGCATGCAATGAGCATGTGTGTGTTGATCTAGCCAATTTAATGAAGACATTTGTTACGGTCACATATAGAGAATGATGATGAAATATTCGCCCACGTGAGGGATTGATTTGTTACAACTGATTTAGTACATGTGTTCCCATCCACACATATGCGATTAAAGGCTCGGCTATCTTCGATTGGTACCAACCTCAGCCTGGAAGAGTACGATGTTGGTGAAGTGTGGTTGCTGCCCAATCCGAGGCTATTCGTGGTGGTCTCAACTCATAGAAATTTGAGGTAAGGCAGGTGAGGTTATAACGTCGGCTTGGGCCAGGGTTATGTGGGAGTAGTTGGAACGTCGGTTGATTCCCAGTCGAGGTTGATTATGATGATGGTGTAGTCCTTGCTTCCTCGATTTATACCCAGCCGAGGTTGATGTATAATGTAGGAGTGATGTCGGCTCCGAACGACCTGATGGATAACTGCCACCATGGATCATGAAGACCTCAGTTGTTGCCTGACTATGAGGTAACTAGTAACGTTGGACATAGACGACCTTGCTTTGGACGAGATCGCTAGTTGCCAATCTGGGTCCCTTGTTACCTCGGCCATCTTTTGGGTCGAGGCTGGTGTCTTTGAGATGTTAGGTACATTTAGGGCATATCACTCACCCCCTAGCCCTTAGTTACCTATGTGAATAGGTAACTAAGGGGTATATATGTTGGAGGTTGAATTTCTTTATATGCGAATATTTTCTTGACCAGTGTCAGCTTCTGAAGTAGGTTGCGTGCTTAGCAAGTGCAATGATGATGATCTTTTTGGCTCCCAAGGCAATGATGGGCCTTGGGATGCGTGCAAGTGGATTTTGAGGGTTTTAACCCTTTTCTCTCTTTTCTTCTTCATTTCCTTACCTTTCTCCTGCCTGAGCCTTCTTCATTTTCTCTCTCTTTCAGAGCTTGATCGAGGGTGCATTTTGGGGATTTTTCTTGCCAATCTTCCTATTCTTCTCCACGTATTTCATCAGGTACTGCTTATTACATCTTCTTTGCCATTTTTTCATCCTTTTTTTTCCATTTTTTGCATTTTTCGGTATCAACTTGAGTTTTTCGGTGAGTTTATGAGCCTTCTGGTGAGCTATTCTTGACTGTTTTTTGTTGGCTTTCTTTTCAAATAGCCATATTTGATCTTTAATTGTTGTGTCATCCTGTTTGTTTTTAGATTGAGTCCATAAGTGTAAGGTCGTCCCCATATGCTCAGACCCTTTTATCAACTCTTAGATGAATTCCCTTCTCTTAGGGAGAAAACTTATATGAGATTAGACAAATAGAACGAGCCCTAGAGGAAACTCGTAGGGAAGAGGCATTCCCTCTCAGGCCTATATTCCCACCCCCTCTGAAAGTGATATATCCCGAGCCATCTATGCCTACAGAGGTCCCAGTAGAATGCGTTCCCTTATCTGAGTCAAGAGTCGTCAACCTCAGAACCTATATCTGTGGATTATTTCCAAGAGGCCATGGATTATTCCGTCTGGATGGACCAAGCCCCTGACTAAGACGAGGTTTCCAGATGTGCCTCGTCTAACAAGAGTTATAGCACCTCGCATTCTTCCTCCAATGTCAAAAATGTAGGACCTTGTGTGGATGTTCCCCCAATCCTTGACCTTATTCCCCTATCGATTGCCACAGGAGCTAAGTTTTCTCACAGGTTCCTTGATGGTGCTCCCTCGTTTGCTCCATCCGACGTTGATCGAGATGAGGATGATGGTAGAAAAAGCAATGTTAACACCTCGGAGTCCGCCGAGATAGAGAGCACTATCTGCGAACTCGACCTCCTAGCTTTTAGACATCTGTATTCTATAATTCCATCCATAAAACTTAGGAGGCCTTGTGAGGGACGAGAGGGCCTTTGGCGGCTGAGATGGTGAGATCTGCTTATATGAGTAGATGTTTAATTTAGGATTTTGTCTTCCCATTCATCTAATAATTAGGGCTATATTTTCCTATATTAACTTGTCTCCTTCCCAATTATCCCCCAATGCCTAGAGGGTCATAATTGGAGCTATAGTCTTATGGAAGGAAGTCCATCATTCTGACCTTCCCGTACTGGTCTTCATGGAGTGCTACATCCCCTCCTTTGCTAGGAATAATTCGAGTTATTATCACTTTTTAGCTCGGAAGTCTAATAAAAAGATGTTGTTGGTTACCTAGAATTAAAACCATAACTGGAAACCACGATACTTGTTCGCCTCAGGGTAATGGGAGTTTGTCCCTTGTGCCCTCTATTTCATCTTTAGAGCCAAGAATAGCCCTGAGATGGGCAAAGGTGTCAATGGCTTCTAGGTTCGACCCTGGGTTAAGCCGGAATAACCTTCAGAAGGTCAAAGACCTTCAAGATCAGGGGGAACATGGTATGTTGGTCAAGTATGAGCATTTCATGACCCCTTAATACCTCTCTGAAACTGGCCTTGGGGGGAGTTCTCTGACCGAGCTCCATAAGTTACTTTATCATTTTAATAAGTTACACCTATGATTTTGTTATGTTTCTGATCTTTTAACTCAGATCTTTCTATTTGCAGAGCGTCCCAAAGTAATTTTGAATGACCTTTGGGAGATGAAAGCCCCCAGTCTTACAAAACTTGTGAAGAAAGAAGGTTTAACTGCGCCTCCTCCTACTACTACTACTTCAAGGGCTGAGGCCTCCAAAAAGAGGAGATCCACTGAACCTGTCCCTGAGGATTAGAGGTAGAAGAAGAAAACTTCCAAGGGGATTGTGCGATCCCCATCTCCTATGAGGACACGTTAGTTGCTCGTCTAGAGCAACTGAAGACCAGCGACAGTCTTATCACCCAGAGTCTGAAGGCCTTAGATGCTATCGGCTCCGTCATGACCGAATCTGACAAACAGTTATTCCGTTCTCCAAACACCCCTCTGTTGGCCGAGTTCTCCCTCCATCGATCAATCAAAGGAAGACTTGTTTTCTTTTGTTGAATAAGTGTAACATCGGCTTCAAACTATACCAAATCTTGAACTGACATTTTTGTACACGCTTTGCAGGGTATCCTCACCATGCACTAGTTTGTTGATTAGACTCTGAGGAAACTTCCTCTGATTGAGATGGGTAAAGAGGCCCAAAATACTGAGGCTGCTCTGAATACTGAAGTGGAGCGCCTGAAGGCTTCCTTAAAGAAGTCTAAGGCTAATGTTAAGCGGCTAGAGAAGGACATGGAAAAACTTAAGAAGGATCATAGATCGGCCCTGAAGACTCGGGATAACACTCTTCAACCCAAGGTCAATGTCTCTGTGAAGGCTGCTTTGGATGACGCCTCAGAGAAGATTTTGGAGGATTACAAGGTCTTTGATGAATTCATCATCTTTGGCTTTGAATACCTCAAAAGGTGTGTTAATCCCACTAGAAAATGGGCTACAACAAAAAAGAAAAAGTCAGGGATCTTGGCAGCCTCTGACTTCGTTGGTATGGGTTATGCCGATCCTCTGTTTTCTTAGGCCTTGCAAGAGGTCGAGGAGGAAGGAGGTGTTGTACCTACCAAGACTGCTCAACAAGAAGACACAAGGACTAAAGATGTTGGTCCTCAAGATGATGGGGTAGAAATGACCAACCTCAGCTAAGGAAGTGTGGGCATGGCCACCAACCCTGAGACTGCAGATACTTAAAACCCATTTCGTGAAGCTCTTACTATATATTTTTTTTGTTCCTGATCCATATCGGTCTATAACTTCTGATAATATTTTATGTTAGCTCTTGACTTGTAATTCTTAACTTCATGCTATATCAACCTCTAAGGAGGGCTTTCTTTCTTTTACTGGATGTTCTTTGAATGGTTTTATATGTCATGAAATGTGTTTGTATTAAGGTCTGAAGCCTCAATATAATGGTCTCTCTATCAGCCTTGTAACATTGTTTTAAGGTCTGAGGTCATCAACTCAAATGTTACCCCCATAATATATTCACCAAATTAATGATGTTTAAGATTTGAGGTCATCAATTAAGATATTACCCCCATAAAATATTCACTAAATTAATGATTTTTAAGGTTTGAGGTCATCCAAATGTCATGTTCACCTCAGACCTTGTCATCAAACTATGATGTTTTATGGTCTGAGGTCATCGACTAAGATGTTACCCCCATAATATATTCACCAAATTAATGATGTTTAAGGTCTGAGGTCATCAACTAAGATGCTACCCCCATAATTTATTCACTAAATTAATGATGTTTAAGGTCTGGGGTCATCAACTAACATGTTACCCCCATAAAATATTCACCAAATTAATGATGTTTAAGGTCTGAGGTCATCCAAGTGTGATGTTAACCTCATACCTTGTCACCAAATTAATGGTGTTTAAGGTCTGAGGTCATCAACTATGATGTTACCCCATAAAATATTCACCAAATTAATGAATGTTAAGGTCTGAGGTCATCCAAGTGTGCTGTTCACCTCAGGCATTGTCACTAAATTAATGATGTTTAAGGTCTGAGGTCATCAACTAAGATGTTACCCCCATAAAATATTTACCAAATTAATGATGTTTAAAGTCTGAGGTCATCCAAGTGTGATGTTCACCTCAGACCTTGTCACCAAATTAATGATATTTAAGGTCTGAGGTCATCAACTAAGATGTTACCCTCATAGAATATTCACCAAATTAATGATGTTTAAGGTCTGAGGTCATCCAAGTGTGATGTTCACCTCAGACCTTGTCACCAAATTAATGATGTTTAAGGTCTGAGGTCATCAACTAAGATGTTACCCCCATAAAATATTCACCAAATTAATGATGTTTAAGGTCTGAGGTCATCAACTAAGATGTTACTCCCATAAGATATTCACCAAATTAATGATGTTTAAGGTCTGAGGTCATCAACTAAGATGTTAACCCCATAAGATATTCACCAAATTTATGATGTTTAAGGTCTGAGGTCATCAACTAAGATGCTACCCCCATAATATATTCACCAAAGTAATGATGTTTAAGGTCTGAGGTCATCAACTAAGATGCTACCCCCATAATATATTCATCAAACCCTAATGAACCAGGATTTGACAAAGGAACTGATCTTCTCATTAATAATCTCCTCACAAGTTGATAAATTTACACAGGAATCATTATAACAGCATATGTAATACTTTTTCAAATGATCAGCATTCCATGGATTGGAAAAAGGTTCACCCTCGAGTTTTTCCAACCTATAGGTCTCGGGTACAACCTCTTCGATTACTTTATAAGGTCCATGACAATTTGGGTGAAGCTTGTTTGCCTTTTGCAACCTCTTCTTCAACACCAGGTCTCCCACGGCTATGGGTCTTGATTTCACCCTTTGATTGTAAAACTTTGTTGTTCTCTGTTGGTAGGCTGCCTGTCTGATCTCTGGATCTTCTCTTCTCTCTTCAATTAAATTTTGGTCAAGTCTTCTCTCCTCCCCATTCTTCTCAGGGTCATAGGCCTGAACCCTGTGAGTGGGGAGTCCTACCTCTATTGGTGTGCCAGCTTCTGAGCCATGTACTAACATAAATGGGGTTTCTCCTGTTGGTGTCATATCCATTGTTCTGTAGGCCCATAATACAGCATAAACCTCTGCAATCCATCTCCCCTTAGCTTCGTCTAACCTCTTCTTGATCCCATCGAGGATTATTCTATTTGTGACTTCGGTCTGACCTTTGTCTGAGGCCGGCCCGGAGAAGAGAAAAATTGTTTAATCCCAACTTTCTTGCCATACTTTTCTAAGGAAGAATTATTGAACTAGGCTTCGTTGTCCGAGATGAGGGTGTTTGGAAGGACATGTTTGCATATGATGCTCCTCTAAATGAATTGGAAGTTCTTCTGCCCTGTAATCGTGATCATCAGCTCGGCCTCTACCCATTTGGAGAAGTAGTCAATGGCAACTATCAAAAACCCGTAGTTGTTCACAGCTCTTGGTAAGGGACCCACCAAGTCAATTCCCCATACTTTGAATGGCCAAGGATAACTTATTGACATCATAGGATAATGAGGTTTATGGGGTATAGTGGAGAATCTTCTGCATTTGTCACACCTCTTCACATAGGCTGCAGCATCCTTGGCCAAGGTCAGCCACCAGTATCCCTGTGTGATAATCCTCTTGGCTAAAGGTCTTCCTCCTATGTGACTGGAGCAAGAACCCTCGTGTACCTCTTATAGGATGCAGGGGACCTCAGTGGGATGAACGCACCTGAGGAGGGGTAATAGAAATCCCTTCTTATATAGGACATCTCCTATTATTGAGAACTTTGCAGTTCTGTACCTCAGTTTCCTCCTCTCTAGCTTTGATTCCGGCATCTTTCCCTCTCTGATATATCTGATAAGGGGGTCCATCAATGAGTCCCCTAGGTTTAAATTGAGGAAAGGGTTAGTTAAATCTTCTTCTTCAATGTTCGGTTTGAGCAGAATCTTGACTGGAACTATCCTTCTGATATTTATCCCTAATTCTGAAGCCAGCCTTACTAGTGCATCTGTGTGGCTGTTGTTTTGTCGAGGTACCCTCTTCATCTTTACCTCTTTGAAACCTTCAAGCATCATTTATAACCTCTTTAGGTATTTGGCCATCCTTCCATCCTTGGCCTCATAAACTCTAAACACTTGGTTAACATCTAACATTGAGTCACTATGAAGTAGGAGTCGTCTTATCCTCAGGGTCTTTCCCAAGGAGAGGCCCGCTATCATGGCCTCATATTCTGACTCGTTGTTTGATGCCTTGAAGTTAAACCTTAGTGAATATTCAATGTTGGTACCATCCAGAGCTGAGAGTATCAGCCCTGCACCGCTTCCACTTTCCCAAGAAGACCCGTCAATAAAGAGGTTACTGATATCTTTATCTGATGAGAAGCTCCCCTCTAACATGATTGCTTGATTAAAGAGGTACCGCTCTTCCTCATTCTCAGCTATTTCGTTTCTATCTCTATTGGACCCAACCTCTTCCGGGTCTCGAAAGATGTTGCTATTTGATCCCTCTACAGTTTTTAGGTTATTCTCAACCTCGGCCTCTTCCCATGTGAACTCAGTAACAAAATCTACAAGTGCCTTCCCTTTAATGGCCACCCTGGGTTGATAAGTAAGGTCATACTCACCCAAATCAATGGCCCATGTCATCAACCTTCCTGACTTCTTAGGCTTGTGGAGGACTTGACTTAATGGGAAGTCAGTGAGGATGACCATAGAGTGGGCTTGTAAATATGGATTCATCTTCCTAGAAGCATGTATCAAAGCGTAGGATAACTTTTCCATCCGAGGGTAGTTCTGTTCAGACCCTTGATGGGCCTTACTGTTGAAGTATATCGGCCTTTGGACCCCAACGTCTTTCCGTACTATGGCTGCACTTATAGCTGACTCAGTGACTGCTAGATAGACATACAACTTCTCTCCCACTATGGGCCGAGATAAGAGAAAGGGAGATCCGAGGTAGGACTTGAGTTGATTAAAAGCCTCCTCACACTCTTTATCCCATTTAAAGGCCTTTCTAAGAACTTTAAAGAACGAAAGAATCTTGTATGTCGCTCTGGAAACAAATCTATTGAGTCCAGCTACTCTTCTAGTGAGCCTCTAAACATCCTTGATATTTCTTGGTGTCTTCATGTCAAGCAAAGCCTTAATTTTCTCAAAGTTCGCCTCTATTCCCCTATGATTGGAAATAAATTCAAGAAATTTCCAAGCTCCTACCCCCAAGAAACACTTTGCGGGATTCAGTTTCATTCTATACAAGACCATGGTATTGAAGGTCTTTTCTAGGTCTGCCACGTGAATGTGGGCCTTTAAGATCTTCGTCAACATATGATCTATATAAATCTCCATACTCTTGCCTATTTGATTTTCAAATATCTTATTCATAAGATGTTGATACGTTGCCCCTACATTTTTCAAGCCAAAGGGCATGACCTTGTAGCAATATGTCCCCTTGTCAGTGATGAAGGTTGTCTTCTCTGAGTCTTCAGCATCCATGAAGATCTGGTTATAGCCTGAGTACGCGTCCATGAAGCTCATGAGCTCATGTCCTGTAGTTGCATCTACCATATGATCAATCCGAGGTAAGGGATAACTGTCTTTTGGGTAACACTTGTTCAGGTTGGTAAAATCTACGCACATCCTCCATTCTCCATAAGCCTTGGGCACAATGATGGCGTTAGATAACCACTTTGGATATATGACTTCCCTGATAAACTCGGTCTCTTACAACTTCCTGACTTCTTCTCGGATGATGTCGTACTTATCCCTAGAGTAAAATCTTCGTCTTTGTTTGATTGGCTTATCAGCCTTAGTCACGTTGAGTTTATGAAACGTAACCTCAGGGTCGATGCTAGGCATGTCCACGTGGCTCCATACAAAGACACTCTGCCTCTTCCTAAAGAAATTTATCAGTTCTTCCTTGATCTCCGCTTTTAAGGACTTTCTGACCTGGATGGTTTTTTCTAGTTCGTCCTCATTGAGGATGATGGATTCTACCTCTTTCGCGACCTCCCTTTTCTTCAACTTCATTTTATCTCTAGGGTCAAGTGTACTAATGTTGTACGTGGTGGTTGATCTCTTATTGGCCTCTCTCGCTTCGGCTGAGTTGAAGTATCATTCTCTTGCTATGGTCCGATCGCCCTTCACTTCTCCTACCCCATAGGGGGCCGGTAATTTTAGCATCTGGTTGACCGTCGACGGCACAGCTTCAAACTCCTTAAAGGCTACTCTTACTATTAAGAGGTTATAAGCAGAGAAGACGTTTTCGTCCATAATAAAAAAATTGATATTCTGTGTTAATCTCTTAGGCCACTCATCTCCCATTCGCACATCCATCTCATACATGCCCAAAGGATGGACCTTTTCACCGCTGAATCCCATTAACGGATGATGATAGGGTACCAGCCTAGCTCTGCTAAGGCCTAGGCTTTTGAAACATGGCCAGAACATCACATCTGCTGAACTTCCTACATCTACAAGAATTATCTGTACCTCGCATCCATGCACCCTAGTTGTGATTACCAATGGGTCGTCATGTGGAGCTAGGATACCTTTGAAGTCGAGTCATGAGAATCCAACTATAAGAGTGTCTATATCCACCTTCTTTCTCTTCTGTTTTGTTTCTAAAGACGCCAAATTTACCACTTCTAGTTTGACAACTGACTTGGCCTCTGCCACGTGAACTTTTCGGTTAGCAACTTCAGAGCCACCCCATGCTAGTCCTCTGTATATAGTGTTAACTCCAAAGGAGATCATACCAACCCTCTTCACTGGGGTGTTGTCATCTTTTGGTGGGAGGGCTGGATTGTCCTCATCCTCACCCTTCGAGTCATCGTCTCTTCTTGCTAGAGTAACGTCACGACATTTATCGTTTCTCTTCTTTTTAGGGTCATCTCTTCCCCTCTTAGGAGCCTTTCCATCAACATACTTACTCAACTTTCTTGATTTCAACATCTTCTCGATCTCATCCTTTAAGGCGAAGCACTTGTCAATAACATGGCCATGGTCTTGGTGGAACTCACACCAAAAAGTTATTATTCCTCTTATGCGGAGGATCCTTCAGCTTCTCTGTCCATCGTCCTATGTTAGGTCCACCTTGATGAGGCCGATGTTTTCCCTATTCCCTTTGTGACCCAGCTATACTTCTCGACCTGGATAACCTCTGTCTTAGGTTATTTACTCGGCTGAGCCTTTAAAAGGCTGACCCGTTGCTCAATCGATCAAAAGCCGACCCTCTTTGTTGGGCTTCTTCACCTCTTCTGTCTCCACAACCATGGCTCTGCTGGATAGGATGCACTGTGTCATTTGATACCTCATACGTCTCCCAACAATCTTTTGGAACCTCTTCTGCCTCCAAATCAGCATACCTATCCTCAGGGCAAGGGTGTCCTTTCCTCCCCAGATGCAAACGCCTAGGTTCAGCAATGCCCCTCCTTCGATGAGGTGTAGGTTAGTCTTTTTGCGGTGCCTGGGGTGGTCCCCTGGCTTCAGGATGGGGCTAAGTAGCCGTCACATTAATTATCTCCGGTGAGACCCTAGGTGGTCTCATCATATTTTGACTGAGTTGTGCAAATTGCTCCTTCATTGCTTGTTGCGTTGCAGTTAAAGACCTCAAAGCTGCTGCCACCTTCGCTATTTTGGACTAAGGAGGTGCCTGGATGGAACTAGGTCCTCCAGCACCAGGCGGTGGAAGAGATGGTGGTAACTCCGGTGCCATACGTTAACACTAAAGAGCTTATGGATTATATGAGCTTTGTAACTTAATGGACCTCTTTCAATGGTGAAATAGCTCCACACAAGGGGTGAGGCCTGGTTCACCACCAGAGTCTTCGGTGAGGTTAAGCATAAAATGAGGAAGAGATAGCTTCCCACAAACGGCGCCAAAATGATGATGCTATAAATAGCACCACCAGTCAAGGTGTTTGTAAGCTCAAACCAGTGATAACAATGGCAGCACAAGAGTATACTAAATATAAGAGATTGAGGTGAGGAGAAGAGGATGAACACTTGGATGTAAGTGGTTCAGCCAATTAGGCCTACGTCCACTATGCAAATGAGCGAGTAAGGTCACTAAAATGAGGCACTAATGGCCATGGATACAATCTCTCAAGCTTTCTCTCTCTACTATATAACTGGACAGTGTTTTAGCTAGGCTTCTTGATCCCGGATATCCTTCCATGTAGGAGAAGGAAAGCATATATAGTGTGTGGGAGGTGTAATGCACCCCCCATGCATGCAAAGAGCATGTGTATGTTGATCTAGCCAATCTAATGAAGACATCTAATACTGTCACATGTAGAGAATGATGATGAAATATTCCCCCATGTGAGAGGATTGATTTGTTACAACTGATTTAGTACACGTGTTCTCAGCCACACATATGCGAGTAAAGGCTCGGCTGTCTTTGATTGGTACCAACCTCGGCCTGGAAGAGTACGTGGTTGGTGAAGTCTGGCTGCTGCCCAAACCGAGGTTATTTGTGGTGGTCTCGGCTCAGCAGAAATCTGAGGTAAGGCAGGTGAGGTTATAACGTCGACCTAGGCCGGGGTTATGTGGAAGTAGTTGGAACGTCGGTTGATTCCCAATCGAGATTGATTATGATGATGGTGTAGTCCTTGCTTCCTCGGCTTATACCCAGCTGAGGCTGATGTATAAAGTTGGCGTGATGTTGGCTCCGAATGACCTGATGGATAACTGCCCCTGGATCATAAAGACCTCACTTGTTTCCTAACTGTGAGTCAACTAGTAACGTCAGCCATAGCCGACCTTGCTTTGGACGAGATCGATGGTTGCCAATCTGGGGCCCTTGTTACCTCGGCCATCTTCTGGGCTGAGGTTGGTTTCTTTGAGATGTTAAGTACATTTAGGGCATATCAATCACGAATAAGAATCACAAGTTTAATGTTTATAAATAATATAAAAATATGAAAGGAATCGAATCTCAAGTTTTGACTCAAGACGCCTACGTAGCCTAAAAGGGCAAAAAAGTACACGTAGTTCGCATGAAACACAAGCATGGGGTCTATCCCTCAAATCCAATTGGTTATTTTATTAAAATGTGTGTATGTAGAAAGAGTATGTTTAAATTCGAGAAAATTTGGTGAGGAATCTCATTTGGAATTTATGATCAAGCCCTTTTTCTCTTATTTTTTTTTTACAGAATATATGGTATGTGCAATACTATTAATAAAAAGTGGGATTATTAATATGTGTGTACTAATAAAAATCAAATACTAAAGTAAGGATTGAATAACTAATGCGAAAATAAGGAAATTTAAAGAGAAGAAAGAATGTTTGTACTTTTTTTGGAGACTTGAAGGTTGATCTTGATTATTGAGGGGATGCCTTTACAAGTGGATGGAGGTGGTAGGAGGAGAGGGAAATGATTTTCCTACATTTGGTGTGAAAGGGATGGATTTTAATGTGGAGGAGAAATTTTAATACGAAAACTTTGCCGACTTTAAGAGAATGTTATTGAGATCACTTAGAGGGATGTTTTTGAGGTTCCTCTCAAAGTGAGTTTAGTTTGTCTTCATATAAGGTCAAGGGGGTTTTGATAGGCATTGCATTTGACCTGCCTATTGGTAGGCAACCCTAGACACACAACCAATAGGCATGGAAATGGGTTTTCCATTCAACAACTTCAAACATATTTCCCTAAAACTAGTCATAAAACTCAATCCATAAGTCTGAATCATGCAGTGGGCATACCATTAGGAAGGGTATTCAGATCCCTTTAAGAATACATTAGGCCTCTCTCGGGTTCGAGAGTTGACTTTGGTCAAACAGGGCTCTAAAGTGTCCAAAGGTCTTTTGGACAAGAGATTCTAGAAGGAAAACATATCGCTCTTCCGAATCGGAAGGACAATTCACTCATGAGATAGACCATTGGAAAGGGTATTCATAGACCATTGAATATTCATTTAGTCTTGTTCTGTTTAGAGATTTAACCTTGGTCAAATGGCGTCCGAAAGTTCTTGATGACCCTTCAGAGTATAATAGGTCGTTCCTCCATACCATAAGACCAATTTGCACATAAGGTAGATCGTTGGAAAGGATATTCAGAACCTTTTAAGGATTCATTCAGTTTCATTCGAGATGAATAGTTGACAGGAGCTAAACAGAGCTCGGGAGTGCCCGGTGGGCTCGAAATCAATTTTTGGGAAAAAATAGTTCATTTATTTGAACTATTAGTTTGATTCGCGCACGGGGTGAAATATTATAAGGGGATTCAGAGCCCTTCACAGATTCATTGAGATTTTACCCGATCAAGGAAGTTGATTGGGGTCAAAACGGGGTTCAAGGGTGCCCGGTGGCCTCTAAATCCATTTCAATCATAAAATAGGCCATTCATCCGAGCCATAAGTCTGATTCGCTAATTGGTGAATCGTTGGAAAGTGGATTCAGAGACCTTTAAAGATTCACAAAGATTTCGTTCAAATGAGGAAGTTGACCAGAGTCAAACGGGTCTTAAAGGCGTCGGTGGCCCCTACATCGAACCAAGGGATTTATGGTGAATTGGGAAGTGATAGGGAATGAGGTTTTTACGAATTCCCTCGATGGGTGAGATTTAATCAAGTGAAAGAAATTGAATAGACACCCTATTTATGGTTTGGAAATAGGTTAATTTTCTAGACCAAAGGGATGAGGATGACCGGTTCTGAGGGTGGAGGTCGATTCTGAAGACCTAAGGGTGTGTTAGGGATAATCTATTCTGAAGGCCGAGCTCAATTCTGAGGAACTAATGTTGGACAACCGATTCTGCAAGTCGAGATCAATTTTAAGGACATAAGGTTATGTTGACTGATTCTGAGGACTGAGGTCAATTCTGGGGATGTAACGTTTTTATGATCGATTTTGAGGGTCGAGGTCAATTCTGAGGACCTAAAGTTGGATGGACAAATCTACATGTCAAGGTTAATTTTGAGGACCTATTATTAGATGATCAATTATGTTGATTGAGGTCAATTTGAAGGACCTATAGTTGGACAAACGATTATGAGGGTCGAGGTCAATTCGGAGGAACAAAAGTTAGACGACCGATTCTGAGGGTCAATGTCAATTTAGAGGAACTAAAGTATAAGGACACAAGTCACCAATTGAGTATTAATGTAGTGTTGGCTCAATTCCAGACAAAAACATTTGAGTTACTGGATAGTGTTCAAGTGTATCCATCCAAGGCTATGGCGTGTTAGTTGAAGACGTAGTGGCCGGGATTATAAAGCTTCATCATATGTTGGGTTTAATGTTCCTTATTTCTACGTCAACAACATTGGTTCCAATGCTCCTAAGGTATTATTGCATTTTATGTATATATAGGAGCTTGGAAATTCATTGGGTGTATTTTATAATTTTTTTATAAATAATTTTAATGACTTATTTTACTTAGAAAATATTTTTTAGAACTTTTCATAATACGTTTTGGGCTTACAAAGAATATGTTATTTTTTGACACGTCGTTCGAATAAACTTGAATATCGTTTGAACGCGACTCCCACATCGTTCAAACGAACTAGAATCTCGTTTAAACGAGATTCCCACATCCTTCGAATGAACTAGAATCTCGTTCGAACGAGATTCCCAGGTCGTTCGAATGAGACTTCTAATGAGATTCCTTATTCATCTCTGGAACATCGTTAGTAAAGTCATTCTAATGAGAATGTCATTTGAACAAGAATGTCATTCGAATGACTTTAGCAGGAACAGTTTTTTGGCAGTTTTTAGCAGTTTGCTACATGTTCCCACTATGTTTTCCCCACTACTTTTTGGCAGAATGATCCAGTGAGGAAACCAACTTTTTCTAAGTAACCTTTTCACATTCTAAGACTTTTAGAGAGAAAATTCTTTCAAGAAAAAGTTCCATGTTTTGTGTTTGATTTTTATGGATTAATTTCACCAAAAACACATACACATCTAATAGTTTGTTTATTCCAAGATACTTAGTATATATATCCTTGCTTAGAGTGTTTGGCACCAGATTTTTCTCCACACCTCAAAGAAGAGAAGTTTGGGTTTACTTCTACATCCCAGAAAGAAAAAGTTTGATTGTTATGGCATACCAACTTGGAGAAAGGCTCCTTGTTCGGGTGGCGGTGATAAAAAAAAAAGTCTGATCGATGGATTTCGAGACTGTGGTGGACCTCCATGGTTATTCGCTAGGCAGAGGTGTGTACAAGAAGAAGCTTCGGGGCTTGAATGGAGTCAATTCAGGTATTGTAAGTCTTTTTATCTTGTACATGTAAAATCGTACTTAGTGGATTTGAGGCTAGGGCCATCCGAGATTTTTTCCCGTTGTGGGTTTTTCCTCATACATCGCGGCGTAGTGGTTGCTTACTTATTTTATCTTTTGCTATATCTCATTAGATGCATGCTTAGGTATAAAGATAAAATTGGTATAGTTAATTTGCTGAAAATTCAATTTGGGTAAAAACTAAGTTAAGCAAAGTCATTACTTTAATTTTGATAAAATTTGGTTTGGCCTAATTTTCAAATTGAATTAATTATTTGTTAGGAAAATTTTAGGACCTGGATTGAATTAAGTTGTTTAAGTGAAAATCAATTTGTTAATTAATTTAAGGTCACTTTGAGTTTAGTTTAATTTAAATTTGAAAGAAATTAAAATTTGGTTTATGTAATTGTTTTGTTGAACCGTATTTATTCTACACTTAAAGGAAACTCACTTTGTAAAATTTAAAATTAGGGGTTCTCACATTTTCAAATTAGTATCAGAGTCAGATCACTAAATTATTGCATTTGAGATCCTTTTAAATATTTTTTACTAAAATGGAATTTTCCCCATTTTCAAAATTTCTTGTTTTAGATGGTTCCAATTATGCGTATTGGAAAGCGCGCATGAAATCAACACTTATGTCTATCGATGAGAGGGTTTCGTTGTCAGTTGTTAACGGGTGGTCCCCACCCACACATTTAGTAGAAAATGAGCGTGTTCCCAAACCCACCGATAGATGGAGTGAGAATGAATTTAAACTTACAAACTTTAATTCTCAAGGTTTAAATGCCTCGTTTAGCACGGTCACACCGGATGAATTCTAATGCATTATGACGTGTGAAATCTATAAAGAAGCTTGGGATATTTTACAACTCACTCATGAAGGAAGTAGTCTCATAAAGGCTTCTAAACTCCAAAACCTCACCACTCAATTTGAAACTATCAAAATGAATGAAAAAGAATTTTTTGATGAATTTTATGCTAGCCTTTCCAATATAGTTAATTCATCTTTTAATTTGGGAGAGAAAATACCCGACAACCGAGTAGTAAAGAAAATTTTAAGGTCCCTACCCGATAGATTTACTCCTAAGGTGACCATGTTAAATTCTTTACCCACTTTAGCCTCTACGAAATTAGAAGAGCTCATAGGTAATTTACAAACCTATGAACTAGACATATTTCCCTCTAAAACTGAAAAGAATATCGATAAGGGCGTAGCTTTGAAAGACCAAAAGGAGGAAAAACAAGTAGTAGAGAGTGAAGGTGAGAGTGACTCGGAAGATATGGCTATGTTTGCTGGGAAGATTTGAAAATTTCTTAAATTTAACAAAGATAAATTTAAAAATGATTTTAAGAAATTTGAAAATTGTAAGCATGACAAAGACGAGAAGCTCCCTAAAACTTTTGATGAAAATTTAAATTAGGACTAGTCAAATAGGTGTTATGGTTGTGAAGAGTATGGCCATAGGGGAAAAGAGTTACCCACTAAACTAAGGAGAGAGGGTAAGAAACCAATTTCTTATAATGCCACCCTTATTTATAGTGATAAGGAAGAGGAACCCGATTCCCCCACTAAGCCCAACTTTGTGGCTTTTATGGAAAGTCATGTGAGTGAAAGTGAGCCCTCCTTTAGTGATGATATTCTAACACCTGACACTTCCAATGCCTTTGTTTATGAATCCCAAAGAGATGATGGTAGTGAGAGTGGAGAAGAAAGAGAGACTAAAAGTGAAAATGAGGTTGATGTGAGTGAACTTCAAATTGCGTTTCAAGAATTATATGAAGAATCTATTAAATTAAAAAGCATAAATTTGAAGTTAGAAGCTATTTTAAGAACGCGTGTCAAGTTCATTGATGAGAGTGCGTTAGTGGATGACCTTAGTCCACGTTAGAGAGCTCTTCATGAGAAGCTTGAATATGTAGACGGTGAGAGAGATAAGCTTAAAGGTTTAATGGAATCCTTGAAAAAGGAGATTCTCGCGTTTGAAGAGCGCAATGTTTTATTAGAGTCTCACATTTTAAATTTATAATAAACTAAAAGACTCTAGTAAAGTCAAATTTGATTTGAAGTGTCGTTTGGAGAAATTAGATAAAATATTAGGAACGGTCGAAATTAAAAAAGACACTTCTGGTTTAGGCTTCGATACTTGTAAGGAGTAAACTCGTAAAGCCAAAACCAATGTTTTAGGAGAATCCTCTAGGAACAATGTTATAAATCATTCCTTAGGTAAGTCTTTTTTTCAAGTCTTTAGGTGCTCACGTTGTGGTCGAAAAGGTCATCTTAAGAAAAAAAATTGATCTTAAATGAGGTCCTAGAAAATCCCTATGTAAGGCAACCGAGGTAGCCAAGATTCCTATATCCCGAGATCGTCATTTGTCATTATTTTGGGTTAGGATATCCGACTTGGTAGCTTTACAAAATAGGATTTTTTATTCTCATTTATTTCACATGCTTCGTCCCTTGCTAAATCTAAACGTTGAATGTGTTAGTTGTTTGCATACTCTAGCTTTTTGTGCCTCCTATTATATATCATTGCTAGGTGTATGCATGTTTAGTCACTTTCTAGTATTTTATTTATCACATATCACATGCTAGAATTATGATGTTTTTTTATCTTTTGTAGTATAGTTCTTTCATTTTAGTTTGCATAAAATGAAAAATACAAAAAGTTTTTTGTTTATCATTTGTGTTTAATTTTTTTGTAATTTAGGCTTAATGAAAAATACAAATGATTTTTGTTTGTCTTTTGGAGTAAATATGTTTGTTTGACTAGTTTAAAAAATTTTAAATACTCAAAAAGATTTTTTTATGTGTATTTTAGTTTGACACACTCTATGTGGCATATACTTGTGTTTGAATCCCTTCTTTTTCTCTTCCATGTGGCTAGAACTTTTGGTTTAGATTGTCAATCCTTAAAATGTTCTTTACCATGCTTACATGGAGTAGTTGAATTTTGTGTTGATATAATGGATTCTATTTTTATATGCCTCAATTCACACATGCATGAGCTCACTTGAAATTATAACTTCATATGTATATTTGAGCTTTGTGAGGTGTTCTCCTACCAATCTTTTAATCTACATGTTATGCAACCTAGGATGACTAGTGCGTGTTAAAATCCGTTGCATTTGAGAATTGGGCGATAAAAAGATTATATATATAAATGTTCATGGGGAAGGGCTCCAGAAGGAAAAATCATCCTTTTACGAGTAAGCCACCTTTTTCTTGGTCCTAAAAGAAATACGTGGTCCAAAGGCCTAAAAGAATAATGGCATTAAAAGAAAATATTAGCCAAGGCCTATTTTGTTTAGTTGATTTATTCATTCAAAACATTAAACTCTATATGCATATTTTGAGAGAGCTTGGATGCTATATCAACGGTCTGCACAATGTCGGTTTATCCTAGTTGTACTTTCAATGTCATGATTCTATTGGTTTGTAGAATCATCAAAATTCTAGGCTTGTATGCATTGTGTATGTTTTTTCATTGAGTTTAATCTATATTGTCACATGAGATTATATTCAAATGTGATCAAGTTTTCCATCAAATGAGAACTCCGTGAATATGTTTTAAGTCATTGGGTCTAAATTTAATTGTTACTAGTTCAGACCCCTACACTTTAATTTCCATATGACACATTTTCTCCATACGAGTGTGAAAAACTTATTGTATTTTGTGTCATGTGTGGTGTCTATACCTATATATATGTGCGTGTACATTAGTGATATTCATTATGTCTACATATATATAGTATTTTTTCTTTGCCTCTCTTTCTAGTCCATAAATGCTTCAAATTCATAATTGGTATCTATCTTGTAGCATATTGTTGTTGATATCACTTGCTTAGTATCTTATGTATCACATTAGTATCATTTTTTTTCATCTTCATTGGTATCTGTTATTACTTGTATGGATTAGTTTTGATTTTGTTTCCCATAAGCTTTCATGCTCTTATCACTCTAAGCTTCACCATGTTTAAATTAGTTCTTAGCCTTTGTCTATTCCCGAACAAAAAGGAGGAGAGTGATAGGGGGAGAAATGTTATCGAATCCTATTATTATCGTATCTTAATTTAGGAGATTTAACTTAGGGGGAGTCGCGACCTTCTTAGGTTGATCATAGTTGATAAATGGGAGAATTAATTTAGGGGAGTATTTATTTTACATGCATTTAATATTCTTGATATTCTCTATGCATTTGATAGTTTTCTTAAGTGTGCAGGAATTCTTCTAAATGGAAACTTTCATCGGCAAATATATTGATCCCTAGGTTTTTTAGTCAAGCTATGTAATTTTTCATTTTGGGTGGGATATTTTTTTTAAAGTCTAGTAGAGCTTGACGACCATTTAGGATTTTGTTTTGGTTTTCATCCCGAAATAGCTAAAGGGGGAGATTTGTAAGGACACAAGTCACCAATTGAGTCTTAATCTAGTGTTGGCTCAATTTCAGACAAAAATATTTGAGTCATAGGATAGTCTTCAAGTGTATCCATCCAAGCTTATGCCGTGTTAGTTAAAGACTTAACGACCAAGATTATAAAGCTTCATCATATGGAGGGTTTAGTGTTCCTCGTTTCTATGTCAACAACATTGGTTCCAATGCTCCTAAGGTATGAATGCATTTTATGTATATATAGGAGCTTGGAAATTTATTGGGTGTATTTTACAATTTTTTTATAAATAGTTTTATCAACTTGTTTTACTCAGAAAATATTTTTTAGAATTTTCGTAAAAAGTTTTGGGCTTACAAAAAATATTTTATTTTCTGACACGTCGTTCGAACGAACTGGAATCTCGTCCTAACGAGATTCCCAGGTCGTTCGAGCGAGACTTCTAACAAGATTCCTTTTTCATATCTACAACATCGTTTGTAAAGTCATTCGAACGATAATGTCGTTCAAACAACTTTGGCGGGAACAGTGTTTTTGTAGTTTTTAGCAATTTTCTCCATGTTCCCACCATGTTTTCCCCACTACTTTTTTACAGACTGATCATGTGCGAAAACCAACTTTTTCCAAGTAAATTTTCACATTCTAAGACTTTTATAGAGCAAATTCTTTCAAGAAAAAGTTCCATGTTTTATTTTTGATTTTTATGGATTAATTTATCCAAAAACACACACACACCCAATAGTTTGTTTATTCCAAGTTCCTTCATATATATATCCTTGATTGGAGCTTTTTGCACTGGATTTTTCTCTACACCTTAAGGAAGACAAGTTTGGGTTTACTTCTATATCCCATAAAGAAGAAGTTTGTTTGTTGTGACATACCCACTTGGAGAAAGGCTCCTTATTCAGGTGGCAGTGGCAAAAAAAAATGTCCGATCGGTGGATTCTGAGACCGTGGTAGACCTCCGTGGTTATTCGCTAGTTAGAGGTGTGTACAAGAAGAAGCTTCGGGGCTTGGACGGAGTAATGTCGGGTGTTGTAAGTCTTTTTGTCTTATACTTATAAAATCGTACTTAGTGTATTTAAGGCTAGGGTCGTCCGAGTTTTTTTCCCGTTGTGGGTTTTTCCTCGTACATCGCGGCGTAGTGGTTGTTTACTTATTTTATCTTTTTCTATATCCCATGAGATGCATGCTTAGGTATAAAGATAAAATTGGTATAGTTAATTTGGTGCAAATTCAATTTGGGTACAAAATTAATTTAAGTCAAGTCATTACTCTAATTTGATAAAATTTTGTTTCGCCTAATTTGCAAATTGAATTAATTATTTGTTAGGCAACTTTTAGGACTTGTATTGAATTAAGTTGTTTAAGTGAAAATCAATTTGTTGATTAAATTTATGTCACTTTGAGTTTAGTTTAATTTTAATTTGAAAGAAATTAAAATTTAATTTATGTAATTGTTTAGTTGAACCATCTTTATTCCGCATTTAAAGAAAACTCATTTCGTTAAATCTAAAATTAGGTGTCCTAACGTTTTCATAATTTTAGATGAATGATTTTGAGGGTGGAGGTCAATTCTAAGGACTTAAAGATGAACGAATGATTCTGAGGGTTCATGTCACATTTGAGGAACTAAAGTGGTGATGGCCGATTCTGCTGGTCAAGGTCAATTCCGAGGACTTAAAGTTTGGACGACCAATTCTAAGGGTTGAGGTCAATTTTGAGGACCTAAAGTTTGGACAATAGATTATGAGGGTCGAGGTCAATTCTGAGGACCTAATGTTGAGGAGATCGATTCTGAGAGCTGAGTTTTATTCTGAAACCTAAAGTTAAACGTTCGATTATATGGGTCGAGGTCAATTCTGAAGACCTAAAGTTGTAACACGGGGAAGTTTTCTCTTCGGCGGGTCTTTTGTACTTGTAGCTTTGTTGAGGATTGTATTTCTTCGATATTCTACTAGGTAAAGACATCGGACTGGGGGATCATGTCTTTTTAGGGGAGATAACTTGGCTAGGGAAGATGAAAATCTTATGGTGGACGGTTTGGGAGCCGAGTTTGGGAGTTCCGCTGAGGATTTGAGAAATCATTTCATTTTGGGTTTCTCTCGGGAATCGAAGTGGACTCTTATATGAACCATTTTACAACATGCATTTAGGGTTTCTACTAGGGATAAGAGTGTAATATTAATCCGGTAGGGGATCATAAATGTTTGAAATGATTTTCTTAGTGAAAAATGTTCTAATACTTATTTGGCATTTTCGAGAGAATTTTTGGTCTTTCTACAATTTTTTGGCATTTTTCCCTCCTTCCTTAGTTTTGTGGGGCACTCAGTTATCCTATGGCGGTAACACTCATAACCATAACATATGTCCCACTCATCCCTCTTAAAGTTCTCACTGCGGTTCTTAGGGAAATAATCGGCCTTATTTCTCTTATTGTTCTCAAAGCTTTTTTCATCTTTCGCTTTCTTTTGGAATTTGAGAATTTTCTTGAATTCCTTTGCTAACATGGCTACATCCTTGGAATTTATTCCATACTCATCATTCAAAACAAGTGTCTCCTCCTTTCAAACTTTCAAATTAATGCCCTTTTCTCTCTTCATCACCTTCTTGGAGGTAAACAAATGAAGCTTATAAGCTTATAAATTACCTACTAGCTCTCCAGGTTTTGTAGAGTCAAGAGTACCCAAAGAATTAAAAACGGTCACCTTTGGATAAATCTTTCGGTCGGTGACTTTAATATTTTCCTGATTATTTGTTTCTTGGGTATCTTCTCTCTAAAGTTAAAAGACCAGTTCACTATGTCGAATAGTCTAGCGTAAAACTCATCGAATGTCTCACTCTCCAACATTTTAATTATTTTAAACTAAGTGGTGAGGTTTTGGATTTTAGAAACCTTAACAGCAATAGTTACTTCATGTGTGAGTTGCAGTAGATCCCACACCTCCTTAGATGTATCACAAGTCATAATGTGATGGAACTTGTAACAGCTCATCCAATAAAATACCGAGTGATCAGTCCTATATCAAATTAAGAAAGGAATCTCGTATGGTTCATTCTCAACTTCACCATCGAAAGAAATTTAATTACTAATAACCTATTATGCCCGGTGTGAAATTTGAAACTTACCAATCTTTTTAGCAAAACCAACGATCAATCCAATCACAACAGTTTATAACCACCGCAACGGAAATGAACATATAATAACCGATAACTCTCGGTAACAACATAATACAACCAAATCGAATAGTAGTAAATAAAAAAATAACAATAGTTGGGAAATGTGCCAGAATATCATAATTATACCTCCTGTCTAGATCACAAGAATATAAGTGCATCTAAACAATACATGGTAGCATCCACAACTGCTATAGCAACGTCTGACTCCAAAGAATAGTCATCCAAACATCCATATGTTCGGACACCTAAAAAATATAACAAAGGAGAATAAAAAGAAAATATGGATACGGGTTAGATCTCGAATTTTGGAAAAAAAAATTATCAAGTGCTTAACATACTCTAATATTTCAAAGATGATATTCTCCATATTTAAACTCGTGAGATACCTCTCACCTCTCATCTAACAGTCCACACCTAACGCATGTATTTTAAACACCCTAGTTAAGCTACCTCGACTAACTAATCTCTCACAGTAACTAAATCATCATACGCTATCTCAAGTCCCGTGTATAAAGTATTCTAAGCTTTCGCGATAGCTTACTATAATAATTTCTCACTTATAATTTATGCCTTCATTTTGAATAACTATCACTAGTTATAATACACTATTTACATCTTAGTGTCATTAATCCCGTTTATAATTTTCTAATCTTTATATACGTATATCACAATTTCTCGAATTGTAAATCTCCCGGATAAAAGAAAAATCCCATCTCGTTCAATCTTTATTGAAAACTGTATATATATATATATATATATATACACACACACACACACATCAGTATTTCCATACTTATATATCACGCATTATACAAGTATAATAACCACCCGTCAGAGCTATAACTCAATGGATGCATTGTCACACATCATCCTGGGCACCAGCGGTCGGATTCTCACACCTACTTGGTAAAAACCAAATCACAACGTATGGGAAGCGGTGATAGTTCCTCACCGTAAATAAAATGAATCATAACCAAGACATCTTACCCTTGATAAAATCACACCATATAAAAATGGACGCTATGTCCTAGGGACTATACGCAACCTGATCCTCAAGCCAGGGGCCTCACCCACATCGTGCAACTTCCCATGATAGCACTGGAGGGGCATGCTTCATATAAATATATCATTCACACACAAATATATGCATAATCATACCATATACATACTGTCTCTATACCCATATGTATCATCAAATCTGGCAATATAGGCCTACCAATCTCGGCATTAGCTTGTAAATCTCGAATATACCAATTTATATTAATCTATAAGTATTCACGCACTTATATTAAGCCCATAATCATCTCTCACATAAGATACAATTATCACATAAATAATTCCCAAATATTATCTTATCTCATCTAACTAGTATTCTAATATCATCCTACTTGCACATTCGGATATCACTCATACATTATAATCGGCATATGTATATTCTACACGCATAGATATATATATACATATGCCCGCCGAATTATTTCATCGAATGTCGTTCGTCCCAAACACTCAAAATAACCACAACCCTGATTTATTTCTCGACGAACCCAAGGTTTAAATATCACTCAATCAATCATTTGGAACTCCTACTACTCTTTTTAGGATCCCGTAATATTTATGTCCATATAACCATTGTCCTTTAATCCTTAAAAAGAAGGAAAATTTTCAATGACTGATAAGGCAAATCGATTCCCTTAAGGGCGAATCGATTAGGGGCGAATACATTCTCCTCCTGCCGAATCTATTTGGAAATGACATTGTGTTAAAATTTACCTTCTTCTCCAATTTGCTCCTTATTCCAACACTCAACCAACAAAAGTCTTAAGTTTTCTACATCATAAAGCATCAAAATAATCATCTACACACTATGATTTAACCAACACATCAATTACTTCATGGGATTCATCAAATTTAACAAGATTTAAACCCTAAATCCATTTATTTCGACATTACACATATATTCCAATATTTCACCAAAAATACCACCATTAACATGGGTTTTAACCTATATTTCATATGGAGTTTTAAACACATCAATTTATATGAAATAATTTTCGAAAAAGCCATTTTTTGTGCAAAAATTCCAAACCCAAAATCTTATTTTTTTCATCACCAACTATAATATGAACAATAAATAGACTTAATAGTTAAAGCAAGTTAAACACTTGCCTCGTTGGATAAATTCGACGACCTCATGAAGGGATCCACCGACTCTTGGCCTCCGAGGTGAAAAAATAAAACAGAACATTTAAATGTCTAGAATTAAAATTCCATACCCTATTCTTGGCCTCAGTCCATAATTCTACGAGTTTTAAATGAATTGCTTCTCCGCCTCCAGTGGTAGGTGGAGACTAACCTTTAACGTCATCTAACCACACCCACTCATCTATATCCTTAAGTGTTGACTTTATACGCATTTTTTAGTATGTTTAGTTTGACCCATCAAACATTAGAGTTTTAATACCATTAAATCCTCCAAAATTCGTGCCTAAAGTCACGAGATCAAGAGACGAAAACTGAGTGTTCTTGCTCTGCTACCAGTTTCAAAAAATTGGTACCCTAAATAAATACACACTCAACACAAGGATCACACAATAAATTAATGAAACTCACTCTGATACCAATTTAATAATGCACGGTCCCTAACAGTGTGGGCTTAGGAATAGATGGTCCGAAGAAACACAAGTCCAATTTTTATATTTTTCAAATTTTAAAGATTGAAACATTTAAACTGAATTAATTTAATTAAACTTAGCACCTATTTTAAACCTTTCTTGTGGAAAACTGATTTACCAAATTTTATCTCTTTATCATAAAGCATGCATTTAAGGATATACTGAATAAAGTAACTAAATTAACAACAAGACGCTGATGTAGAGGAAAACCACAAAGGGAAAACCCTCGGACGACCCACCAAATAGATCACTATGATGTGGAATTGTAAAAGATGATAGTAGACTTACAAAAAGACTCTATCCCCCACATGCCTTGTCACTCTTCAATCTTTGATTGCTCATCCATAGTGCAAAGCCAACTGGCATAATTCATGTGTCCACGCACGTCTCGGTCTTCACCGATAAGGCTCAATAATCGTTAAATACTACAAACAATGCGTACGGAGTCCACCGCACAAAAAAATTTCTCTCTAGATGAAGGAATCAAACTTTGGTGACCAATTTAAAAATATCAAAGCATATGAATTATGAATCTTGGATCTTTAAATGTATAGGATGAAACAAATGGTTTGGATCTTTAGTAAATAGGTAGGAAAACATTTTTCACTAAAACTTCTTAAAAAATCTGAGTCCAACATGGCTTAAATACTAAAAGCATAAATTTGGAGGTGGAAAACTCGTTCAAACAAAAACTTAGGCCATTAGAACTAGATTAGTACTTTCGTTATAACGAAATAGAGTGCCATTGGAATGAAGCTACATTCTCGTTTAAACAAGCTACTAACGTTCTTAAAATGAGGCATGAAATGTTTGACAGAGATTTATCCTTTGAAGTTCGTTAGTAAGTCATTCTAACAAGATGGTGATTTCAATCTAAGAAGATCTATCCTCACTCTAACGAAATTGACATCAAAAATTAATTTTCTCAAAAAAATGTTTTTAAAATAATTCTAAACAATATAAATAAATAAAAAACATTTTTTAAAT
This sequence comes from Sambucus nigra, assembly GCA_949130495.1. Taxonomy (NCBI): domain Eukaryota; kingdom Viridiplantae; phylum Streptophyta; class Magnoliopsida; order Dipsacales; family Adoxaceae; genus Sambucus; species Sambucus nigra. The sequence goes on from OX422209.1 coordinate 257,121,358, forward strand.
TTATCCAAGGACTCATGCGATGTGAAGACAAACATGGCACTAAACATGGAACAATGTAGCTTCAAAGCCTGGTCGTTATGTTTTCATCAAAAACGTTATAGGCTTATGTGATCAACAACACTAAGTTTATCCTATGATTCAGATGTTTTTTCTGAAATAATGTCAATTACATGCAAATTGACTCGATTGGAAATTTGTCCTTAAAAAAAGACTTTGTTCACTCACATGGAAGGTGTAACCATATATATTCTATGTGGGTTAGTGACCAATTAGATAAAATTTTCACTGATGTGAATTCCTATTTCTCTTAAGCAAACACCATTGAATGAATTTGAAAGAGTGAACATAATTTTTACATGGACATAGTTGTACCTCCCCGTGTTTTTATTAATTAATTATTTAATTAATTCGAAAATTAGAGAAAAATAAAATTTTGGATTTAATTATATTTTATAATTAAATATGTTAGTTTTTATATTCAGAATTCGAAAAGCTAGATTACAAGAGTCCTAATATCAGTATATATAAGTCTTGGGCCATTTAGAAGAGTCCTCAAAAAATAAAACTCTCAAAGAGTCCTCAAAACATAAAACTCTCTAGAAAAAGAATTATATAAAAATGTTCGACTGTCCGATTGAGCTGAATTTCTTTGTGCAACTTCGTCTCCTCTTCAGCTACTCCACCCAAAATTTCAATCTATTCTGATGGTTCGTTTTTCCGTAATAATTTTTTGAGTGTTTATATTTGATTATGACTCAAATTCTTTTTGGTATATAAACAAAGTGACGGGTTAAGGACTTTAAAAATACTTTATTCTAAACCCTAAGAGCAACAATATCCTCTTTTACATCTTCTTCCTCCATCAAAACCTTAACTCCATTGGAGAGCAATTTTCAATCCATGTTTTGAAGCTTTAAACTGGGTTTTCTTAAGATTGTTCAAGAACGTCTATTTGCTAATTTTTTGAGAGAAATTCAACCGTGTAGTCAGAATTTCTTCATCTTAATCTCAGTCATGAATACTCTATTCATTTCCTTTAGTATAACGCATTTTAAGCGTCTCCTAAATACTAAATTACATATTTTTCTTAAAATTACTTAGTAACCTAATTAGAGAAAGTTGACACTTAATTATGGGACTATTTTTATGAAACATTTAAATATAAATTAATCTTTGAAATCCTTGGGTGCGTAGGTTAGATTATTGGATTTTTATGGTTTTGGGTGTAGGTTCTCATGTAGAATTTTATGGGATTATTTATATGTTATATGGGAGACGCACACTCTAATTAAAAGTAGATGATTTATAAAAGAGAATGATTATCTCATATTGAAGATTATTGCATGTTAATTAATTTAACATTATTGAATGGAATTATTGTGTTGAAATCAATGACGGTGTTAGTAATTGATTTAAATTAAATTGGTACCTTTATGATTAATTGCTATGTTATTCTTATGAATTGTGTTTGGTGTGATTTATTTTATTCGCATTCACCATCATGGGGACGAGGGGCTTTTGGATAGCATTTTGCTCAACCCTATTTTAGGATGATTACTAGGTATGGGACTAGTGGGTATAGCTTTGTTAAACTATATACTTGCTAGGTATGGGACTAGTTAGTATAAATTCATGGGGATTTTATATTTCGGGGTGGGGCATATTTTTATGTTATATTGACATTTCACTAGTCTAGGAATGAGACTAGGATGATTTTTCCCTTGGTGATTCATCTTGTATGTATTATAGGACGTATGTATACTTAGGGACCCTTAGTTATGGGACTAAGGGGTATTTTGAGGATCTAATGTCAATTAAAAGGGTGGGGTAATTTGTTAATTGTGAAATTTAGAAAATGAGAATTAATGCCTAAGAAAAAAAATGGGTACTAAAATTTGTGGTGGCATAGTGTGTGGGGGATGACAGTTTAAACGGGTCGGCTAGCGATTTATGTCGTGTCGTGTGTGGAACCTTGTCAAATTGCGAGGGATCGACAATTTAAACGGATTCGATGGGAGTTTTGGCAATGGGAAGTGTTAAACTTTGGTGGAAATCACCACCCGGGGCGGGAGGACCGCCATAATAAAATTTGAGAAAAATGGTAATTGGGGTTAATTAAATTTAATTAACAATTTGGGAATGTGGGATATTTAAAATGATATTGGTGTGATTTTATAAGAATCTTTGGGGGTGGTTAGTAATTTACCTTTCTTGCTTTTAATTATCTCGTATTAATTAAAATACTTTATTGTGATATTTATTGTGTATAATGCTACTATATGCGTTCCCGAACCATATTTTAGGGGATTAGTGTGTATTCATTCTAGGGGCTATGACCTCGTGCGTTGACTAATATTCTCAGGGTAAGTCTTGGAGAAGCAGCATAGGACTAAGTCTTGGAGAAGCTGCATAGGACTAAGTATTGGAGAGGTTGCATAGGACTATTTGGAGAAATTCATTTGGAGGTGCAACTAGAGTTGATTTACTTTACTGCTTTATTTAGTTTAGTTTTATTTAGTTTAGTTTTCCTGTCCGTCATATTTCATTATGAGACTATTTGAAGCCGTTTCAAATTCTCGCATTTTAAAATAAAAACCAGCATACTTGAGCAATAAAAATAATTTTATCTCAAAATTTATTTTTCCTCTTTATTTCCAAAATACCCCCAAAATTACGCGGGTTGTTACACTTTCCCACTAACAATGGAATTTCGCCCTCGAAATTCGCAGAATGCCCAACTCTAAAAAATCAGGCCAACAATCTCCAAAAATAAAATCATCACCAAAAATAAATTCCTCACATCTAATCTTGATGCCTAGCACGAAACAATCATCTAAAGATTCTTTCTCCAAAAATACGAGCCATAAAAACGCAACAGACCCAAAACCTAAGACCTGAGGTTGGTCGTATACCTAAGCTCTGATACCATTCTGTCACACCCTTCCCACCCGGGGAGAGCTAACGGAGCGCTATTGTCGATAAAAACTATACTACCTCCACAAATCAAAAGGTATAAAGCATCTAAATCCCATAATACAAAGAGAACGACAAATCTCAATTTATTCAACTAAATACTAAGTCTCTCGAAATAATTACAACAATCTAACTATCTCGCAAACAAATAAATCTCCAATTGCTCTATACATCAAAATAAATACAATCTTCACAACTTGTATTCTCGAATAATCTTCCCAAAAGTAATCCACGCTTAAAATCCATCTCCAATAAATCCCTAGCGCCCAAAATTCGGCTATCCTGCCACTAAAAGAAAATATGGGGAAGTACACAATACGACAAGAAAGGGGCTCAACAAATATTAGCGGTGAATTAAGCGTAATAATACGAGTACGAATATTGAAATCAACGTGAATCTGATAAGCTATTATATCATAAATTTCTCACCAACACCTTAACTGGGCCACCAGGCCTCACCACCGTACCACGCCTATGCATTTTTTAGCACATTCGAAAAAAGAAATATTAGCGGGAGCCCAACCTCCGTGCCATATTAAAATCTCATGACAACATGCTCAACACTAAATATAATACCACATGAATCAAAATTAGATTCCAACAAATATTTCCAGATTCCAATGAATTTAGCAATTCAAATATGAGTCAATAATCACAAGAAAACAACGAGAATTATACTCTTGAGATTAAGGAGCATATTGTGTAAAACCCCATACCTCAAAATCATTACGTGAATCATCAAATATATTTCAACCTCAAAATCTAATCACACCATCACGTTCCCCTCGCGAAAATAATCAAATCTCGTTCTAGCCCAAACTCGAGAAAACACCAAATAGGCCTTCTAATTCAAGGTTGAAATCTTGAATAAGTTTGAGGCTATGGTTTGTATATGAAGGGGAGTTATTTTGAAGAGTTCTTCTAGTTGAAAAGTTTGAGAAAAAGTGATTTGAAAACTCCAACCACGAATTATTTGATATGAAAAGGAATAAGAGTTTGATTAAGGAAAGAGTTCTAATCAGATACAAATACTAAAACATTATTTCGGACGATCGGACCGTTGGAATTGGATGAAATCTTACAGAGAATTAGGTGAAGAGCAGAGTAAGGATAAAAAAAAAATCAGCTCGATCAAACCGTTCAATATTTTTAAATATTTTTTTTGATATAGAGTTTTATGTTTTGAGGACTCTAAGTGAGTTTTATATTTTGAGGACTCTTCTATATAATAAAAATTCAATGAAAAATCCATTTTAATTTTGATTTCGAAACCTATTGATATTCTCGCCATTAAAAATAATAACCAACATACTTGAGCAATAAAAATAATTTTATCTCCAAATTTATTTTTCCTCTTTATTACGAAAATACCTCAAAAATTACGCGGGTTGTTACACTTCCCCACTAACAATTAAATTTCGCCCTCGAAATTCGCCGAATGCCTAACTCTAAAAAAATCAGGCCAACAATCTCCAAAAATAAAATCGTCACCAAAAATAAATTCCTCACATCTAATCTAGATGACTAACACGAAACGATCATCTTAAGATTCTATCTCTAAAAATACGTGCCATAAAAACGCAGCAAACCCAAGACCCGAGGGTGGTCGTATACCTAAGCTCTGATACCATTCTGTCACACCCCGCCCACCCGGGGAGAGCGAACGGAGCGCTACTGTCGATAAAAACTATACTACCTCCACAAATCATAAGGTATAAAGTATCTAAATCTCATAATACAAAGAGAACTACAAATCTCAATTTCTTCAAATAAATACTAAGTCTCTCGAAAAAATTACAACAATCTAACTATCTCGCAAACAAATAAATCTCCAAATGATCTATAGATCAAAATAAATACAATATTCACAACTTGTATTCTCGAATAATCTTCCCAAAAGTAATCCACGCTTAAAATCCATATCCAATAAATCCCAAGCGCCCAAAATTCGCGCTAACCTGCCACTAAAAGAAAATATGGGGAAGTACACAATATGACAGGAAAGGGGCTCAACAAATATTAGCGGTGAATTAAGCGTAACAATACGAGTACGAATATTGAAATCAACGTGAATCTCATAAGCTATTATATCAATATAATTTCTCACCAACACCTTAACTGGGCCACCAGGCCTCACCACCGTACCACACCTATGCATTTTTTAGCACATTCGAAAAAAGAAATATTAGCGGGAGCCCAACCTCCGTGCCATATTAAAATCTCATGACAACATGCTCAACACTAAATATAATACCACATGAATCAAAATTAGATTCCAACAAATATTTCCAGATTCCAATGAATTTAGCAATTCAAATATGAGTCAATAATCACAAGAAAACAATGAGAATTATACTCTTGAGATTAAGGAGCATATTGTGTAAAAGCCCATACCTCAAAATCATTACATGAATCATGAAATGTATTTCAGCCTCAAAATCTAATCACACCATCACGTTCCTCTCTCAAAAATAATCAAATCTCGTTCTAGCCCAAACTCGAGAAAACACCAAATAAGCCTTCTAATCTAAGGTTGAAATCTTGAATAAGTTTGGGGCTATGGTTCGTATATGAAGGGGAGTAATTTTGAACAGTTCTTCTGGTTGAAAAGTTTGACAAAAAGTTATTTGAAAACTCCATCCACGAATTAGTTGTTATGTAAAGGAATAAGAGTTTGATTAAGAGAAGAGTTCTAATCAGATACAAACACTAAAAAACTTTATTTCGGACAATCGGATGGTTTGAATTGGATGATATTTTACAGAGAATTAGATGAAGACTAGAGTAAGGTTCGAAAAAAATTTCACCTCGATCGAACCGTTCAATATTTTTAAATATTTTTTTTTTGCTATAGAGTTTTATGTTTTGAGGACTCTAAGAGAGTTTTATATTTTGAGGACATTTCTATATAATAAAAATTCAATTAAAACTCCATTTTAATTTTGATTTCGAAACCGTTTGAAATTCTCGCCTTTAAAAATAATAACCAACATACCTGAGCCATAAAATTAATTTTATCTCAAAATTTATTTTCCTCTTTATTCGAAAATACCCCAAAAATTACGCGGGTTGTTACACTTCCCCACTAACAATGGAATTTCGCCCTCGAAATTCGCCGAATGCCTAACTCTCAAAAATCAGGCCAACAATCTCTAAAAATAAACTCGTTACCAAAAATAAATTCCTCACATCTAATCTAGATGACTAACAAGAAACGATCATCTTAAGATTCTATCTCTAAAAATACGTGCCATAAAAACGCAGCAAACCCAAGACCCGAGGGTGGTCGTATACCTAAGCTCTGATACCATTCTGTCACACCCCGCCCACCCGGGGAGAGCGAACGGAGCGCTACTGTCGATAAAAACTATACTACCTCCACAAATCATAAGGTATAAAGTATCTAAATCTCATAATACAAAGAGAACTACAAATCTCAATTTCTTCAAATAAATACTAAGTCTCTCGAAAAAATTACAACAATCTAACTATCTCGCAAACAAATAAATCTCCAAATGATCTATAGATCAAAATAAATACAATATTCACAACTTGTATTCTCGAATAATCTTCCCAAAAGTAATCCACGCTTAAAATCCATCTCCAATAAATCCCAAGCGCCCAAAATTCGCGCTAACCTGCCACTAAAAGAAAATATGGGGAAGTACACAATATGACAGGAAAGGGGCTCAACAAATATTAGCGGTGAATTAAGCGTAACAATACGAGTACGAATATTGAAATCAACGTGAATCTCATAAGCTATTATATCAATATAATTTCTCACCAACACCTTAACTGGGCCACCAGGCCTCACCACCGTACCACACCTATGCATTTTTTAGCACATTCGAAAAAAGAAATATTAGCGGGAGCCCAACCTCCGTGCCATATTAAAATCTCATGACAACATGCTCAACACTAAATATAATACCACATGAATCAAAATTAGATTCCAACAAATATTTCCAGATTCCAATGAATTTAGCAATTCAAATATGAGTCAATAATCACAAGAAAACAATGAGAATTATACTCTTGAGATTAAGGAGCATATTGTGTAAAAGCCCATACCTCAAAATCATTACATGAATCATGAAATGTATTTCAGCCTCAAAATCTAATCACACCATCACGTTCCTCTCGCAAAAATAATCAAATCTCGTTCTAGCCCAAACTCGAGAAAACACCAAATAAGCCTTCTAATCTAAGGTTGAAATCTTGAATAAGTTTGGGGCTATGGTTCGTATATGAAGGGGAGTAATTTTGAACAGTTCTTCTGGTTGAAAAGTTTGACAAAAAGTTATTTGAAAACTCCATCCACGAATTAGTTGTTATGTAAAGGAATAAGAGTTTGATTAAGAGAAGAGTTCTAATCAGATACAAACACTAAAAAACTTTATTTCGGACAATCGGATGGTTTGAATTGGATGATATTTTACAGAGAATTAGATGAAGACTAGAGTAAGGTTCGAAAAAAATTTCACCTCGATCGAACCGTTCAATATTTTTAAATATTTTTTTTTGCTATAGAGTTTTATGTTTTGAGGACTCTAAGAGAGTTTTATATTTTGAGGACATTTCTATATAATAAAAATTCAATTAAAACTCCATTTTAATTTTGATTTCGAAACCGTTTGAAATTATCGCCTTTAAAAATAATAACCAACATACCTGAGCCATAAAATTAATTTTATCTCAAAATTTATTTTCCTCTTTATTCGAAAATACCCCAAAAATTACGCGGGTTGTTACACTTCCCCACTAACAATGGAATTTCGCCCTCGAAATTCGCCGAATGCCTAACTCTCAAAAATCAGGCCAACAATCTCTAAAAATAAACTCGTTACCAAAAATAAATTCCTCACATCTAATATAGATGCCTAACACGAAACAATCAACTAAAGATTCTATCTCCAAAAATACGTGCCACAAAAACGCAACAGACCGAAAATCCAAGACCTGAGGGTGGTCGTATACCTAAGCTCTGATACCATTTTGTCACACCCCGCCCGCCCGGGGAGAGCGAACGGAGCGCTACTGTTGATACAAACTATACTACATCCACAAATCACAAGGTATAAAGCATCTAAATCCCATAATACAAAGAGAACTACAAATCTCAATTTCTTTAAATAAATACTAAGACTCTCAAAATAATTACAACTCTCTAACTATCTCGCAAACAAATAAATCTCCAAATGCTCTATACATCAAAATAAATACAATCTTCACAACTTGTATTCTCGAATAATCTTCCCAAAAATAATCCACGCTAAAATCCATCTCCAGTAAATCCCAAGCACCCAAAATTCGCCCTAAACTGCCACTAAAAGAAAATATGGGGAAGTACACAATATGACAGGAAAAAGGCTCAAAAAATATTAGCGGTGAATTAAGCGTAACAAAACGAGCACGAATATTCAAATCAACATGAATATCATAAGAAATTATATCAATATAATTTCTCACCAAAACCTTAATCAGGTCACCGAGCCTCACCACCGTACCGCGCCTATGCTTTTTTTAGCACTTTCGAAAAAAGAAATATTAGCGGGTGCCCAACCTCCGTGCCATATTAAAATCTCATGACAACATGCTCAACACCAAATATAATACCACATGAATCAAAATTAGATTCCAACAAAAATTTCCATATTCCAATGAATTTAGCAATTCAAATATGAGTCAATAATCCCAAGAAAACAACGAGAATGATACTCGCGAGATTAAGGAGCATATTGTGTAAAATCCCATAACTCAAAATCATTACATGAATCATCACATATGTTTCAACCTCAAAATCTAATCACACCATCACGTTCCTCTCGCGAAAATAATCAAATCTAGTTCTAGCCCAAACTCGAGATGACACCAAATAAGCCTTGTAATCTAAGGTTGAAATCTTGAATAAGTTTGGGGCTATGGTTTGTATATGAAAGGGAGTAATTTTGAAGACTTTTCTAGTTGAAAAGTTTGAGAAAAATTTATTTGAAAACTCCTGTAACAACCCGCCCTTTTGGAGACAATTAAATTCCATTATTAAGTTTAAATTGGAATTTGGAGAATTTCTCGAAATAGTGATTTTTGGAATTTTCGAGGATTTAATGATTTTCGATGGGCATTGTATTTATTTTTGGGACTAAATATGTCGAAGTATTTTAATTATATGTCTCCGTGGAGAAAAGCGACGAAAGAGCTAAGATTTTTATTAGAAACCTGGATTTACTTTTATGGGTTAGAATAGCGATTTGCAGTTAAGACCTCAGATGGAAATTTCAACTGCGCCATGAGTCTCGGAATGTCCGAGATAGTAAAAAATGAGTGTCCGATTGTCGAAAGTGAGTTCCGGGTAATTTTGGAGTTAAACAGGCTCGTAATTGAGTAAACGAGACGTTTTTGGGTTTTAAGGGGTTAAACCCTTTTCTCTATATATAAAGAGAACGAGAAAAGAGAAAAGAAGGAAGAAAGAGAGAGATAAGGAGAGAAAAGAGGAGAAGTGGGGAAAACTCTGGCCAAACTCCGTGAGATTCATCTCGAGGTCGTCGGATTTCATCATCGAGGCTAGTATTTACTTGCTTTATTTCATTTTGTGCATCCCTCTCATATCACAATTGGTATAAACATGATTTTAGGGTTAGAACCCTTAAAATAAATTTGGTAAAATTTGGATATGAGTTTACAAATTTATGTAATGTAAACTCTTAATGATTTCTAGTATTAAAACCATGTTAATGGAGGATAAAATGAAATTGAAATGGGAGAAATGCCCAAACCTAGGTTTTATGGACTTTAGGGTTCAAATCCAAGAGATATGGGTTAATACCCAAAAATAATTGATGTGTTAGTTGTAAAACATGGATTATATTTTTATTGAGTTGTTGGATGAGCTTAGAAACAACAAAAATGGAGAATAATGGAGGTTTGGAAATTTTTTGAAGATAATGAAAAGTGACCTGCGTGTTAACCGAATCGATTCGGCCAGGGCTAATCGATTCGGCTCTTGGTCAAAAAATGAAATTTGTAGATCTCTTCGACGCGGTCACGTGGGCACTGACTGCGTATTTTTCTTATTTTTTTTGGATTTATAGTGATTTTTGTACGGAAATCTGTCCGAGATAAAAATAGTTAGTCAGAAATTAAGACTAAAATTATTTAGAGATAAATATTAGGGGTTTTCAAAAAGGATTTTTAGGACCTCTAAAGAATTTGAGGAGATATTAAAACTTTGGGTTTGTTGGAATAAATTCGAGTTATAATTTAAATGTTGAGTTGATTAAATTTTGGGTATTGGGTTATATATAAAAACCCTAAGCAGATTTAGGAATTTCGGACAAGCCAAATCGATTCGGACAGGCCGAATCGATTCGGTAAGAGACAGTTTGAAAGTAGAACCATTTTGAATCGATTCGGATAGGGAGAATCAATTCGGGGGCCAACAAATTGATTCGAGCATGCCGAATCGATTCGGTCCTGGTAAAATTTTAAGGTTTTCTCCTTTTAAAGTTTTGGGAGATTTAAACTATGGTTTTGGAGATTATTATTGAGGATTCTAGATATCACATTAGGACTCCTAGATAATGGTATTGAGGGTGAATAAACGCCGGGATGAAATAAGAAAACCTCGGATCAATTTAGAGTGTGATCTGGGGTATGGAGTTAATTAATGTTTTGCGATAAGAGACATTTGGGTTGATGTATAAGTCCTCAAATGAAATTAAGGTATTTTGTTAGCTATAAAAGTAAGAGAATACTTTGGGTTTAATATCATGCATATATGAAAGCATGATTATGATTCCTCGAGAGAATCTTTGGGATTATTGGTCATCGATAGATGGTTTGGCAAATATGGCCATTTTTATATATTCAGGGAGGAATATATGGTATATATATATACTATGTGATTAAGTATATATGATATGATATAAATGATTTTGAAAATATATAGATGTATATTTTCAAAATGGGAAAAAGGTAAATGATTTTCATAATTAATAAATTATGGTTACACACCTCCCTAAATCGCTATCATAAGGGAAGTTGTGTGCGTTATGGTGATGCCCCCTGGCTAATAAATGCAGGGTGGCTATAGTCCTATAGGCCATATGGGCGATTATTGTTTATTGCGCTGGTTAGGGGATTTTGGGTGTGGTCTTGACTTTCTCGCAGGCATATGGCCGCTTCCCGACGTTGGTAGGTTCCCAGGTTGTCTTGTTTGATAGGCCCTGGAAGATGATATCCATTTAGGGGCGCGTCCAGTGGGGAAACCCGGAGGGGTGGTCTTAGTTTTATTAAAGCAATTTATGATAATAAATTGGATTTAATTTACATTTCCTGAGTATAAAAAGGGAAATGGGATAAAGGTTCGGTTTCGGTAACACTCCCGGATGGAAGAAGGCACGTGGAAGCATATGGTATGATCAAAGCATTTTTATGATAATGAAAACGGCTTTGAATACATTTCCTGAGTGTAAAAAGGGAAATGGGATGGTATGAAATGGAAAAGCATTTTTATGATAATAAAACTGGTTTTCAAAAGTATATGATTTGTTAAAGAAATTCATGATAATGAATTGGCTTTTATATTTACATTTCCAGAGTGTAAAAAGGGAAATGGGAATTTTTGAGAAAATGAAAGTATTGATAAATACTTGATATATGAACCCTCATTCCGGGAGATAGATCCGGATATTTATGGTAAAATGTATATGTATATATGGATGAATCGAGTACCGAGGGTCTAATGGATCCCGACGATCGACCTTGCCGCATATTAGTGTATCGGGGGGATTCCTTGTTTTGATTTCGCTTTGTGAGACACCCCACGCAGGAACATGGCATAGCGTTGAGACTGGGGTGAAGTTTAGCCCTTAGTACTTGGACTATCTGAGGTAGATAGTGGTTGGGTGATAGACTAGTTTAGCAGGGTAGCTTGACTTGAAGGTTTTATATAGTTGCGCTAGATGTGCACTTTTAAAAGAGAGGTGAGGGGTATCTCATGGGAGTGCGATACCAATCTAAATATGAGAAAACCTTTTTCTAAATAAATAAAGCATTTATGCACTTGCAAAATATTTTCAAACTCAGGCTCTGACCCATTTATCTACTTTTCCTTTCTTGCTATATATATATATATATATATATATATATATATATATATATATATGTCCAGACACAGGGACACCTGGATGACATATCTTTCGAGTTAGACGTCAGCTGCAGCAGCTGTGGATGCGTGCAGGTTTTTAATAGCCGCTTCCATTCTTGTACTCTAGATAGGAGGTACTGTATATACATTCGGGCCAATGGTCCAATTGCATTTATTTATTCTTTTGCACAACATTCAATATGGTTGTATATTTGAACCGAGTATTCGGTTATTTATTTCATTTCATTTTTCCTTTCAGTTTCATTTACGCATAAATTGTGTGGATGTTTTTATTGTAATTGTTAAAAAGAGTAGTAAAGTTAAAATTTTGACACCGGCCTAATAGGTTATTAGTAATTAAATGAATTTTCAACAGTGATGCTAAGAATGATCCATATGAGACTCCTGTTATAATTTGATATAGGAGTGATCGCCCGGTATTTTATAAGGCAGGGTGTTAAAACTCCATCCACGAATTAGTTGTTATGTAAAGGAATAAGAGTTTTATTAAGAAAAGAGTTCTAATAAGATACGAACATTAAAAAAATTATTCCGGAAGATCGGACCGTTGGCATTGGATGAAATTTTAAAGAGAATTAACGGAAGACTAGAAGAAGGTTTGAAAAAAAAATTCAGCTCGATCAAACCGTTCAATATTTTTAAATATTTTTTTTTGCTATAGAGTTTTATGTTTTGAGGACTCTAAGAGACTTTTATATTTTGAGGACTATTCTATATAATAAAAATTCAATGAAAAATCCATTTTAATTTTGATTTCGAAACCTATTGATATTCTCGCCATTAAAAATAATAACCAACATACTTGAGCAATAAAAATAATTTTATCTCCAAATTTATTTTTCCTCTTTATTTCGAAAATACCCCAAAAATTACGCGGGTTGTTACACTTCCCCACTAACAATGGAATTTCGCCCTCGAAATTCGCCGAATGCCTAACTCTCAAAAATCAGGCCAACAATCTCCAAAAATAAAATCGTCACCAAAAATAAAATCGTCACATCTAATCTAGATGACTAACACGAAACGATCATCTAAAGATTCTATCTCTAAAAATACGCGCCACAAAAACGCATCAGACCCAAGACCCGAGGGTGGTCGTATACCTAAGCTCTGATACCATTCTGTCACACCCCGCCCACCCGGGGAGAGCGAACGGAGCGCTACTGTCGATAAAAACTATACTACCTACACAAATCATAAGGTATAAAGCATCTAAATACTATAATACAAATAGAACTACAAATCTCAATTTCTTCAAATAAATACTAAGTCTCTCGAAATAATTACAACAATCTAACTATCTCGCAAACAAATAAATCTCCAAATGCTCTACACATCAAAATAAATACAATCTTCACAACTTGTATTCTCGAATAATCTTCCCAAAAATAATCCACGCTAAAATTCATCTCCAGTAAATCCCAAGCGCCCAAAATCTGCGCTAAGTTGCCACGAAAAGAAAATATGGGGAAGTACACAATACGATAGGAAAGAATCTCAACAAATATTAGCGGTGAATAAAGCGTAACAATAAGAGTACGAATATTCAAATCAACATGAATCTCATAAGAAATTATATCAATATAATATCTCACCAACACATTAACCGAGTCACCAGGCCTCACCACCGTACCGCGCCTATGCATTTTTTGGCATATTCGAAAAAAGGAATATTGGCGGGTGCCCAACCTCTGTGCCATATTATAATCTCATGACAACATGCTCAACACCAAATATAATACCACATGAATCAAAATTAGATTCCAACAAATATTTCCAGATTCCAATTAATTTATCAATTCAAATATGAGTCAATAATCAGAAGAAAACAACGAGAATGATACTCGCGAGATTAAGGAGCATATTGTGTAAAACCCCATATCTCAAAATTATTACATGAATCATCAAAAATATTTCAGCCTCAAAATCTAATCACACCATCATGTTCCTCTCGTCAAAATAATCAAATCTCGTTCTAGCCCAAACTCGAGAAAACACCAAATAAGCCTTCTAATCTAAAGTTGAAATCTTGAATAAGTTTCGGGTTATGGTTTGTATATGAAGGGGAGTAATTTTGAACAGTTCTTATGGTTGAAAAGTCTGAGAAATAGTGATTTGAAAACTCCATCCATGAATTAATTTATATGTAAAGGAATAAGAGTTTGATTAAGAAAAGAGTTCTAATCAGATACAAACACTAAAAAACATTATTTCGGACGATCGAACCGTTGGAATGGGATGAAATTTTGCATAGAATTATCTGAAGACTAAAGGAAGGTTCGAACAAAATTTCAGCTGGATCAAACCGTTCAACATTTTTAAAAATTTGTTTCTGCTATAGAGTTTTATGTTTTGAGGACTCTAAGAGAGTTTTACATTTTGAGGACATTTATATATAATAAAAATACAATTAAAACTCCATTTTAATTTTGATTTCGAAACCGTTTGAAATTCTCGCCTTTAAAAATAAAAAACCAACATACTTGAGCAATAAAAATAATTTAATCTCAAAATTTATTTTTCCTCTTTATTTCCAAAATACCCCCAAAATTACGCGGGTTGTTACACTTTCCCACTAACAATGGAATTTCGCCCTCGAAATTCGCAGAATGCCCAACTCTAAAAAATCAGGCCAACAATCTCCAAAAATAAAATCATCACCAAAAATAAATTCCTCACATCTAATCTTGATGCCTAGCACGAAACGATCATCTAAAGATTCTTTCTCCAAAAATACGAGCCATAAAAACGCAACAAACCCAAAACCTAAGACCTGAGGTTGGTCGTATACCTAAGCTCTGATACCATTCTGTCACACCCTTCCCACCCGGGGAGAGCTAACGGAGCGCTATTGTCGATAAAAACTATACTACCTCCAAAAATCAAAAGGTAAAAAGCATCTAAATCCCATAATACAAAGAGAACGACAAATCTCAATTTCTTCAACTAAATACTAAGTCTCTCGAAATAATTACAACAATCTAACTATCTCGCAAACAAATAAATCTCCAAATCCTCAATACATCAAAATAAATACAATCTTCACAACTTGTATTCTCGAATAATCTTCCCAAAAATAATCCACGCAAATATTCATCTCCAGTATATCCCAAGCGCCCAAAATATGCGCTAACCTGACACTAAAAGAAAATATGGGGAAGTACACAATACGATAGGAAAGATTCTCAACAAATATTAGCGATGAATAAAGCGTAAAAATACGAGTACGAATATTCAAATCAACGTGAATCTCATAAGCAATTATATCAACATAATATTTGACCAACACATTAATCGGGTCACTAGGCCTCACCACCGTACCGCGCCTATGCATTTTTTCGAATATTCGGAAAAAGGAATATTGACGGGAATCCAACCTCCGTACCATATTATAATCTCATGACAACATGCTCAACAACAAACATAATACCACATGAATGAAAATTAGATTCCAACAAAAATTTCCAGATTCCAATGAATTTAGCAATTCAAATACGAGTCAATAATCACAAGAAAATAATGAGAATGGTACTCGCGAGATTAAGGAGCATATTGTGTAAAACTTCATCCCTCAAAATTATTACATGAATCATCACAAATAATTCAGCCTCAAAATCTAATCACACCATTACGTTTCTCTCGCGAAAATAATCAAATCTCGTTCTAGCCCAAACTCGAGAAAACACCAAATAAGCCTTCTAATGTAAGGTTGAAATCTTGAATAAGTTTGGGGCTATGGTTTGTATATGAAAGGGGGTAATTTTGAAGACTTTTTCTAGTTGAAAAGTTTGAGAAAAAGTGATTTGAAAACTCCATCCACAAATTAGTTGTTATATAAAGGAATAAGAGTTTGATTAAGAAAAGAGTTCTAATGAGATACAAATATTAAAAAAATCATTTCAGAAGATCGGACCGTTGGCATTGGATGAAATTTTACAGAGAATTAGCGAAAGACAGGAGGAAGTTTTGAAAAAAATTTCAGCTCGCTCGAGCCGTTCAATATTTTTAAATAATTTTTTTTGCTATATAGTTTTATGTTTTTTGGTCTCTAAGAGAGTTTTATATTTTGAGGACTCTTTTATGTAATAAAAATGCAATTAAAACTCCATTTTAATTTAGATTTCGAAAGAATTTGAAATTCTCTCCTTTTAAAATACAAACCAACATACTTGAGCAATAAGAATAATTTTATCTCAAAATTTATTTTTCCTCTTTATTTCGAAAATAGCTCAAAAATTAGGCGGGTTGTTCCACTTCCCCACTAACAATGGAATTTAGGCCTCGGAATTCACCGAATGCTTAACTCTAAAAAATCAGTCCAATAATCTCTATAAATAAACTCGTTACCAAAAATAAATTCCTCACATCTAATATAGATGTCTAACACGAAACGATCATCTAAAGATTCTATTTCCAAAAATACGTGCCACAAAAACGCAACAGACCCAAAACCCAAGATCTAAGGGTAGTCGTATACCTAAGCTCTGATACCATTCTGTCACACCCCGCCCGCCCAGGGAGAGCGAACAGAGCTCTACTGTCGATACAAACTATACTACATCCACAAATCACAAGGTATAAAGCATCTAAATCCCATATTACAAAGAGAACTACAAATCTCAATTTCTTTAAATGAATACTAAGACTCTCGAAATAATTACAACAATCTAACTATCTCGCAAACAAATAAATCTCCAAATTCTCTATACATCAAAATAAATACAATCTTCACAGCTTGTATTCTCGAATAATCTTTCCAATAATAAGCCACGCTAAAATCAATATCCAATAAATCCCAAGCGCCCAAAATTCGCGCTAACCTGCCACTAAAAGAAAATATGGGGAAGTACACAATACGACAGGAAAGAGGCTCAACAAATATTAGCGATAACTTAAGCGTAACAATACGAGTACGAATATTGAAATCAACGTGAATCATATAAGCAATTATATCAATATAATTTCTCACCAACAACTTAACCGAGTCACCAGGCCTCACCACCGTACCGCGCGTATGCATTTTTTGGCACATTCAAAAAAAAAATATTGGAGGGTGCCCAACCTCCGTGCCATATTAAAAGCTCATGACAACATGATCAACACCAAATATAATACCACATGAATCAAAATTAGATTCCAAAAAATATTTCCAGATTCCAATGAATTTCGCAATTCATATATGATTCAATAATCACAAGAAAACAACGAGAATGATACTCGCGAGATTAAGGAGCATATTTTGTAAAACCCCATACCTCAAAATCATTACATGAGTCATCACATATATTTTAGCCTCAAAATCTAATCACAACATCTCGTTCCTCTCACGAAAATAATCAAATCTCGTTCTAGCCTAAACTCGAGAAAACACCAAATAAGTCTTCTAATCTAAGGTTGAAATCTTGAATAAGTTTGGGGCTAAGGTTTGAATATGAAAGGGAGTAATTTTGAACAGTTCTTCTGGTTGAAAAGTTTGAGAAAAAGTGATTTGAAAACTCCATCCACGAATTAGTTGTTATGTAAAGGAATAAGAGTTTGATTAAGAAAAGAGTTCTAATTAGATACAAACATTAAAAAACATTATTTCGGACGATCGGACCGTTGGAATTGGATGAAATTTTACAGAGAATTAGATGAAGACGAGAGGAAGGTTCGAAAAAAATTTCAGCTCGATCAAACCGTTCAATATTTTTAAATATTTTTTTTTGCTATAGAGTTTTAGGTTTTGAGAACTCTAAGAGAGTTTTATATTTTAAGGACTCTTCTATATAATAAAAATTCAATTAAAACTCCATTTTAATTTTGATTTCGAAACCGTTTGAAATTCTCACCTTTAAAAATAATAACCAACATACTTGAGCCGTAAAAATAATTTTATCTCCAAATTTGTTTTTCCTCTTTATTTCGAAAATACTCCAAAAATTACGTGGGTGTTACACTTCCCCACTCACAATGGAATTTCTCCCTCGAAATTCGCCGAATGCCTAACTCTCAAAAATCAGGCCAACAATCTCCACAAATAAAATCGTCACCAAAAATAAATTCCTCACATCTAATCTAGATGCCTAACACGAAACGATCATCTAAAGATTCTATCTCCAAAAATAAGCGCCATAAAAACGCAATAGACCGAAGACCCAAGACCCGAGGGGGGTCGTATACCTAAGCTCTGATACCATTCTGTCACACCCCTCCCACCTGGGGAGAGCTAACGGAGCGCTACTGTCGAAACAAACTATACTACATCCACAAATCACAAGGTATAAAGCATCTAAATCCCATAATACAAAGAGAACTACAAATCTCAATTTCTTCAAATAAATACTAAGTCTCTCGAAATAATTATAACAATCTAACTATCTCGCAAACAAATAAATCTCCTAATGCTCTATACATCAAAATAAATACAATCTTCACAACTCGTATTCTCGAATAATCTTCCCAAAAATAATCCACGCTAAAATCCATCTCTAGTAAAGCCTTAGCGCCCAAAATTTGCGCTAACCTAACACTAAAAGAAAATATGGGGAAGTACACAATACGACAGGAAGATGCTCAACAAATATTAGCGGTGAATAAAGCGTAACAATACGAGTACGAATATTCAAATCAACATGAATCTTATGTAACACCCCGCCTAAAATAATAATGGGTGGCCAGCCCTATACTATATTAAATCAAGAGTTTCAGATGGTCCAGTCTCAACATCAACTATCGGTACTATATAATATAGGACTAACTACCCGATATCATATAGGCGAGATGTTAAAATTTAATAAAATATGCAACATAAAACAAACCAACACTATAACACTACTAATGAAGGAAAGAAAGATGCATGAAAGAACTAAGATAAATCAAATGCTAGAATAAAACAAAATAAATAACTACAACATAATGTACTACAGAAAGTAGACCCGAATAAGATGTCGGGCCACAGCCAATACAATAACTGGAATGGAATAAATATAAACATGAATATAAATATCCCTTGGGTACAAACCCGATATACAACATGAATCCTACCTAGAGTTTTTCAAGGAGGAAGCGACTACGTTCTACATCCGGCAACAGTCTGCACTTGTCACGGCTCCCAAGACTCTGGATAGAAGGTCATCCGACATCCATGTGGTAGGACACCTATAATAATATATATATATACAGGCATTAGAGAAAAGTAAACGGGTCAGAGCCCGAGTTGTGAAAAATATTTAGCAAGTGTGTTAACCGTGCATAATAAATATCGGTGCGCTTATTTCATAATTAAAGTGGAATCGCACTCTCGTGGAACCCCAACTCACCTCTCATCTAAAGGCGCGCACCTATTCGTGTCCTCAACTTTTAGTTAAATTGTCCCCATTTATTAGGACAACCTAACTTATCATAGGCCTAGCCTATACCCACGAGATCTACCTTCCTATCATAACCCAAGAATCCAACCCTTTTCAAAACACAGTTAAGTATTTATTTTCAATCATAAGTGCCTTATTAGGCTTAGTGGATTCCAGTTTATAATTTAACCATTTATAAATTTAATAAGTTACCCAATATGCATTTGGGTTGAAACATATGATTTAATTTCTAATTAATAAGCATGCAAAATTATTATTGACACAACTTCCCTCCAATTTCAACGATGCGCTGCGTTTCTTGCGTGGGGTGTCTCGCAAAGTAAAATCCAAACAAGGAACCACCCCGTTACACTACTCCTTATCAACATCGATCCTGGAGATCCATTATGCCACACATAAATATTGACAGAACTTCTCTCGAATCTCAACAATGTAATACGTTTCATGCGTGGAGTGTCTCGCAAAGTGAAATCCAAATAAGGAACCACCCCGTTACACTACTCCTGGAAAATGTCGATTATAGAGATTCGTAATGCCGTACATACCATAATTGGCAGAACTTTTCTCCAATCTCAACACTGCACTGCGTTATATGTTTGGGTGTCTCGCAAAGCGAAATCCAAACAAGGAACCACCCCGTTACATTACTCCTTAACAATGTCGATCCTAGAGATCCATAATGCCATGTATACAATATTATACTACTAATACAACTAACATCTCCAATAATATCCGTGGGATGATGTAATCGAAATATTCCTCAAATGAGATACATCAACCCCCATAAATCTAGTACACCATAATCATCCAAGATGTACTCCACAAAGATTCTATATCCTTTCATTTATAGGATATATAAAAATATATATATAGGAATTTTATTATCACCATATATATATATATATATATATATATATATATATATATATATATACCAAGTGTACATATCATATCTGATGTACAATGGACATGCCCATAATCCACACGGCTATATATATCGCCGATAAAACTGCATCGATGCTATCATCTTCCCAGTGTCCGGCTCACGTAGCAACTGGGGACCACTTGGTGGGGATCAACAACACTCACCTCGTGATAACACAAACACACACGACGTCCCGAGAAGCGTTCATAGCTCCAACTGGCAATAAGACGAAACATACCCACCACGTCTCACACCAAAAATATATCTATCGTATAATAAAACACGGGGCAACTATGACCTGGGGAATATCCACACCCTGCTCTATATGCCAGGATACTCACCCTCTGAGCGAAAACTTCCCAACGATAGCATCAGCGGGGTATGCTTAACCACAATAGTATATATATCGCTCACATGCGCAATATAGATACATCCAATTGATCCCATCATATGATCAAATATTAAACCATCATATATGGTTTAAGTATCCATACCATGTATGTCCACAACATAAATATATCTATATGTTTGCATGCATATATATATATATATATATATATATATATATATATATATATATATATATATATAAATATATATATATATTTATATATATATATATACACATATTCACATATCCATATATCTATATATATAAACTAATTCCCATTCATAAGTATAAGATATATAAACCCGGCTATAAGTATACATAATCCTCAATATACCATCCGTCACCACAATTTCAAATAATTTACCTCGATATATGAATACAATCCCTCACTTGAAACATATTCAATCATTTTTTTTCTATGATGAATAGTCTCCCAAAATCATATGTATATATTTATACATATATATTCAACATTAGGGTTATCAACCAAAGTTTAGTGTAGGAAACCATCACTACACATATCATCTATATCCGAGAGCACATTAAAGAATCTAGTAATCATTTTTACTATCGGTATACACATAACTAATAGTCTATAAGCCTCAAGCTCAATCCTACATTCATCAAATAATCCCATTGCTCACGATTTCGACTACGGTTCAATCACTTTTGTGAATCCCCTAGTCTAAGATCTCTCGGATTTATTTCTTAAATTTTATCATTTACTAAGGGTATGCAACTACACTCTTCCATTTGGCCCAAAATCGTATCTTAAAAATATCTTATCCTTATAAGGATTTGACATAAAGGTTCGCCTAAAATTTCACAACATACCCTCGCAATTCTCCCTGGGAGTTCTTAGCCTCACGTCACATCTATACTTACTTTTAATCTAAAATTAGGATCCTCAATCCCAAAAAGGTTTCCCCAAAATATCTACACACAACTCCAAATACATACATGGATACATTTCTCCCCAATTATCCTAAGGAGTCCCCAAAATACTAATATGTGAGAAACTCCTTATATGTCCCCAAGAACATATCTCTTACATCATAAGAGAAGGCCCCCAAATCAATAAACCCAACCAAAAAGTGTTTGGAATCACTATGGAGAAAATACCTTAAAATTCCCTGTTTTCGAATCGATTCAGCCCTATTCCGAATCGATTCGGCCTAGCGAATCGATTCGGCCTCCAAGGAGAATCGATTAGGGTCCAAAGACCTGAGCTTCTGCCACAGGCCGAATCGATTCGACTTGGGTCCGAGTCGATTCGATTAATGCAGACCTGCCAATTTCCCTAAACCGAATCGATTCGCTTAGGGGGCGAATCGATTTGGACCTGCAGATTTTGAAGGGTTCTTCTTCTTTAATGAACCCACGAATTTTAAACCCTAAAATTTTCATTCTAACTCCCAAACCTTCATCGAATCATGATTTTTAAGCTCATAAATCAACCCAAAGTTGATCCCAACCATTTCTATTCCATTAAATCCATATTTAAACATTGATTTCAAGATTAAACCCAAAAATCTAGGTTTTGATATTAATACCCAAAAATCCATTTCTTTAACCCACAAATTATGAAATGAAATACACAAATAGTTATTTAGCAAGATTAAACACTTGCCACAAATTTGTAGAGGCTAGATCGTCCTCAAAATCGCGATTGGGCCGGAAATCTCCAAGCTTTTCTTCTTCTCTCTCTCTTTTCTTCTTCTTTTCTCTCTTCTCTTCTCTTTTCTTTCTATTTCTCTCTTTCTAAAATGATAAGGCTTCATCCGTAAGCCTTTAAATACCTTAAAATAATAAAACCACTTTTAAATGTTAATACACACTTTAAATGACTCGTTTACACCAATTCCAGTCAAACTGACTTAAAAATATTCTGGAGCCGAAATAAAACTCAATGATAGTCATTTTGACTATCTCGACCCTTCCGGGATCGATGGTACACTCAAAATCATCATCCGAAATCCTTTAAAATATTCTCTATTTTTGGACTTCAATTCCCAAATTTAAAATTCTCCAATTTAATTAAATTTTATTTTCCCAAAATTTAATCTCTCAGTCACCAACAATCGTGGGGTGTTACATCTCATAAGCAATTCTATCAATATAATATCTCACCAACACATTAACCGAGTCACCAGGCCTCACCAGCGTACCGAGCCTATGCATTTTTTAGCATATTCGAAAAAAGGAATATTGGCGGGTGCCCAACCTCCGTGCCATATTATAATCTCATGTCAACATGCTCAACACCAAATATAATACACGTGAATAAAAATTACATGCCAACAAATATTTCTAGATTCCTATGAATTTAGCAATTCAAATATGAGTCAATAATCAAAGAAAACAACGAGAATGATACTCGCGAGATTAAGGAGCATATTTTGCAAAACCCATACCTCAAAATCATTACATTAATCATCACATATATTTCAGCCTCAAAATCTAATCACACCATCACGTTCCTCTGCCGAAAATAATCAAATCTCGTTCTAGCCCAAACTCGAGAAAACACCAAATAAGCCTTGTAATCTAAGGTTGAAATCTTGAATAAGTTTGGGGCTATGGTTCGTATATGAAAGGGTGTAATTTTGAAGAGTTTTTCTAGTTGAAAAGTTTGAGAAAAAGTTATTTGAAAACTCCATCCACGAATTAGTTGTTATGTAAAGGAATAAGAGTTTGATTAAGAAAAGAGTTCTAATCAGATACGAACATTAAAAAAATTATTCCGGAAGATCGGACCGTTGGCATTGGATGAAATTATACAGAGAATTAGCGAAAGATGAGAGGAAGCTTAAAAAAAAATTCATCTCGATCGGACTTTTCAATGTTTTTCAATATGTTTGTTTTCTATAGAGTTTTATGTTTTGAGGACTCTAAGAGAGTTTTATATTTTGAGGACTCTTCTATATAATAAAAAATCAAGTAAAAATCCATTTTAATTTTGATTTCGAAATCGTTTGAAATTCTCGCTTTTAAAAATTATAACCAGCATACTTGAGCAATAAAAATTATTTTATCTCAAAATTTATTTTTCCTCTTTATTTCGAAAATACCCCAAAAATTGCCCGGGTTGTTACACCTCCCCACTAACAATGGAATTTCACCCTCGAAATTCCCTGAATGCCTAACTCTAAAAAATCAGGCCAACAATCTCCAAAAATAAAATCGTCACCAAAAATAAATTCCTCACATCTAATTTATATGCCTAACACGAAATGATCATCTAAAGATTCTATCTCCAAAAATACGTGCCACAAAACCACAACAGACCCAAGACCCGAGGGTGGTCGTATACCGAAGCTCTGATGCCATTCGGTCACACCCCGCCCGCCCGGGGATAGCGAACGGAGCGCTACTGTCTATACAAACTATACTACATCCACAAATCACAAGGTATAAAGCATCTAAATCCCATAATACAAAGAGAACTACAAATCTCAATTTCTTCAAATAAATACTAAGTCTCTCGAAATAATTACAACAAGCTAACTATCTCTCAAACAAATAAATCTCCGAATGATCTATACATCAGAATAAATACAATCTTCACAACTCGTATACTCGAATAATATTCCAAAAAATAATCCACGCTAAAATCCATCTCCAAGAAATCCCAAGCGCCCAAAATCTGTGCTAATGAGACACTAAAAGAAAATACGGGAAAGTACTCAATACGACAGGAAAGAGGCTCAACAAATATTAGCGGTGAATTAAGTGTAACAATAAGAGTAGGAGTATTCAAATCAACATGAATCTCATAAGAAATTATATCAATATAATATCTCACCAACACATTAACCGAGTCACCAAGCCTCACCACCGTACCGCGCATATGCATGTTTTAGCATATTCAAAAAAAGGAATATTGGCGGGTGCCCAACCTCTGTGCCATATTATAAGCTCATGACAACATGATCAACACCAAATATAATACCACGTGAATAAAAATTAGATTCCAACAAACACTTCTAGATTCCAATGAATTTGGCAATTCAAATATGAGTCAATAATCAAAGAAAACAACGAGAATGATACTCGCGAGATTAGGAGCATATTTTGTAAAACCCCATACCTCAAAATCATTACATGAATCATCACATATATTTCAGCCTCAAAATCTAATCACACCATCACATTCCTCTCGCGAAAAAAATCAAATCTCGTTCTAGCCCAAACTTGAGAAAACACCAAATAAGCCTTCTAATCTACGGTTGAAATGTTGAATAAGTTTGGGGCTATGGTTTGTATATGAAAGGGAGTAATTTTGAAGAGTTTTTCTTATTGAAAAGTTTGAGAAAAAGTTATTTGAAAACTCCATCCACGAATTAGTTGTTATGTAAAGGAATAAGAGTTTGATTAAGAAAAGAGTTCTAATTAGATACGAACATTAAAAAAATTATTCCAGAAGATCGGACCGTTGGCATTGGAAGAAATTATACAAAGAATTAGCAGAAGATGAGAGGAAGCTTAAAAAAATTCATCTCGATCGGACCTTTCAATGTTTTTCAATATTTTTATTTTCTATAGAGTTTTATGTTTTGAGGACTCTAAGAGAGTTTTATATTTTGAGGACTCTTCTATATAATAAAAATTCAAGTAAAAATCCATTTTAATTTTGATTTCGAAATCGTTTGAAATTCTCGCTTTTAAAAATTATAACCAGCATACTTGAGCAATAAAAATAATTTTATCTCAAAATTTATTTTTCCTCTTTATTTCGAAAATACCCCAAAAATTACGCTGGTTGTTACCCTTCCCCACTAACAATGGAATTTTGCCCTCAAAATTCGCTGAATGCCTAACTCTAAAAAATCAGGCCAACAATCTCCAAAAATAAAATCGTCACCAAAAATAAATTACTCACATCTAATCTAGATGCCTAACACGAAACGATCATCTAAAGATTCTATCTCCAAAAATACGCGCCATAAAAACGCGACAGACCCAAGACCCGAGGGTGGTCGTATACCTATGCTCTGATACCATTCTGTCACACCCCGCTCGCCCGGGGAGAGCGAACGAAGCGCTAATGGTGATACAAACTATACTACATCCACAAATCACAAGGTATAAAGCATCTAAATCCCATAATACAAAGAGAACTACAAATCTCAATTTCTTCAAATAAATACTAAGTCTCTCGAATAATTACAACAATCTAACTATCTCGTAAATAAATAAATATCCAAATGCTCTATACATCAAAATAAATGCTATCTTCACAACTCGTATTCTTGAATAATCTTCCCAAAAATAATCCACGTTAAAATCCATCTCCAATAAATCCCGAGCGCCCAAAATCTGCGCTAACCTGACACTAAAAGAAAATAGGGAGAAGTACACAATACGACAGGAAAGATGCTCAAGAACTATTAGCGGTGAATAAAGCGTAAAAATACGAGTACGAATATTCATATCAACGGGAATCTCATAAGCAATTATATCAATATAATATCTCACCAACACATTAACCGAGTCACTAGGCCTCACCATCGTACCATGCCTATGCATTTTTTAGCATATTCGGAAAATGAAATATTGGTGGGTGCCCAACCTCCTTGCCATATTATAATCTCATGACAACTTGCTCAACACCAAATATAATACCACGTGAATAAAAATTAGATTCGAACAAATATTTCCATATTTCAATGAATTTAGCAATTCAAATATGAGTCAATAATCAAAGAAAACAACGAGAATGATACTCGCGAGATTAAGGAGCATATTTTGTAAAACCCCATACCTCAAAATTATTACATGAATCATCACATATATTTCAGCCTCAAAATCTAATCACACCTTCACATTCCTCTCGGGAAAAAAATCAAATCTCGTTCTAGCCCAAACTCGAGAAAACACCAAATAAGCCTTCTAATCTAAGGTTGAAATCTTGAATAAGTTTGGGGCTATGGTTTGTATATGAAAGGGAGTAATTTTGAAGAGTTTTTCTTGTTGGAAAGTTTTACAAAAAGTGATTTGAAAAATCCATCAACGAATTAGTTGTTATATAAAGGAATAAGAGTTTGGTTAAGAAAAGAGTTCTAATTAGATACAAACATTAACAAAATTATTTTGCAAGATCGGATCGTTGGAATTGGATGAAATTTTATAGAGAATTAGCGGAAGACGAGAGGAAGCTTAAAAAATACTTCAGCTCGATTGGACCGTTCAATAATTTTCAATATTTTTTTTTGCTATAGAGTTTTATGTTTTGAGGACTCTAAGAGAGTTTTATATTTTGAGGACTCTTCTATATAATAAAAATTCAATTAAAACTCCATTTTAATTTTGATTTCAAAATCGTTTTGAAATTCTCGCTTTTAAAAATATTAACCAGCATACTTGAGCAATAAAAATAATTTTATCTCAAAATTTATTTTTCCTCTTTATTTCGAAAATACCCAAAAAATTACGCGGGTTGTTACACTTCCCCACTAACAATGGAGTTTCGCCCTCGGAATTCGCCGAATGCCTAACTCTCAAAACTCAGGCCAACAATCTCCAAAAGTAAACTCGTTACCAAAAATAAATTCCTCACATCTAATATAGATGCCTAACACGAAACGATCATCTAAAGATTCTATCTCCAAAAATACGAGCCACAAAAACGCAACAGACCCAAAACCCAAGTCCTGAGGGTGGTTGTATACCTAAGCTCTGATACCATTCTGTCACACCCCACCGGCCCGGGGAGAGCGAACGGAGCGCTACTGTCGATACAAGCTATACTACATCCACAAATCACAAGGTATAAAGCATCTAAATCCCATAATACAAAGAGAACTACAAATCTCAATTTCTTTAAATAAATACTAAGACTCTCGAAATAATAACAACAATCTAACTATCTCGTAAACAAATTAATCTCCAAATGCTCTATACATCAAAATAAGTACAATATTCACAACTTGTATTCTGGAATAATCTTCACAAAAATAATCCACGCTAAAATCCATCTCCAATAAATCCCGAGCGCCTAAAATCTGCGCAAACATGCCACTAAAAGAAAATATGGGAAAGTACACAATACGATTGGAAAGAGTCTCAACAAATATTAGTGGTGAATTAAGTGTAACAATACGAGTACGAATATTGAAATCAACGTGAATCTCATAAGCAATTAGATCAATATAATTTCTCACCAACACCTTAACCGAGTCACCAGGCCTCACCACCGTACCACGCCTATGCATTTTTCAGCACATTTAAAAAAAAAATATTGGCGGGTGCCCAACCTCCGTGCCATACTAAAATCTCATGACAACATGCTCAACACCAAATACAATACCATATGAATCAAAATTAGATTCCAAAAAATATTTCCAGATTCCAATGAATTTAGCAATTCATATATGAGTCAATAATCACAAGAAAACAACGAGAATGATACTCGCGAGCTTAAGGAGCATATTGTGTAAAACCCCAAACCTCAAAATCATTACATGAATCATCACATATATTTCAGCCTCAAAATCTAATCACACCATCACATTCCTCTCGCGAAAATAATCAAATCTCGTTTTAGCCCAAACTCGAGAAAACACTAAATAAGCCTTCTAATCTATGGTTGAAATCTTGAATAAGTTTGGGGCTAAGGTTTGTATATGAAAGGAAGTAATTTTTAAGAGTTCTTCTGGTTGAAAAGTTTGAGAAAAAGTAATTTGAAAACTCCATCCTCGAATTAGTTGTTATGTAAAGGAATAAGAGTTTGATTAAGAAATGAGTTCTAATCAGATACAAACACGAAAAAACATTATTTCGGATGATCAGACCGTTGGAATTGGATGAAATTTTACAGAGAATTAGTTGTAGACGAGAGGAAGGTTCTAAAAAAATTTCAGCTCGATCAAACCGTTCAATATTTTTAAATTTTTTTTTGCTAGAGAGTTTTATCTTTTGAGGACTCTAAGAGAGTTTTATATTTTGAGGACTATTCTATATAATAAAAATTCAATTAAAACTTCATTTTAATTTTGATTTCGAAACCATTTGAAATTTTCGCCTTTAAAATTTTCACCTTCATTTTAATTTTGGCATTTCCTTTTGCGTTAGGTAAATATAATACAAGTCGGAACATAATAATAATAATAATAATAATAATAATAATAATAATAATAATAATAATAATAATAATAATAATAATAATAATAATAACAACAACAACAACAACAACAACAACAACAACAACAACTACAACAACAACAACAACAACAACAATAATAATAATAATAATAATAATAATAATAATAATAATAATAATAATAATAATAATAATAATAATAATAATAATAATAATAATAATAATGCTGAGATTCTTCCCTCTCTTCTTTCTTTCTGCCTTTCTCGAAAAATCAAAATGTCAAAAAAAACTTCCCTCCTTTTATCATTAACATCAAAAACATTTCTTACTCCTTTTATAAAAAATAACCAAAACATTTTTCTTCTTATCATAAGTGTCAAAAATATTTTCTCCCTCCTTAAAAAAAACAAAAACATTTTTGTCCTCCCCTTTCCAAAAAATGTCAAAAACATTTTCCTCTGTTTAAATATAAATATTACTTCCTTTTATCTTTCCACAAAATAAATTCGAATCATTTTCCATCTCAGGTCGATCTCATACCTAACCCTTAGTCTGGCTCTCTAATTGCTTTGGTCCTCTGTCGAACCGCCACGAAGCTCCATCAGTTCTCATGCCACTTCCTCCAAGTCTGGAATCTACCTTCATTAACTTTCAATGGAGAATACAGACCACGTACTAAATGTGAAACCTAATTTGATGACTATTCTAGTCCAACTTGCAGCTAAGATTGATGACCTTCAATCCAAGTTTCATGAGATGAAATAAAATCAGATCCCTGTTCCTGAGGTCCTCTCCCCTCGTGCTATGGATCTACCAGCACCTAAGTCTGTTGGGCTCCCAGAAGAATATCATCACACTCCATGTGCCCCTCCTTCCATTGGGCCACCACTAATGTGACACCCTGTAACTTTGGCCCGATAATAATATAAAATAATACGAAATTTGAAAAAAAAATGGATTTAATTCTTTTTGTAATTTAATATGTTGGATTTTATTTATGGAAAATGGGATTTTAATCGGAATTGATATCGAGGGAGAAATCGGGTTTTTATTTAATATACGCATATTTTTGTGCGAAGTGGTGACCTGACCAGGACCGAATCGATTTGGCCTGGAGGGAGAACTGATTTGGCCTTGGAAGTGTTGACAGGTTTACGATTTTGTGATAGTTTGAGTTAATTAAAACTCTTTAATATTCTCCATATAAAAATTACTCGGGATTAGACTTTTTTGAACACTTTTTCACTAACTTTTAAGCCAGAAGTCTCCAACATTTTACCACACCTCTTTTATAAACCCTAGACCCAATTTAACTCAAGATTCAACCAAATTTTTGAAGGCTCAAACTGTATTTTTTCATGATTGTTCAAGAACTAGTCCTTATCAATTGTTCGAGAGGAACACAATCATTTAATCAGAATTTTAAACCCACTTTTCAGCAGGCATGAATACTTATATTCTTTCTCTTTAGTATTATGCATTTTAAGTATCGCCAAAATATTAAATTACACGTTTTCCTTAAAATAAATGAGAAACCTTCTATAAGGAAGGTGAAATCTATATTGGGACTATTTTTACGAAAAATCTTAATAAGAATTAAGACTCATAACCCTTTTGTGCTTAGGGTAGAGGTTGGATTCTTGTTAATATGGGCATAGGTTTACATGCAGAAAACTATAGCGGACTTATTTAAATTGAAAATGACCTGTGAATCCACATAAAATTATGCAAATGTGAAAAAAATTGTTGCGTGCCCTAAACTTATATGATGATGAAATTATATTAGTTGCATAAAATAAGTTGTTTAATTATGAAAATTAATTTAATGAATTAAATTATATTTATGTGTGATCGTATGAGAAATTATATAGAATTTGTTGATGATATATTATATGCAAATTATTGAATTAATTATATTTGCCACTATGGGAACGACAAAATTTTTGGGTAGTTATGCTCACCTTAATTTTAGGAGGACTTGGTAGGTATGAGACCAGTAAGTATGTCTTAGTCGTGGTTAATACTTTCTAGATATGGGACTAGTTAGTGTAGATTTTTATATATGAGATATTCTAGGGTGGGGTTAATTTTTGTGTTGTTCTGTTAAATTGATAGTCTAGGCGCAAGACTCAAAGGAAATTAAAGGCAGGGATTTATCCTATACGCTAGGGTATAGCGTGCTTGTGTTTTGGAGACCTCTAGGTATGGGACTAGGGATAGGTTTGAGGATTTATACTCAATAATAGGGTGGGGCTAAAATAATATAATAAGAGATTGAGAAATTGAGAATTAATACCTAAGATAATAAGCGGGTAATAAAAATGGATTTGCGGTGCGAGTATATGAAGGGTAGATAGAATTATGGCCAACTGACTATAAAGATGTCGGTGTTTGTTGGCGTCACAAGTATCTGCGGGGTTGACATAATACAAGCCAACTGACAATAGTGACGCGTCGTGCGTGAAACCTCACGGGTATATGCAGAGCTGAAAGAATACGGGTTAACTAGCTATAGTGAGGGGAAGGTGTGTAGTGGACCGATAAGGGGTGAACTAGCCATAGTGGTTGTGACACTCCGCCAAATAAAATACTGGGTGATCAGTCCTATATCAAATTGAATAGGATTCTCAAATGGTTTCATTCTCAGCATCACTATCAAAAACCATTTAATTACTAATAACCTATTAGGCCTTGTGTCAAATTCTAAACTTTTTTAATCTCTTTAAACTAAACGCACAAGTAAATAAATTCATATAAAGATATGAACAACAGCTGAAATGAATAAATAATAACCGATAACTCTCGGTACAACAATATATATAACCATATCAAAGGGGCGTAAAATAAAGATGACACACATAAATAAAAAGAAAATAATTGGGCAATATGCCCGAATATCACAATTATACCTCCTATCTAGATCACAAGGAGAGAAGCGTCTAAATAATTTCCTGCCAACATCCACAGATGTGGAAGAAACGTCTGACTCGAAAGAATAGTCATCCAGGCTTCCCTGTGTCCGGACACCTAAAAAGTATATAAAGGAGGAGAAAAAGAAAATAGATACGGGTCAGAGCCCGATTTTCAAAAAATATTTTAGCAAGTTCTTAACATACCTTAATATTTAAAATATGATACTCTCCATATTTAAACTGGTGTCACACTCACATGAGATACCCCTCACCTCTCATCTAACAGTGCACACCTAGGGCATTTATTTTAAAACACCCTAGTTATCTATCCAACCTAACTAGCATCTCATAAAACTCCCAAGTCACTATACGCTAAAACTTACCCCGCATAATGTATCAAATATTCTAAGCTATCGCCCAAGCTTATACATTATAATCTCTCACTTATTATGCATTCCTTCATTTTGAATAACTTTCACTAGTTATACAATATTCACATTTTAGTGTTAATAGCCTCATATATAATATTCTAATATTTATGTACGTATATCACATATTTATTCCGAATTTTATACTCTCGTATGATCCATAAATTTATCTAACATTCCATTGTTTTGTTTTGTCCGTATATATATGTATTCACATCTCATATATATACAATATACTATACACATCCAGTATATCCATACATATATATCACACACTATATAAGTATAATAACCATCCCTTAGAGCTATAACTCAATGGATACAGTCTCTATAATGCTATCATCCTCCAGGGAGAAAACACATTGACCCCGAAAATCGAGACGGGATCTGACACCGCCCCAAATCAAAACCACAACGTATGGGAAATGGTCATAGTTTCTCACCGAAAATGAGAATGAAACATACCCACCACGTCTCACCACTGATAAAAATCACATAATATAAAAATGGACGTTGTGACCTGGGGACTATATGCTCCCTGCTCCTCAAGCCAGGGTCCTCGCCCACATAGCGAAACTTCCCCTGATAGCACTAGAGGGGTATGCTTCACATTAATATATCATTCACACACATATATATTAATAATCACATCATATATATACTTTCATATACCCGTATATATATATATATATATATATATATATAGATATCCATACTTATATATCACACACTATATAAGTATAATAACCATCCCTCAGAGTTATAACTCAATGTATGTAGTCTCTACAATGCTATCATCTTGTAGGGAGAACACACATCGACCTGGGAAACCCAGACGGGATCTGACACTGACCCAAATCCAAACCACAGCTTATGGGAAACGGTCATAGTTCCTCACCAGAAATGAGAACGAAACATACACACCATGTCTCACCCCTGACAAAAATCACACAATATAAAAATGGACATTAAGACCTGGGGACTATACGCTCTCTGCTCCTCAATCCAGGGGCCTCACCCACATCACGCAACTTCCCCTGATAGAACTAGAGGGGTATACTTCACATAAATATATCCTTCACACACAGATATATTCATAATCACATCATATACATACTGTCTCTCTCTCTGTCTCTCTCTCTCTGTCTCTCTCTCTCTCTATATATATATATATATCACATCAAGTCCGGTTATCATGCCTATCTCTCAGGGCATTACCCTATAATCCTGAATATACCAATTCGTATTAATCAATAAGTATACACACAACTTATTTTAATCCCATGATTATTCACTCACTTATGATACAATTCTCACATAAATGTATATTCCTAAATAATAACTTATCACCACTAGCTAGTATTCTAATTTCATCCTACTCGCCCTTAAGATTTACACATATTTATTCAGCATATACATAAATATTCTACCCATATATATAATTTACATATATATTCTACACGCATAAATATATATGTATGAATTCGTCGAATAATTCACCGAATGTCATTCATCTAAATAATTCTTAAAATTTATAGCCCAGATTTCATTCCCACTAATCCCAAGGGTCCCATATCTCTCATTTAATCATATAGAGGTCCTCACTTTCTATTTATGATCCCCTAGTATTTATCTCCAAAAGGAATTCTTTTTTAATCCTTTTGAATCCAAGAAAATCTCTCAAATCGTTCTGCCAAAATCGAATCGAACCCATGGCCCTAAAAACAAATCGATCCGATTCCAAACAAATGAACCGAACCATACTACCAAAAAACGAACTGGTTCGATTATCTGATCAGTTCGAGAGTTCATCTTCTTCTCAAATTCCAAAATTTATGATTTTTATCCTCACCAACCATTATTATAAACACGTACATACTTAGATATACCCAACAGACTAATTTATTATTGGGATTCATCAAGTTAATTAAGATTTAAACACTATCTTAATTAAACCCTAGATTTCCATTCAACGTTTTCAATTTCTTACCAAAATTTACACCATTAACATGGATTTTAACCTAGATTTCATATGGAGTTAATATCACAATAATTTATATGAAATAAATTCTCAAAAACCCATTTTTCATTCAATAATCACAACCCAAATCATATAGTTTTTACACCAACAATAATATGAATTATAAACACGCTAAAATGATTAAGGCAAGTTAAACACTTGTCTGGTTGGATAAATCCGACGATCTCGTGCCGAAATCTGCAAGAGCTTGGATGGAGTCTCCTATTATTCTCCCTTTTCTTCATTGTTTCTTTTCTTTATTCTTTCTTTCTTTCCTCCTCTCTTTCTCACGGCTTATATGAGAATAAGTAAGTGTTATCCCTTATTAAACCCAAAATCCACTCGTATACACAAATACGAGTCCCTACTGATCCAAAACGTCCTCGGAACCCAACCATTACCCATGGGTACTCCATTTAGACTATCATGTCCCTTGCAAGATCAACCATGCACTCGAAATTCCCATCCGAGTCACATAATAAAAATCCACATCTTAAACCAAACACATCTCCACACGTGTTTTTCGAATAAAATAACATCACTTATCTCTTTTATTCACTTGCTACACGGAAAAAAGTCCATCTCATTTACTTTAAATTTTCAAATTATTAAATTACACCCTCTCATGTAATTTAAATGTCTATAAATGTACGGGGTATTAAATTCCCCCCCCCCCCCACCCCCTACAAGAGAATTTCGCCCTCAAAATTCTGCAAGATCGGTACCAAAGACTTTGGATCACAACCACACCACCTGCTCTAATACCCGGAATCAAATCATACCAACATAAGGGTCACTTCACTATACACCCGCTAGTGGCACCCACCTGAAAAAAGGCTGCTCACTATAGCTCCAGCTTACAACGAGATTACCCTAAAATTTCACACCGATATTTTCCACCAATCTTAAGGCCTTACCTCAATAACGACATGTTACACATTATGCAATACCAACAACATCCAAATAAAATGAGCCTATAAGTCACTGGCTCTATCACCTCAATTCCATTGGAAGACTGGACATCACTAAGTGCCAACTTCCTGTGTCCATCCCAACACAAATCTCCCATCCTGAGAGAAACTATAAGAACATCGGACCACTCCTATCGGCCCTTTATGTCTCGTTTCATGACGATGTAACTCTTACGATGCTCAAAAGTCTCCTCAAAATAGTTTGTGGACAATGCCCCTCTCGACGACGGACTCTAAATCACGTCCAATCCAAAAGTCTATTTATTCCCTCACCTCTAAAAAACTAGAGGGAGAATAACTAGGCTTTCCCACACAAAACCTTTATAGGCACCTTGTCCACAACAAACAGGTATGAGTAAATACACACAACTCTACCAATCGGTAATTTCTCTCCCAATTATCGTACCATGCTTTACTTAAATTACAAGTTAGGTCACTTGCGGAAGTGAAGTAACCACAGTGACTCCAGAATCACATTCATTCCACTTTACTAGTCTTCAATCACCTCCCGTCTACTCATTGGTCCATAGGTGACACGACTTGTCCAAAACAAAACATTATCCCCTCTACTTCATGAAAATCCCTATCGAAGGTGGGGTTCAAGGATCTTCATCCTAATTCATAACAATATTGGGTGGCACCATGCACCGGTGTAATCCTTCTTTACCAGACTATTTACCCATTTCGTCACTGAAATTGTGGACTTGATACAAAATTGTTTGGCTGATCATCTCAAACCAACTTATTTACATCTGTGCATGGTGAACCCAAAGAAAATCTCACTACATCTCATTTAACACCAATTTCCACTTATAACATCTCACATTAAGTGGAACTTTATACTTCCCCTAATTCCCTGAGGTGTATAAAAAGTCTTGGCCCTTGCAATTTTTTGCGAGAATGCACATTTCTAGGCCCGTTTATCTTTACGCGCAAGCCACTCTCAACATTCAAATGAGTAGGACTCCACTCAACTTTCACACAATACTTGGATTTTCCTCTTCTCAAAAGATATTATTTTTTAATGGCTTCCCACAACCTTTCAACCCATCTCGGGTGTGCCAACTCTCATTGCACACATATACTTGGATTATCTTCCTTCTCACACGGCGTTCAATCCATCATGCTATTCTAGCTTGTTTATAACTGTCCCATGGACATATATTTCATACGTCTATTCCCATGTCCTCCTATCTCGGGAGATTTGAAATCATCTAACCAGGTCCACCACACACCCTATAATCCATGCTTATTTCCACAACATTGGCCTCGCATTCTAGACGTGGCTATAACACATGGGTATTATCAATCACCTCATAAATAAAAATTTAATTCTCCAAGACATTGTTCCACCCTTTCAACTCGTGGTGAAAAACTAAAATTCCAGTGCTCTCTCAGGGCACTACCGACTCCACTGACTTTATTATATATAATATCACTCAGCTCAGAGTGTTTTCTCCACACTTTCCACCGATAAACGTTCGAAACTGAATGTGACACCCCTCCCAATTAAATATCAGGTGATCAGTCCTTTATAAAATTTATAATAGAATGTTCGGTTGGTTCATTCTTAGCATCACTGTCGAAAACTTAAATCCACTTAATTACCTTACATTTAATTAATCTAGTGTCAACACATTTTCCAATTTAATTTGAAACCAATTAATTCAATTCATTTCTGAATATTGAATTATAAACCACACACCAGAAATGAATGCTGATTGAATTAAATACTGAATACTTAAGACCCGATAAAGCCTTCCAGTTGAAAGTCACAAACAAAACCGTAATAAATACTCAATCCAACAGAAATGAACTACAATGGAACTAAGTACAATCCCGCTAATGAGGATGGGCGACACATGACCGAACTGGAATATATGAATTAGGAACTGAATAAAATGAAAGAAGCGTCTAATCTCAATGTCCCGCAACTTCCACAGTAGTTGTAACTCGGGAAACCATCCAAGTATCTAGAACCAATCTACCTGTGGCTAGTCACCTGTACTAATATATATATATATATATATATATATATATATATATATATATATATATATATAGCAAAAGAGAGAAGAAATACAAGAAATGGGTCAGAGCCCGAGGTGTAAAAATGGTTTAGCAAGTATTTAAAACGGGTTTTTTAAACAAGTCTTATACGCATGTTAGTTATCGAACTCTCACATGAGTTTCTCACCTCTCATCTATTGTGCATGCCTAACGTACATCTAATCTTTCCCTACTTATACCTCCCAGTCTAACTAGTTAGAAACCATACTAATACTAACTATGCTCACTACTAGTATTTTCGTATCGCCCATACAATATGCTATTCAGATAGTTTATCTCACATACTAAGTTTAATTATTCACCGTTTGAATGGTTAATCTTTTATCTACTAAGATTATTTCCATTTTATCTACTATACTCATAAAGTAAAAAATAACCCAAGTACCCTCATACATATATATTCTCATCATCCTTATATATATACACTAATCCTGCACCTTTAGGCTAAGACCACTTAGTGCAATGTAATGATTATTATTATTACCAAGTCTACTAATTTCACATAGTAGAAATATTCACAAGTTCATATATATATATATATATATATATATATATATATATATATATATATATATATATATATATATATACTAATTCTGTACCCCCAGACTAAGACCCATTAGTGCACCTATCGAGAAAATCTTCCATCCCCGAGTTAGCACCCGTTAATGCACCTATCAATAATAATCCAGCACCCCCGGGTTATCACCGATTAGTGCGCCTATCAAGAGAATCCTGCATCCCCGGGTTAACACCCATTAATGCACCTATAAATAATAATCCATCACCCCCGGGTTATCATCCATTAGTGTGCGTAAGAATAATCATCCTTGTACCCCTGGGTTATTACCCATTAGTACACTTAACAATAGAGTTTCTGCATCCCCCAGTTATCACTCATTAGTGCGCTTAACTATAAGATTCTTACACCCCCGGGTTATCAACCATTAGTGATCTTAAAAATAATATCGCATAATAGGCATACACACGTCCTATTAAGATTTATAGGTATTTCCCCACCTACATATATACTTATCATACGTATTTTAATCTCAACGCTATGTATAGTGTAAATATTTAGATTACTATCTCTCTCGTAATCTCCAAGGTATCTTCTCTCTATACTGAAATAATTAAAGTATTAATTCTCACATACTTTTTTCTGAAATTCTGTCTTGCTTAAGTTTACTATCGGACTTTTTCTCTTACACTAAGAAACCGGTAAACCCAAATTTAGACTTAAAGAAAAATCCTATAAATTCCCTTTGTCGCTCGATCTAGATGGCATGTCGTTTGAATGACTACCACGTGTCGCTCGAGCGACTTCTCGCGAGATTGCACTGTTTGTCTTCCCGCACAGATTTTCAGCATTTTCACCATTTTTTTAACCTAAAAACTCTAAGATTCAACACCCAATGCCTCATCATCAATACCCATCCGCACATAACAGAATATTCATCATTCCTAACATCCTAGGATCATTAATTCGTCATCAATAATCATAATTATAAAAAATCCTCAAATTAATTCACATGAAGCCTACTTTCCAAAATTCCAATTAAAGAACCTAATCAACCTAGATTATTTCATCAATATATATGATTCAATTTCATGATTTATCCTCTATAAAAATAAAGGAATATCATCAACTAATTAACCCGGTCCTTAATCATAATTTAAATCACCAATTTTCACCCAATTAACATGTAAATGATGATTAATTTCACCTATTCAAACATGAGTATGATTATTGCTAAAAGAAATCCAGTAATAAACACTTGCCTCGAATATGATGGTCTGATCCGTTAGTGATGTTGGTATATACGCGTTCCTTTCTTCTCGATCTACGCATTGGTGGTGGTTATTGTGCAAGGTGGTGATACTTTGGCCTTCCCTCTTGGAAATTGGTTCTCCCTCACACCCTCTATGGACGTTCTTTCCTTTCTGTGTCTCACAACCCCAAATTTTTGTCCATTAATTAAACCCAAAAATAAAATTTACCACAAAGTCGGGACGCCGGTTAGGCCTAAAATTGCATCGAGACCCAAACTAAACATCCGGGTATACTATTTTGACTATCTCGACCTGTGGTACCCCGACTAATTAAATACCGGGCGATCACTCCTTTATTAAATTAAATCAAGGTAAACAGTTGGTTCATTCTCAGCATCACTGTCGATAAAAAAAAAAATTCCAATTTAACACCCTAAATAATTAAGCTAAGTGTCAAAAACATTTTTCATACAAACTTCCAAATTTTAATTAAAGAAAAGATTTATATACACAAAACAACATTTCTACGATATAGAATCACACCACGATGAACTAAAATAAAACCATACATTCGTCAATCGAATGTCAACATAATAAAACTAAAAATCATAAACCATCCTGAATAAATCCCGTATAACAATAGTGGAATAACTGAAATATAAAAAATCCCAACAATAAATGAAATGATGAAAAGGGCGACACGTGCCCAATAAATGAGAGTAGTAGGAGTGGAGTCAATAACAGAAGCCGTCTACTCAAGTGACCTGCAACTCCCACCTAAGCTGCAGCTCGTTCTTCTCAAAGGATCCGAAGCAAGACGCCCCTGTGGCTGGGCACCTGAAAATATACATATATATACACAAGAGAGAGAGAGAGAGAAAAAGAAACGGGTCAGGGCCCGAATGTGTGTTTGATTTTAAAATACGTTAAGCATGTATTTAAATTGATACAGGCTAATGCAACAACATATTAGTGCGTCTCTCTCTTGAGAAATACTCACCTCTCTTCTAATGTGCACACCTATCGCACTAACCTTCCCCACGGTTCGTTTTAACAACTAACATACTAGTCTTTCTATAAACATTAACTTAACTTAGATTACCCGCAAGATTTACAATTCACGACTTCATTTTAAAAGGTGTTCCAATTTGTAACCAAAATTCTCTATTCTTTTTTTTTTACTTTATAAAAACGATGAAGTTTTCCAGTGACATATTATACTTTTCAATATAAGTATTTAATAATATGCGTTAACAACTATGTTTTACTATCACATTGCAGTAGACAGTTTCAATTGTCATAATCTCATATATATATATATATTATCTACTCGTATAATATATATATATAACAGCACCCCGAACAACTATGGTGCATGCATACTTCCACTATCCACCCCATACCACTCAAATAGGGGGAATACAAATTCGGAATCACTCTCGAATTGTATTAACACATATACAAACAGTATCGAGGCGAAGCATAGATTCCAAGTCTCTAAGAGGATGGCACATACTCGCGTCTCTTAGGACCGTCTGAACTATCAATTTGATAGCCTGTACCAAGGATATCTATCTTCTAGGGTACAATTCAATATCCCCCATAAAGGTCCCATCGAGATAAGACAGTCCCAGCGCGGTAACCTCAAGAATAGCAAGTAGCGCGGTATGTTTTTCACATGTATATAATATATGTACACACAATCATATAAATATACCATTTTCATATTAATATAGGTTCTTCCCATCACCCGTAATTATCCCGTTTATCCTTAATTTCACAATTATAGAATTACGTATAAGATTTTATTCCTAACCTTAACTCGAAGGGTTTTCTCACTCATTACCTAACCCTCATGGATTATATCCTCGCAAATCTGAAATTTAGTAAGTGACCTTATTTGATTCCAACGTAACTCTCTTACGCACCTCACAATTAAATTTCATAAATCTACCAACCTAAAGTACATATCCCATAAATACCATTCTCGTTGAAGATTAAAGGTTCTAACATTTATCCATATATCCTACTGGTCCTCAATATCTCCCAAATCATTTTATTTAGAATGCCCAAAGGTTATTCCACGATAAACTTAATTTAACTAATTAAACAAGAGAAATAGGAGTCTGCCAGGAGGGGTTGATCGATCGAAGCTTGGGGCTCGATCGATCGAACCTTCGATCGATCGAAGCTCTATGCTCGATCGATCGATAAAGCAGTTCTGGGCAAAAATTCTGCCGAAATTGCAGTGACGGGATTGATTAAAGTTCTTCATCAAAACTCATATTTTCCAACACTAATCGACCCAAAAAGTCTACTACTAACATTCTAACATAATTCCAGATATCTTTAACGTTCAGCATGCGTGTATACATCATTAAACATGGTTAAACAACCTAAAATTTCATCTAATCATCAAGAACCCTAAAGTTTTCTTAACTTTTGTTCTAATCAGTTTTCTCCAGAATTTCCTTCTAACAAATCATTACAAATTCGTGGGTTAATCATCTACTTCACATAATATTTCCAGAATATGGTTATAATGATTTCTACATGCAAATCCCAATCAAAATTGGGGTTTTCTTCCATGGATTATACTCTTAATCATTCCTACACTAATATGAATATTGCACCAACGAAAATACGCAAGTTAAACACTTTCCTGGGATTTCAGAGGTCTGGTTTCCTGCTGATATTGGTGTGGTTGCGTTCTCCTCCTCGCGATCTACACGTTGGTGGTGACAGCGGTGCAATCGGTGGTGTTTTGGGCCTTGAATCACCTTGAGAGCTCTCTCCTCTCTTCTCCAATGGCCGTTCTAGGGTTCTGAATGTTCTAACCCTAAAAGGCTGACTTAAATGGCTGCTAAGGATGGCTGAAATTCGTGGGTTTAATTACCCTATTTTGTAAAATGACCAAAATGCCCTCCCGGGTCACTAATTAGGCCTAAAAACACCTCGAGGCCCGAACTAAACCCCCGGGTACACTTTTCTGACTATCTCGGCCCTTCCGGACGCGTTGGCGCACTCAAAATGACCATACGGACAACTTATAAAATATTCCCTTTTTAATTAACATAATTAGTCCCGACGTGACACGGGCACGTCCCGACTTAAATTTCCGAAATAGTCATTTAATTTACTTATGACATTCAATATAACCAATATAATATATTACTATGCTCATTAGTAATATTCAACAAGTTTCCCATAATTACTAACTCTAGTCACGTTAATAATTATAACATAATTAATTTTCGGATTTTTATTAAATAAATCATCACATTAAATTTAGTAAATCCCCAAATTAAATATAGCATAAAAATACGGGGTATTACATACTTCCCCCTAATAACGGAATTTCGTCCCGAAATTCGGAAAATAAGGCATACCTGGTAAAAACAACTCTGGATATCTCTCGCGCCTATCTGCCTCACGCTCCCAAGTGGATTCCTCCACATTATGATGCTCCCACTGGACTCGCACAAGTGGAACTACTTTCGACCTCAATCTCCTCTCACTATAGTCTAGAATAGCCACTGGTCTCTCTTCGTAAGAGCTATCCGACTGTAAGTCAATCTCATCTATCGCAATGTGCGTATGGGCCATATCATCCCGAAGATATCGTCTCAGCGACGAGATGTGGAATACATCGTGGATGCGATGTAAATGTTCTGGCAATCCCAACATGTATGCTACCGGCCCAATCCTCTCGATGATGGGAAATGGTCCTACGTACCTCGGAGCCAACTTCCCCTTCTTCCCGAACCTCATCACTCCTTTCATAGGAGATACACGCAACAACACTTGATCTCCCACATTAAACTCCCGGAAGAACCGTTTCGCATCGGCGTAGCTCTTCTGCCTGTCTTGGGCTACCCGAATACGACTCCTGATTATCTCAATCCTCGCGGAGGTCTCCTGAATCACTTCTGGCTCTAATAACTTGTTGTCCCCCACCTCGAGCCAACAAGTTGGAGAACGACAAGGCCTTCCGTACAAAGCCTCAAATGGAGCCATGCCAATCGTAAATTGATAGGAGTTATTATAAGCAAACTCTACCAGTGGAAGGTGTGGCTCCCAACCTCCTCTTGAAGAGCAGAGTAAGGATAAAAAAAAAATTCAGCTCGATCAAACCGTTCAATATTTTTAAATATTTTTTTTTGATATAGAGTTTTATGTTTTGAGGACTCTAAGTGAGTTTTATATTTTGAGGACTCTTCTATATAATAAAAATTCAATGAAAAATCCATTTTAATTTTGATTTCGAAACCTATTGATATTCTCGCCATTAAAAATAATAACCAACATACTTGAACAATAAAAATAATTTTATCTCCAAATTTATTTTTCCTCTTTATTACGAAAATACCTCAAAAATTACGCGGGTTGTTACACTTCCCCACTAACAATTAAATTTTGCCCTCGAAATTCGCCAAATGCCTAACTCTAAAAAAATCAGGCCAACAATCTCCAAAAATAAAATCGTCACCAAAAATAAATTCCTCACATCTAATCTAGATGACTAACACGAAACGATCATCTTAAGATTCTATCTCAAAAAATACGTGCCATAAAAACACAGCAAACCCAAGGCCCGAGGGTGGTCTTATACCTAAGCTCTGATACCATTCTGTCACACCCCCCCCCCCCCACCCGGGGAGAGCGAACGGAGCGCTACTGTCGATAAAAACTATACTACCTCCACAAATCATAAGGTATAAAGTATCTAAATCCCATAATACAAAGAGAACTACAAATCTCAATTTCTTCAAATAAATACTAAGTCTCTCGAAAAAATTACAACAATGTAACTATCTCGCAAACAAATAAATCTCCAAATGATCTATAGATCAAAATAAATACAATCTTCACAACTTGTATTCTCGAATAATATTCCCAAAAGTAATCCACGCTTAAAATACATCTCCAATAAATCCCAAGCGCCCAAAATTCGCGCTAACCCGCCACTAAAAGAAAATATGGGGAAGTACACAATACGACAGGAAAGGGGCTCAACAAATATTAGCGGTGAATTAAGCGTAACAATACGAGTACGAATATTGAAATCAACGTGAATCTCATAAGCTATTATATCAATATAATTTCTCACCAACACCTTAACTGGGCCACCAGGCCTCACCACCGTATCACACCTATGCATTTTTTAGCACATTCGAAAAAAGAAATATTAGCGGGAGCCCAACCTCCGTGCCATATTAAAATCTCATGACAACATGCTCAACACTAAATATAATGCCACATGAATCAAAATTAGATTCCAACAAATATTTCCAGATTCCAATGAATTTAGCAATTCAAATATGAGTCAATAATCACAAGAAAACAACGAGAATTATACTCTTGAGATTAAGGAGCATATTGTGTAAAAGCCCATACCTCAAAATCATTACATAAATCATGAAATGTATTTCAGCCTCAAAATCTAATCACGCCATCACGTTCCTCTCGCAAAAATAATCAAATCTCGTTCTAGCCCAAACTCGAGAAAACACCAAATAAGCCTTCTAATCTAAGGTTGAAATCTTGAATAA
Source organism: Sambucus nigra (assembly GCA_949130495.1). NCBI lineage: Eukaryota > Viridiplantae > Streptophyta > Magnoliopsida > Dipsacales > Adoxaceae > Sambucus > Sambucus nigra. The sequence goes on from OX422209.1 coordinate 257,165,995, forward strand.
GTTTGGGGCTATGGTTCGTATATGAAGGGGAGTAATTTTGAACAGTTCTTCTGGTTGAAAAGTTTGACAAAAAGTTATTTGAAAACTCCATCCACGAATTAGTTGTTATGTAAAGGAATAAGAGTTTGATTAAGAGAAGAGTTCTAATCAGATACAAACACTAAAAAACTTTATTTCGGACAATCGGACGGTTTGAATTGGATGATATTTTACAGAGAATTAGATGAAGACTAGAGTAAGGTTCGAAAAAAATTTCATCTCGATCGAACCGTTCAATATTTTTAAATATTTTTTTTTTGCTATAGAGTTTTATGTTTTGAGGACTCTAAGAGAGTTTTATATTTTGAGGACATTACTATATAATAAAAATTCAATTAAAACTCCATTTTAATTTTGATTTCGAAACCGTTTGAAATTCTCGCCTTTAAAAATAATAACCAACATACCTGAGCCATAAAATTAATTTTATCTCAAAATTTATTTTTCCTCTTTATTCGAAAATACCCCAAAAATTACGCGGGTTGTTACACTTCCCCACTAACAATGGAATTTCGCCCTCGAAATTCGCCAAATGCCTAACTCTAAAAAATCAGGCCAACAATCTCCAAAAATAAACTCGTTACCAAAAATAAATTCCTCACATCTAATATAGATGCCTAACACGAAACAATCAACTAAAGATTCTATCTCCAAAAATACGTGCCACAAAAACGCAACAGACCGAAAATCCAAGACCTGAGGGTGGTCGTATACCTAAGCTCTGATACCATTTTGTCACACCCCGCCCGCCCGGGGAGAGCGAACGGAGCGCTACTGTTGATACGAACTATACTAAATCCACAAATCACAAGGTATAAAGCATCTAAATCCCATAATACAAAGAGAACTACAAATCTCAATTTCTTTAAATAAATTCTAAGACTCTCAAAATAATTACAACTATCTAACTATCTCGCAAACAAATAAATCTCCAAATGCTCTATACATCAAAATAAATACAATCTTCACAACTTGTATTCTCGAATAATCTTCCCAAAAATAATCCACGCTAAAATCCATCTCCAGTAAATCCTAAGCACCCAAAATTCGCCCTAAACTGCCACTAAAAGAAAATATGGGGAAGTACACAATATGACAGGAAAAAGGCTCAAAAAAGATTAGCGGTGAATTAAGCGTAACAAAACGAGTACGAATATTCAAATCAACGTGAATATCATAAGAAATTATATCAATATAATTTCTCACCAACACCTTAATCAGGTCACCGAGCCTCACCACCGTACCGCGCCTATGCTTTTTTTAGCACTTTCGGAAAAAGAAATATTAGCGGGTGCCCAACCTCCGTGCCATATTAAAATCTCATGACAACATGCTCAACACCAAATATAATACCACATGAATCAAAATTAGATTCCAACAAATATTTCCATATTCCAATGAATTTAGCAATTCAAATATGAGTCAATAATCCCAAGAAAACAACGAGAATTATACTCGCGAGATTAAGGAGAATATTGTGTAAAATCCCATAACTCAAAATCATTACATGAATCATCACATATATTTCAACCTCAAAATCTAATCACACCATCACGTTCCTCTCGCGAAAATAATCAAATCTAGTTCTAGCCCAAACTCGAGATGACACCAAATAAGCCTTGTAATCTAAGGTTGAAATCTTGAATAAGTTTGGGGCTATGGTTTGTATATGAAAGGGAGTAATTTTGAAGACTTTTCTAGTTGAAAAGTTTGAGAAAAATTTATTTGAAAAGTCCTGTAACAACCCGCCCTTTTGGAGACAATTAAATTCCATTATTAAGTTTAAATTGGAATTTGGAGAATTTCTCGAAATAGTGATTTTTGGAATTTTCGAGGATTTAATGATTTTCGATGGGCGTTGTATTTATTTTTGGGACTAAATATGTCGAAGTATTTTAATTATATGTCTCTGTGGAGAAAAGTGACGAAAGAGCTAAGATTTTTATTAGAAACCTGGATTTACTTTTATGGGTTAGAATAGCGATTTGCAGTTAAGACCTCAGATGGAAATTTCAACTGCACCATGAGTCTCGAAATGTCCGAGATAGTAAAAAATGAGTGTTCGATTGTCGAAAGTGAGTTCCGGGTAATTTTGGAGTTAAACGGGCTCGTAATTGAGTAAACGAGACATTTTTGGGTTTTAAGGGGTTAAACCCTTTTCTCTATATATAAAGAGAACGAGAAAAGAGAAAAGAAGGAAGAAAGAGAGAGAGAAGGAGAGAAAAGAGGAGAAGTGGGGAAAACTCTGGCCAAACTCCGTGAGATTCAGCTCGAGGTCGTCGGATTTCATCATCGAGGCTAGTATTTACTTGCTTTATTTCATTTTGTGCATCCCTCTCATATCACAATTGGTATAAACATGATTTTAGGGTTAGAACCCTTAAAATAAATTTGGTAAAATTTGGATATGAGTTTACAAATTTATGTAATGTAAACTCTTAATGATTTCTAGTATTAAAACCATGTTAATGGAGGATAAAATGAAATTGAAATGGGAGAAATGCCCAAACCTAGGTTTTATGGACTTTAGGGTTCAAATCCAAGAGATATGGGTTAATACCCAAAAATAATTGATGTGTTAGTTGTAAAACATGGATTATATGTTTATTGAGTTGTTGGATAAGCTTAGAAACAACAAAAATGGAGAATAATGGAGGTTTGGAAAATTTTTGAAGATAATGAATAGTGACCTAAGTGTTAACCGAATCGATTCGGCCAGGGCTAATCAATTCGGCTCTTGGTCAAAAAATGAAATTTGTAGATCTCTTCGACGCGGTCACGTGGGCACCGACCGCGTATTTTTCTTATTTTTTTTGGATTTATAGTGATTTTTCTACGGAAATCTGTCCGAGATAAAAATAGTTAGTCAGAAATTAAGACTAAAATTATTTAGAGATAAATATTAGGGGTTTTCAAAAAGGATTTTTAGGACCTCTAAAGAATTTGAGGAGATATTAAAACTTTGGGTTTGTTGGAATAAATCCGAGTTATAATTTAAATGTTGAGTTGATTAAATTTTGGGTATTGGGTTATATATAAAAACCCTAAGAAGATTTAGGAATTTCGGACAAGCCAAATCGATTCGGACAGGACGAATCGATTCGGTAAGAGACAGTTTGAAAGTAGAACCATTTTGAATCGATTCGGATAGGGAGAATCAATTCGGGGGCCAGCGAATCGATTCGAGCATGCCGAATCGATTCGGTCCTGGTAAAATTTTAAGGTTTTCTCCTTTTAAGGTTTTGGGAGATTTAAACTATGGTTTTGGAGATTATTATTGAGGATTATAGATATCACATTAGGACTCCTAGATAATGGTATTGAGGGTGAATAAACGCCGGGATGAAATAAGAAAACCTTGGATCAATTTAGAGTGTGATCTGGGGTATGGAGTTAATTAATGTTTTGCGATAAGAGACATTTGGGTTGATGTATAAGTCCTCAAATGAAATTAAGGTATTTTGTTAGCTATAAAAGTAAGAGAAAACTTTGGGTTTAATATCATGCATATATGAAAGCATGATTATGATTCCTCGAGAGAATCTTTGGGATTATTGGTCATCGATAGATGGTTTGGCAAATATGGCCATTTTTATATATTCAGGGAGGAATGTATGGTATATATATATACTATGTGATTAAGTATATATGATATGATATAAATGATTTTGAAAATATATAGATGTATATTTTCAAAATGGGAAAAAGGTAAATGATTTTCATAATTAATAAATTATGGTTACACACCTCCCTAAATCGCTATCATAAGGGAAGTTGTGTGCGTTATGGTGATGCCCCCTGGCTAATAAATGCTGGGTGGCTATAGTCCTATAGGCCATATGGGCGATTATTGTTTATTGCGCTGGTTAGGGGATTTTGGGTGTGGTCTTGACTTTCTCGCAGGCATATGGACACTTCCCGACGTTGGTAGGTTCCCAGGTTGTCTTGTTTGATAGGCCCTGGAAGATGATATCCATTTAGGGGCGCGTCCAGTGGGGAAACCCGGAGGGGTGGTCTTAGTTTTATTAAAGCAATTTATGATAATAAATTGGATTTAATTTACATTTCCTGAGTATAAAAAGGGAAATGGGATAAAGGTTCGGTTTCGGTAACACTCCCGGATGGAAGAAGGGACGTGGAAGCATATGGTATGATCAAAGAATTTTTATGATAATGAAAACGGCTTTGAATACATTTCCTGAGTGTAAAAAGGGAAATGGGATGGTATGAAATGGAAAAGCATTTTTATGATAATAAAACTGGCTTTTCAAAAGTATATGATTTGTTAAAGCAATTCATGATAATGAATTGGCTTTTATATTTACATTTCCAGAGTATAAAAAGGGAAATGGGAATTTTTGAGAAAATGAAAGTATCGATAAATACTTGATATATGAACCCTCATTCCGGGAGATAGATCCGGATATTTATGGTAAAATGTATATGTATATATGGATGAATCGAGTACCGAGGGTCTAATGGATCCCGAAGATCGACCTTGCCGCATATTAGTGTATCGGGGGGATTCCTTGTTTTGATTTCGCTTTGTGAGACACCCCACGCAGGAACATGGCATAGCGTTGAGACTGGGGTGAAGTTTAGCCCTTAGTACTTGGACTATCTGAGGTAGATAGTGGTTGGGTGATAGACTAGTTTAGCAGGGTAGCTTGACTTGAAGGTTTTATATAGTTGCGCTAGATGTGCACTTTTAAAAGAGAGGTGAGGGGTATCTCATGGGAGTGCGATACCAATCTAAATATGAGAAAATCTTTTTCTAAACAAATAAAGCATTTATGCACTTGCAAAATATTTTCAAACTCAGGCTCTGACCCGTTTATCTACTTTTCCTTTCTTGCTATATATATATATATATATATATATATATGTCCAGACACAGGGACACCTGGATGACATATCTTTCGAGTCAGACGTCAGCTGCAGCAACTGTGGATGCGTGCAGGTTTTTGATAGCCGCTTCCATTCTTGTACTTTAGATAGGAGGTACTGTATATACATTCGGGCCAATGGTCCAATTGCATTTATTTATTCTTTTGCACAACATTCAATATGGTTGTATATTTGAACCGAGTATTCGGTTATTTATTTCATTTCATTTTTCCTTTCAGTTTCATTTACGCATAAATTGTGTGGATGTTTTTATTGTAATTGTTAAAAAGAGTAGTAAAGTTAAAATTTTGACACCGGCCTAATAGGTTATTAGTAATTAAATGAATTTTCGACAGTGATGCTAAGAATGATCCATATGAGACTCCTGTTATAATTTGATATAGGAGTGATCGCCCGGTATTTTATACGGTAGGGTGTTAAAACTCCATCCACGAATTAGTTGTTATGTAAAGGAATAAGAGTTTTATTAAGAAAAGAGTTCTAATAAGATACGAACATTAAAAAAATTATTTCGGAAGATCGGACCGTTGGCATTGGATGAAATTTTAAAGAGAATTAATGGAAGACTAGAAGAAGGTTTGAAAAAAAAATTCAGCTCGATCAAACCGTTCAATATTTTTAAATATTTTTTTTTGCTATAGAGTTTTATGTTTTGAGGACTCTAAGAGACTTTTATATTTTGAGGACTATTCTATATAATAAAAATTCAATGAAAAATCCATTTTAATTTTGATTTCGAAACCTATTGATATTCTCGCCATTAAAAATAATAACCAACATACTTGAGCAATAAAAATAATTTTATCTCCAAATTTATTTTTCCTCTTTATTTCGAAAATACCCCAAAAATTACGCGGATTGTTACACTTCCCCACTAACAATGGAATTTCGCCCTCGAAATTCGCCGAATGCCTAACTCTCAAAAATCAGGCCAACAATCTCCAAAAATAAAATCGTCACCAAAAATAAAATCGTCACATCTAATCTAGATGACTAACACGAAATGATCATCTAAAGATTCTATCTCTAAAAATACGCGCCACAAAAACGCATCAGACCCAAGACCCGAGAGTGGTCGTATACCTAAGCTCTGATACCATTCTGTCACACCCCGCCCACCCGGGGAAAGCAAACGGAGTGCTACTGTCGATAAAAACTATAATACCTACACAAATCATAAGGTATAAAGCATCTAAATACTATAATACAAAGAGAACTACAAATCTCAATTTCTTCAAATAAATACTAAGTCTCTCGAAATAATTACAACAATCTAACTATCTCGCAAACAAATAAATCTCCAAATGCTCTACACATCAAAATAAATACAATCTTCACAACTTGTATTCTCGAATAATCTTCCCAAAAATAATCCACGCTAAAATTCATCTCCAGTAAATCCCAAGCGCCCAAAATCTGCGCTAACCTGCCACGAAAAGAAAATATGGGGAAGTACACAATACGACAGGAAAGAATCTCAACAAATATTAGCGGTGAATAAAGCGTAACAATAAGAATACGAATATTCAAATCAACATGAATCTCATAAGAAATTATATCAATATAATATCTCACCAACACATTAACCGAGTCACCAGGCCTCACCACCGTACCGCGCCTATGCATTTTTTGGCATATTCGAAAAAAGGAATATTGGCGGGTGCCCAACCTCTGTGCCATATTATAATCTCATGACAACATGCTTAACACCAAATATAATACCACATGAATCAAAATTAGATTCCAACAAATATTTCCAGATTCCAATTAATTTATCAATTCAAATATGAGTCAATAATCAGAAGAAAACAACGAGAATGATACTCGCGAGATTAAGGAGCATATTGTGTAAAACCCCATATCTCAAAATTATTACATGAATCATCAAAAATATTTCAGCCTCAAAATCTAATCACACCATCACGTTCCTCTCGTAAAAATAATCAAATCTCGTTCTAGCCCAAACTCGAGAAAACACCAAATAAGCCTTCTAATCTAAGGTTGAAATCTTGAATAAGTTTGGGGTTATGGTTTGTATATGAAGGGGAGTAATTTTGAACAGTTCTTATGGTTGAAAAGTCTGAGAAATAGTGATTTGAAAACTCCATCCATGAATTAATTGTTATGTAAAGGAATAAGAGTTTGATTAAGAAAAGAGTTCTAATCAGATACAAACACTAAAAAACATTATTTCGGACGATCAAACCGTTGGAATGGGATGAAATTTTGCATAGAATTATCTGAAGACTAGAGGAAGGTTCGAACAAAATTCCAGCTGGATCAAACCGTTCAACATTTTTAAATATCTGTTTCTGCTATAGAGTTTTATGTTTTGAGGACTCTAAGAGAGTTTTACATTTTGAGGACATTTCTATATAATAAAAATACAATTTAAACTCCATTTTAATTTTGATTTCGAAACCGTTTGAAATTCTCGTCTTTAAAAATAAAAAAACCAACATACTTGAGCAATAAAAATAATTTTATCTCAAAATTTATTTTTCCTCTTTATTTCCAAAATACCCCCAAAATTACGCGGGTTGTTACACTTTCCCACTAACAATGGAATTTCTCCCTCGAAATTCGCAGAATGCCCAACTCTCAAAAATCAGGCCAACAATCTCCAAAAATAAAATCATCACCAAAAATAAATTCCTCACATCTAATCTTGATGCCTAGCACGAAACGATCATCTAAATATTCTTTCTCCAAAAATACGAGCCATAAAAACGCAACAGACCCAAAACCTAAGACCTGAGGTTGGTCGTATACCTAAGCTCTGATACCATTCTGTCACACCCTTCCCACCCGGGGAGAGCTAACGGAGCGCTATTGTCGATAAAAACTATACTACCTCCACAAATCAAAAGGTATAAAGCATCTAAATCCCATAATACAAAGAGAACGACAAATCTCAATTTCTTCAACTAAATACTAAGTCTCTCGAAATAATTACAACAATCTAACTATCTCGCAAACAAATAAATCTCCAAATCCTCTATACATCAAAATAAATACAATCTTCACAACTTGTATTCTCGAATAATCTTCCCAAAAATAATCCACGCAAATATTCATCTCCAGTATATCCCAAGCGCCCAAAATATGCGCTAACCTGACACTAAAAGAAAATATGGGGAAGTACACAATACGATAGGAAAGATTCTCAACAAATATTAGCGATGAATAAAGCGTAAAAATACGAGTACGAATATTCAAATCAACGTGAATCTCATAAGCAATTATATCAACATAATATCTGACCAACACATTAATCGGGTCACTAGGCCTCACCACCGTACCGCGCCTATGCATTTTTTCGAATATTCGGAAAAAGGAATATTGACGGGAATCCAACCTCCGTGCCATATTATAATCTCATGACAACATGCTCAACACCAAACATAATACCACATGAATGAAAATTAGATTCCAACAAATATTTCCAGATTCCAATGAATTTAGCAATTCAAATATGAGTCAATAATCACAAGAAAATAATGAGAATGGTACTCGCGAGATTAAGGAGCATATTGTGTAAAACTTCATCCCTCAAAATTATTACATGAATCATCACAAATAATTCAGCCTCAAAATCTAATCACACCATCACGTTTCTCTCGCGAAAATAATCAAATCTCGTTCTAGCCCAAACTCGAGAAAACACCAAATAAGCCTTCTAATGTAAGGTTGAAATCTTGAATAAGTTTGGGGCTATGGTTTGTATATGAAAGGGGGTAATTTTGAAGACTTTTTCTAGTTGAAAAGTTTGAGAAAAAGTGATTTGAAAACTCCATCCACGAATTAGTTGTTATATAAAGGAATAAGAGTTTGATTAAGAAAAGAGTTCTAATGAGATACAAATATTAAAAAAATCATTTCGGAAGATCGGACCGTTGGCATTGGATGAAATTTTACAGAGAATTAGCGAAAGACAGGAGGAAGTTTTGAAAAAACATTCAGCTCGCTCGAGCCGTTCAATATTTTTAAATAATTTTTTTTGCTATATAGTTTTATGTTTTTTGGTCTCTAAGAGAGTTTTATATTTTGAGGACTCTTTTATGTAATAAAAATGCAATTAAAACTCCATTTTAATTTTGATTTCGAAACCATTTGAAATTCTCGCTTTCTAAAATACAAACCAACATACTTGAGCAATAAGAATAATTTTATCTCAAAATTTATTTTTCCTCTTTATTTCAAAAATAGCTCAAAAATTAGGCGGGTTGTTCCACTTACCCACTAACAATGGAATTTTGCCCTCGGAATTCACCGAATGCTTATATCTAAAAAATCAGTCCAATAATCTCTATAAATAAACTCGTTACCAAAAATAAATTCCTCACATCTAATATAGATGTCTAACACGAAACGATCATCTAAAGATTCTATTTCCAAAAATACGTGACACAAAAACGCAACAGACCCAAAGCCCAAGATCTAAGGGTAGTCGTATACCTAAGCTCTGATACCATTCTGTCACACCCCGCCCGCCCAGGGAGAGCGAACAGAGCTCTACTGTCGATATAAACTATACTACATCCACAAATCACAAGGTATAAAGCATCTAAATCCCATAATACAAAGAGAACTACAAATCTCAATTTCTTTGAATAAATACTAAGACTCTCGAAATAATTACAACAATCTAACTATCTCGCAAACAAATAAATCTCCAAATTCTCTATACATCAAAATAAATACAATCTTCACAGCTTGTATTCTCGAATAATCTTTCCAATAATAAGCCACGCTAAAATCAATCTCCAATAAATCCCAAGCGCCCAAAATTCGCGCTAACCTGCCACTTAAAGAAAATATGGGGAAGTACACAATACGACAGGAAAGAGGCTCAACAAATATTAGCGATGACTTAAGCGTAACAATACGAGTACGAATATTGAAATCAACGTGAATCTCATAAGCAATTATATCAATATAATTTCTCACCAACAACTTAACCGAGTCACCAGGCCTCACCACCGTACCGCGCCTATGCATTTTTTAGCACATTCAAAAAAAAAATATTGGAGGGTGCCCAACCTCCGTGCCATATTAAAAGCTCATGACAACATGATCAACACCAAATATAATACCACATGAATCAAAATTAGATTCCAAAAAATATTTCCAGATTCCAATGAATTTCGCAATTCATATATGAGTCAATAATCATAAGAAAACAACGAGAATGATACTCGCGAGATTAAGGAGCATATTTTGTAAAACCCCATACCTCAAAATCATTACATGAGTCATCACATATATTTTAGCCTCAAAATCTAATCACACCATCTCGTTCCTCTCACGAAAATAATCAAATCTCGTTCTAGCCTAAACTCGAGAAAACACCAAATAAGTCTTCTAATCTAAGGTTGAAATCTTGAATAAGTTTGGGGCTAAGGTTTGAATATGAAAGGGAGTAATTTTGAACAGTTCTTCTGGTTGAAAAGTTTGAGAAAAAGTTATTTGAAAACTCCATCCACGAATTAGTTGTTATGTAAAGGAATAAGAGTTTGATTAAGAAAATAGTTCTAATTAGATACAAACATTAAAAAACATTATTTCGGACGATCGGACCGTTGGAATTAGATGAAATTTTACAGAGAATTAGATGAAGACGAGAGGAAGGTTTGAAAAAAATTTCAGCTCGATCAAACCGTTCAATATTTTTAAATATTTTTTTTTTGCTATAGAGTTTTAGGTTTTGAGAACTCTAAGAGAGTTTTATATTTTGAGGACTCTTCTATATAATAAAAATTCAATTAAAACTCCATTTTAATTTTGATTTCGAAACCGTTTGAAATTCTCACCTTTAAAAATAATAACCAACATACTTGAGCAGTAAAAATAATTTTATCTCCAAATTTGTTTTTCCTCTTTATTTCGAAAATACCCCAAAAATTACGTGGGTGTTACACTTCCCCACTCACAATGGAATTTCTCCCTCGAAATTCGCCGAATGCCTAACTCTAAAAAATCAGGCCAACAATCTCCACAAATAAAATCGTCACCAAAAATAAATTCCTCACATCTAATCTAGATGCCTAACACGAAACGATCATCTAAAGATTCTATCTCCAAAAATAAGCGCCACAAAAACGCAATAGACCGAAGACCCAAGACCTGAGGGGGGTCGTATACCTAAGCTCTGATACCATTCTGTCACACCCCTCCCACCTGGGGAGAGCTAACGGAGCGCTACTCTCGAAACAAAATATACTACATCCACAAATCACAAGGTATAAAGCATCTAAATCCCATAATACAAAGAGAACTACAAATCTCAATTTCTTCAAATAAATACTAAGTCTCTCGAAATAATTATAACAATCTAACTATCTCGCAAACAAATAAATCTCCTAATGCTCTATACATCAAAATAAATACAATCTTCACAACTCGTATTCTCGAATAATCTTCCCAAAAATAATCCACGCTAAAATCCATCTCCTGTAAAGCCTTAGCGCCCAAAATCTGCGCTAACCTGACACTAAAAGAAAATATGGGGAAGTACACAATACGACAGGAAGATGCTCAACAAATATTAGCGGTGAATAAAGCGTAACAATACGAGTACGAATATTCAAATCAACGTGAATCTCATGTAACACCCCGCCTAAAATAATAATGGGTGGCCAGCCCTATACTATATTAAATCAAGAGTTTCAGATGGTCCAGTCTCAACATCAACTGTCGGTACTATATAATATAGGACTAACTACCCGATATCATATAGGCGAGATGTTAAAATTTAATAAAATATGCAACATAAAACAAACCAACACTATAACACTACTAATGAAGGAAAGAAAGATGCATGAAAGAACTAAGATAAATGAAATGCTAGAATAAAACAAAATAAATAACTACAACATAATGTACTACAGAAAGTAGACCCGAATAAGATGTCGGGCCACAGCCAATACAATAACTGGAATGGAATAAATATAAACATGAATATAAATATCCCTTGGGTACAAACCCGATATACAACATGAATCCTACCAAGAGTTTTTCAAGGAGTAAGCGACTACGTTCTACATCCCGCAACAGTCTGCACCTGTCACGGCTCCCAAGACTCTGGATAGAAGGTCATCCGACATCCATGTGGTAGGACACCTATAATAATATATATATATATACAGGCATTAGAGAAAAGTAAACGGGTCAGAGCCCGAGTTGTGAAAAATATTTAGCAAGTGTGTTAACCGTGCATAATAAATATCGGTGCACTTATTTCATAATTAAAGTGGAATCGCACTCTCGTGGAACCCCAACTCACCTCTCATCTAAAGGCGCGCACCTATTTGCGTCCTCAACTTTTAGTTAAATTGCCCCCATTTATTAGGACAACCTAACTTATCATAGGCCTAGCCTATACCCACGAGATCTACCTTCCTATCATAACCCAAGAATCCAACCCTTTTCAAAACACAGTTAAGTATTTATTTTCAATCATAAGTGCCTTATTAGGCTTAGTGGATTCCAGTTTATAATTTAACCATTTATAAATTTAATAAGTTACCCAATATGCATTTGGGTTGAAACATATGATTTAATTTCTAATTAATAAGCATGCAAAATTATTATTTACACAACTTCCCTCCAATTTCAACGATGCGCTGCGTTTCTTGCGTGGGGTGTCTCGCAAAGTAAAATCCAAACAAGGAACCACCCCGTTACACTACTCCTTATCAACATCGATGCTGGAGATCCATTATGCCACACATAAATATTGGCAGAACTTCTCTCGAATCTCAACAATGTAATACGTTTCATGCGTGGGGTGTCTCGCAAAGTGAAATCCAAATAAGGAACCACCCCGTTACACTACTCCTGGAAAATGTCGATTATAGAGATCCATAATGCCGTACATACCATAATTGGCAGAACTTTTCTCCAATCTCAACACTGCACTGCGTTATATGTTTGGGTGTCTCGCAAAGCGAAATCCAAACAAGGAACCACCCTGTTACATTACTCCTTAACAATGTCGATCCTAGAGATCCATAATGCCATGTATACAATATTATACTACTACTACAACTAACATCTCCAATAATATCCGTGGGATGATGTAATCGAAATATTCCTCAAATGAGATACATCAACCCCCATAAATCTAGTACACCATAATCATCCAAGATGTACTCCACAAAGATTCTATATCCTTTCATTTATAGGATATATAAAAATATATATATAGGAATTTTATTATCACCATATATATATATATATATATATATATATATATATATATATATATATATATATATATATATATATATATATATATATATACCAAGTGTACATATCATATCTGATGTACAATGGACATGCCCATAATCCACACGGCTATATATATCGCCGATAAAACTACATCGATGCTATCATCTTCCCAGTGCCCGGCTCACGTAGCAACTGGGGACCACCTGGTGGGGATCAACAACACTCACCTCGTGATAACACAAACACACACGATGTCCCGAGAAGCGTTCATAGCTCCAACTGGCAATAAGACGAAACATACCCACCACGTCTCACACCAAAAATATATCTATCGTATAATAAAACACGGGGCAATTATGACCTGGGGAATATCCACACCCTGCTCTATATGCCAGGATACTCACCCTCTGAGCGAAAACTTCCCAACGATAGCATGAGCGGGGTATGCTTAACCACAATAGTATATATATCGCTCACATGCGCAATATAGATACATCCAATTGATCCCATCATATGATCAAATATTAAACCATCATATATGGTTTAAGTATCCATATCATGTATGTCCACAACATAAATATATCTATATGTTTGCATGCATATATATATATATATATATACACATATTCACATATCCATATATCTATATATATAAACTAATTCCCATTCATAAGTATAAGATATATAAACCCGGCTATAAGTATACATAATCCTCAATATACCATCCGTCACCACAATTTCAAATAATTTACCTCGATATATGAATACAATCCCTCACTTGAAACATATTCAATCATTTTTTTTCTATGATGAATAGTCTCCCAAAATCATATGTATATATTTATACATATATATTCAACATTAGGGTTATCACCCAAAGTTTAGTGTAGGAAACCATCACTACACATATCATCTATATCCGAGAGCACATTAAAGAATCTAGTAATCATTTTTACTATCGGTATACACATAACTAATAGTCTATAAGCCTCAAGCTCAATCATACATTCATCAAATAATCCCATTGCTCACGATTTCGACTACGGTTCAATCACTTTTGTGAATCCCCTAGTCTAAGATCTCTCGGATTAATTTCTTAAATCTTATCATTTACTAAGGGTATGCAACTACACTCTTCCATTTGGCCTAAAATCGTATCTTAAAAATATCTTATCCTTATAAGGATTTGACATAAAGGTTCGCCTAAAATTTCACAACATACCCTCGCAATTCTCCCTGGGAGTTCTTAGCCTCACGTCACATCTATACTTACTTTTAATCTAAAATTAGGATCCTCAATCCCAAAAAGGTTTCCCCAAAATATCTACACACAACTCCAAATACATACATGGATACATTTCTCCCCAATTATCCTAAGGAGTCCCCAAAATCCTAATATGTGAGAAACTCCTTATATGTCTCCAAGAACATATCTCTTACATCATAAGATAAGGCCCCCAAATCAATAAACCCAACCAAAAAGGGTTTGGAATCACTATGGAGAAAATACCTCAAAATTCCCTGTTTTCGAATCGATTCAGCCCTATTCCGAATCGATTTGGCCTAGCGAATCGATTCGGCCTCCAAGGAGAATCGATTAGGGTCCAAAGACCTGAGCTTCTGCCACAGGCCGAATCGATTCGACTTGGGTCCGAGTCGATTCGATTAATGCAGACCTGCCAATTTCCCTAAACCGAATCGATTCGCTTAGGGGGCGAATCGATTTGGACCTGCAGATTTTGAAGGGTTCTTCTTCTTTAATGAACCCACGAATTTTAAACCCTAAAATTTTCATTCTAACTCCCAAACCTTCATCGAATCATGATTTTTAAGCCCATAAATCAACCCAAAGTTGATCCCAACCATTTCTATTCCATTAAATCCATATTTAAACATTGATTTCAAGATTAAACCCAAAAATCTAGGTTTTGATATTAATACCCAAAAATCCATTTCTTTAACCCACAAATTATGAAATGAAATAAACAAATAGTTATTTAGCAAGATTAAACACTTGCCACAAATTTGTAGAGGTTAGATCGTCCTCAAAATCGCGATTGGGCCGGAAATCTCCAAGCTTTTCTTCTTCTCTCTCTCTTTTCTTCTTCTTTTCTCTCTTCTCTTCTCTTTTCTTTCTATTTCTCTCTTTCTAAAATGATAAGGCTTCATCCGTAAGCCTTTAAATACCTTAAAATAATAAAACCACTTTTAAATGTTAATACACACTTTAAATGACTCGTCTACACCAATTCCAGTCAAACTGACTTAAAAATATTTTGGAGCCGAAATAAAACTCAATGACAGTCATTTTGTCTATCTCGATCCTTCCGGGATCGATTGTACACTCAAAATCATCATCCGAAATCCTTTAAAATATTCTCTATTTTTGGACTTCAATTCCCAAATTTAAAATTCTCCAATTTAATTTTATTTTATTTTCCCAAAATTTAATCTCTCAGTCACCAACAATCGTGGGGTGTTACATCTCATAAGCAATTCTATCAATATAATATCTCACCAACACATTAACCGAGTCACCAGGCCTCACCACCGTACCGAGCCTATGCATTTTTTAGCATATTCGAAAAAAGGAATATTGGCGGGTGCCCAACCTCCGTGCCATATTATAATCTCATGACAACATGCTCAACACCAAATATAATACACGTGAATAAAAATTACAAGCCAACAAATATTTCTAGATTCCTATGAATTTATCTATTCAAACATGAGTCAATAATCAAAGAAAACAACGAGAATGATACTCGCGAGATTAAGGAGCATATTTTGAAAAACCCATACCTCAAAATCATTACATGAATCATCACATATATTTCAGCCTCAAAATCAAATCACACCATCACGTTCCTCTCCCGAAAATAAGCAAATCTTGTTCTAGCCCAAACTCGAGAAAAAACCAAATAAGCCTTGTAATCTAAGGTTGAAATCTTGAATAAGTTTGGGGCTATGGTTCGTATATGAAAGGGAGTAATTTTGAAGAGTTTTTCTAGTTGAAAAGTTTGAGAAACTCCATCCACGAATTAGTTGTTATGTAAAGGAATAAGAGTTTGATTAAGAAAAGAGTTCTAATCAGATACGAACATTAAAAAAATTATTCCGGAAGATCGGACCGTTGGCATTGGATGAAATTTTACAGAGAATTAGCGAAAGATGAGTGGAAGCTTAAAAAAAATTCATCTCGATCGGACTTTTCAATGTTTTTCAATATGTTTCTTTTCTATAGAGTTTTATGTTTTGAGGACTCTAAGAGAGTTTTATATTTTGAGGACTCTTCTATATAATAAAAAATCAAGTAAAAATCCATTTTAATTTTGATTTCGAAATCGTTTGAAATTCTCGCTTTTAAAAATTATAACCAGCATACTTGAGCAATAAAAATAATTTTATCTCAAAATTTATTTTTCCTCTTTATTTCGAAAATTCCCCAAAAATTGCGTGGGTTGTTACACCTCCCCACTAACAATGGAATTTCACCCTCGAAATTCCCTGAATGCCTAACTCTAAAACATCAGGCCAACAATCTCCAAAAATAAAATCGTCACCAAAAATAAATTCCTCACATCTAATTTAAATGCCTAACACGAAATGATCATCTAAAGATTCTATCTCCAAAAATACGTGCCACAAAAACACAACAGACCCAAGACCCAAGACCCGAGGGTGGTCGTATACCTAAGCTCTGATGCCATTCGGTCACACCCCGCCCGCCCGGGGATAGCGAACGGAGCGCTACTGTCTATACAAACTATACTACATCCACAAATCACAAGGTATAAAGCATCTAAATCCCATAATACAAAGAGAACTACAAATCTCAATTTCTTCAAATAAATACTAAGTCTCTCGAAATAATTACAACAAGCTAACTATCTCTCAAACAAATAAATCTCCAAATGATCTATACATCAGAATAAATACAATCTTCACAACTCGTATACTCGAATAATATTCCAAAAAATAATCCACGCTAAAATCCATCTCCAAGAAATCCCAAGCGCCCAAAATCTGTGCTAACGAGACACTAAAAGAAAATACGGGAAAGTACTCAATACGACAGGAAAGAAGCTCAACAAATATTAGCGGTGAATTAAGTGTAACAATAAGAGTAGGAGTATTCAAATCAACATGAATCTCATAAGAAATTATATCAATATAATATCTCACCAACACATTAACCGAGTCACCAGGCCTCACCACCGTACCGCGCCTATGCATTTTTTAGCATATTCAAAAAAAAGAATATTGGCGGGTGCCCAACCTCTGTGCCATATTATAAGCTCATGACAACATGATCAACACAAAATATAATACCACGTGAATAAAAATTAGATTCCAACAAACACTTCTAGATTCCAATGAATTTGGCAATTCAAATATGAGTCAATAATCAAAGAAAACAACGAGAATGATACTCGCGAGATTAGGAGCATATTTTGTAAAACCCCATACCTCAAAATCATTACATGAATCATCACATATATTTCAGCCTCAAAATCTAATCACACCATCACATTCCTCTCGCAAAAAAAATCAAATCTCGTTCTAGCCCAAACTTGAGAAAACACCAAATAAGCCTTCTAATCTACGGTTGAAATGTTGAATAAGTTTGGGGCTATGGTTTGTATATGAAAGTGAGTAATTTTGAAGAGTTTTTCTTGTTGAAAAGTTTGAGAAAAAGTTATTTGAAAACTCCATCCACGAATTAGTTGTTATGTAAAGGAATAAGAGTTTGATTAAGAAAAGAGTTCTAATTAGATACGAACATTAAAAAAATTATTCCGGAAGATCGGACCGTTGGCATTGGAAGAAATTATACAAAGAATTAGCGGAAGATGAGAGGAAGCTTAAAAAAAATTCATCTCGATCGGACCTTTCAATGTTTTTCAATATTTTTATTTTCTATAGAGTTTTATGTTTTGAGGACTCTAAGAGAGTTTTATATTTTGAGGACTCTTCTATATAATAAAAATTCAAGTAAAAATCCATTTTAATTTTGATTTCGAAATCGTTTGAAATTCTCGCTTTTAAAAATTATAACCAGCATACTTGAGCAATAAAAATAATTTTATCTCAAAATTTATTTTTCCTCTTTATTTCGAAAATACCCCAAAAATTACGCTGGTTGTTACCCTTCCCCACTAACAATGGAATTTCGCCCTCAAAATTCGCCGAATGCCTAACTCTAAAAAATCAGGCCAACAATCTCCAAAAATAAAATCGTCACCAAAAATAAATTCCTCACATATAATCTAGATGCCTAACACGAAACGATCATCTAAAGATTCTATCTCCAAAAATACGCGCCATAAAAACGCGACAGACCCAAGACCCGAGGGTGGTCGTATACCTATGCTCTGATACCATTCTGTCACACCCCGCTCGCCCGGGGAGAGCGAACGAAGCGCTAATGGTGATACAAACTATACTACATCCACAAATCACAAGGTATAAAGCATCTAAATCCCATAATACAAAGAGAACTACAAATCTCAATTTCTTCAAATAAATACTAAGTCTCTCGAATAATTACAACAATCTAACTATCTCGTAAATAAATAAATATCCAAATGCTCTATACATCAAAATAAATGCTATCTTCACAACTCGTATTCTCGAATAATCTTCCCAAAAATAATCCACGTTAAAATCCATCTCCAATAAATCCCGAGCGCCCAAAATCTGCGCTAACCTGACACTAAAAGAAAATAGGGAGAAGTACACAATACGACAGGAAAGATGCTCAAGAAATATTAGCGGTGAATAAAGCGTAAAAATACGAGTACGAATATTCATATCAACGGGAATCTCATAAGCAATTATATCAATATAATATCTCACCAACACATTAACCGAGTCACTAGGCCTCACCACCGTACCACGCCAATGCATTTTTTAGCATATTCGGAAAATGAAATATTGGTGGGTGCCCAACCTCCTTGCCATATTATAATCTCATGACAACTTGCTCCACACCAAATATAATACCACGTGAATAAAAATTAGATTCGAACAAATATTTCCATATTTCAATGAATTTAGCAATTCAAATATGAGTCAATAATCAAAGAAAACAACGAGAATGATACTCGCGAGATTAAGGAGCATATTTTGTAAAACCCCATACCTCAAAATTATTACATGAATCATCACATATATTTCAGCGACAAAATCTAATCACACCTTCACATTCCTCTCGGGAAAAAAATCAAATCTCGTTCTAGCGCAAACTCGAGAAAACACCAAATAAGCCTTATAATCTAAGGTTGAAATCTTTAATAAGTTTGGAGCTATGGTTTGTATATGAAAGGGAGTAATTTTGAAGAGTTTTTCTTGTTGAAAAGTTTTACAAAAAGTGATTTGAAAAATCCATCCACGAATAAGTTGTTATATAAAGGAATAAGAGTTTGGTTAAGAAAAGAGTTCTAATTAGATACAAACATTAACAAAATTATTTTGGAAGATCGGATCATTGGAATTGGATGAAATTTTATAGAGAATTAGCGGAAGACGAGAGGAAGATTAAAAAATACTTCAGCTCGATCGGACCGTTCAATATTTTTCAATATTTTTTTTTGCTATAGAGTTTTATGTTTTGAGGACTCTAAGAGAGTTTTATATTTTGAGGACTCTTCTATATAATAAAAATTCAATTAAAAATCCATTTTAATTTTGATTTCGAAATCGTTTTGAAATTCTCGCTTTTAAAAATATTAACCAGCATACTTGAGCAATAAAAATAATTTTATCTCAAAATTTATTTTTCCTCTTTATTTCGAAAATACCAAAAAAATTACGCGGGTTGTTACACTTCCCCACTAACAATGGAGTTTCACCCTCGGAATTCGCCGAATGCCTAACTCTCAAAACTCAGGCCAACAATCTCCAAAAATAAACTCGTTACCAAAAATAAATTCCTCACATCTAATATAGATGCCTAACACGAAATGATCATCTAAAGATTCTATCTCCAAAAATACGAGCCACAAAAACGCAACAGACCCAAAACCCAAGTCCTGAGGGTGGTTGTATACCTAAGCTCTGATACCATTCTGTCACACCCCGCCGGCCCGGGGAGAGCGAACGGAGCGCTACTGTCGATACAAGCTATACTACATCCACAAATCACAAGGTATAAAGCATCTAAATCCCATAATACAAAGAGAACTACAAATCTTAATTTCTTTAAATAAATACTAAGACTCTCGAAATAATTACAACAATCTAACTATCTCGCAAACAAATTAATCTCCAAATGCTCTATACATCAAAATAAGTACAATATTCACAACTTGTATTCTGGAATAATCTTCACAAAAATAATCCACGCTAAAATCCATCTCCAATAAATCCCGAGCGCCCAAAATCTGCGCAAACATGCCACTAAAAGAAAATATGGGAAAGTACACAATACGATTGGAAAGAGTCTCAACAAATATTAGCGGTGAATTAAGTGTAACAATACGAGTACGAATATTGAAATCAACGTGAATCTCATAAGCAATTAGATCAATATAATTTCTCACCAACACCTTAACCGAGTCACCAGGCCTCACCACCGTACACCACCTATGCATTTTTCAGCACATTTAAAAAAAAAATATTGGCGGGTGCCCAACCTCCGTGCCATACTAAAATCTCATGACAACATGCTCAACACCAAATATAATACCATATGAATCAAAATTAGATTCCAAAAAATATTTCCAGATTCCAATGAATTTAGCAATTCATATATGAGTCAATAATCACAAGAAAACAACGAGAATGATACTCGCGAGCTTAAGGAGCATATTGTGTAAAACCCCAAACCTCAAAATCATTACATGAATCATCACATATATTTCAGCCTCAAAATCTAATCACACCATCACATTCCTCTCGCGAAAATAATCAAATCTCGTTTTAGCCCAAACTCGAGGAAACACTAAATAAGCCTTCTAATGTATGGTTGAAATCTTGAATAAGTTTGGGGCTAAGGTTTGTATATGAAAGGAAGTTATTTTTAAGAGTTCTTCTGGTTGAAAAATTTGAGAAAAAGTAATTTGAAAACTCCATCCTCGAATTAGTTGTTATGTAAAGGAATAAGAGTTTGATTAAGAAATGAGTTCTAATCAGATACAAACACTAAAAAACATTATTACGGATGATCAGACCGTTGGAATTGGATGAAATTTTACCGAGAATTAGTTGAAGACGAGAGGAAGGTTCGAAAAAAATTTCAACTCGATCAAACCGTTCATTATTTTTAAATTTTTTTTTGCTAGAGAGTTTTATCTTTTGAGGACTCTAAGAGAGTTTTATATTTTGAGGACTATTCTATATAATAAAAATTCAATTAAAACTTCATTTTAATTTTGATTTCGAAACCATTTGAAATTTTCGCCTTTAAAATTTTTGCATTTCTTTTTGCGTTAGGTAAATATAATACAAGTCGGAACATAATAATAATAATAATAATAATAATAATAATAATAATAATAATAATAATAATAATAATAATAATAATAATAATAATAACAACAACAACAACAACAACAACAACAACAACAACAACAACAACAACAACAACAATAATAATAATAATAATAATAATAATAATAATAATAATAATAATGCTGAGATTCTTCCCTCGCTTCTTTCTTTCTGCCTTTCTCGAAAAATCAAAATGTCAAAAAAAATTTCCCTCCTTTTATCATTAACATCAAAAACATTTCTTACTCCTTTTATAAAAAATAACCAAAACATTTTTCTTCTTATCATAAGTGTCAAAAATATTTTCTCCCTCCTTAAAAAAAACAAAAACATTTTTGTCCTCCCCTTTCCAAAAAATGTCAAAAACATTTTCCTCTGTTTAAATATAAATATTATTTCCTTTTATCTTTCCACAAAATAAATTCGAATCATTTTCCATCTCAGGTCGATCTCATACCTAACCCTTAGTCTGGCTCTCTAATTGCTTTGGTCCTCTGTCGAACCGCCACGAAGCTCCATCAGTTCTCATGCCACTTCCTCCAAGTCTGGAATCTACCTTCATTAACTTTCAATGGAGAATACCGACCACGTACTAAATGTGAAACCTAATTTGATGACTATTCTAGTCCAACTTGCAGCTAAGATTGATGACCTTCAATCCAAGTTTCATGAGATGAAATAAAATCAGATCCCTGTTCCTGAGGTCCTCTCCCCTCGTGCTATGGATCTACCAGCACCTAAGTCTGTTGGGCTCCCAGAAGAATATCATCACACTCCATGTGCCCCTCCTTCCATTGGGCCACCACTAATGTGACACCCTGTAACTTTGGCCCGATAATAATATAAAATAATACGAAATTTGAAAAAAAAATGGATTTAATTCTTTTTGTAATTTAATATGTTGGATTTTTTTTTTATGGAAAATGGGATTTTAATCGGAATTGATATCGAGGGAGAAATCGGGTTTTTATTTAATATACGCATATTTTTGGGCGAAGTGGTGACCTGACCAGGACCGAATCGATTTGGCCTGGAGGGAGAACTGATTTGGCCTTGGAAGTGTTGACAGGTTTACGATTTTGTGATAGTTTGAGTTAATTAAAACTCTTTAATATTCTCCATATAAAAATTACTCGGGATTAGACTTTTTTGAACACTTTTTCACTAACTTTTAAGCCAGAAGTCTCCAACATTTTACCACATCTCTTTTATAAACCCTAGACCCAATTTAACTCAAGATTCAACCAAATTTTTGAAGGCTCAAACTGTATTTTCTCATGATTGTTCAAGAACTAGTCCTTATCAATTGTTCGAGAGGAACACAATCATTTAATCAGAATTTTAAACCCACTTTTCAGCAGGCATGAATACTTATATTCTTTCTCTTTAGTATTATGCATTTTAAGTATCGCCAAAATATTAAATTACACGTTTTCGTTAAAATAAATGAGAAACCTTCTATAAGGAAGGTGAAATCTATATTGGGACTATTTTTACGAAAAATCTTAATAAGAATTAAGACTCATAACCCTTTTGTGCTTAGGGTAGAGGTTGGATTCTTGTTAATATGGGCATATGTTTACATGCAGAAAACTATAGTGGACTTATTTAAATTGAAAATGACCTGTGAATCCACATAAAATTATGCAAATGTGAAAAAAATTGTTACGTGCCCTAAACTTATATGATGATGAAATTATATTAGTTGCATAAAATAAGTTGTTTAATTATGAAAATTAATTTAATGAATTAAATTATATTTATGTGTGATCGTATGAGAAATTATATAGAATTTGTTGATGATATATTATATGCAAATTATTGAATTAATTATATTTGCCACTATGGGAACGACAAAATTTTTGGGTAGTTATGCTCACTTTAATTTTAGGAGGACTTGGTAGGTATGAGACCAGTAAGTATGTCTTAGTCGTGGTTAATACTTTCTAGATATGGGACTAGTTAGTGTAGATTTTTATATATGAGATATTCTAGGGTGGGGTTAATTTTTGTGTTGTTTTGTTAAATTGATAGTCTAGGCGCAAGACTCAAAGGAAATTAAAGGCAGGGATTTATCCTATACGCTAGGGTATAGCGTGCTTGTGTTTTGGAGACCTCTAGGTATGGGACTAGGGATAGGTTTGAGGATTTATACTCAATAATTGGGTGGGGCTAAAATAATATAATAAGAGATTGAGAAATTGAGAATTAATACCTAAGATAATAAGCGGGTAATAAAAATGGATTTGCGGTGCGAGTATATGAAGGGTAGATAGAATTATGGCCAACTGACTATAAAGATGTGGGTGTTTGTTGGCGTCACAAGTATCTGCGGGGTTGACATAATACAAGCCAACTGACAATAGTGACGCGTCGTGCGTGAAACCTCACGGGTATATGCAGAGCTGAAAGAATACGGGTTAACTAGCTATAGTGAGGGGAAGGTGTGTAGTGGACCGATAAGGGGTGAACTAGCCATAGTGGTTGTGACACTCCGCCAAATAAAATACTGGGTGATCAGTCCTTTATCGAATTGAACAGGATTCTCAAATGGTTTCATTCTCAGCATCACTATCAAAAACCATTTAATTACTAATAACCTATTAGGCCTTGTGTCAAATTCTAAACTTTTTTAATCTCTTTAAACTAAACGCACAAGTAAATAAATTCATATAAAGATATGAACAACAACAGAAATGAATAAATAATAACCGATAACTCTCGGTACAACAATATATACAACCATATCAAAGGGGCGTAAAATAAAGATGACGCACATAAATAAAAAGAAAATAATTGGGCAATATGACCGAATATCACAATTATACCTCCTATCTAGATCACAAGGAGAGAAGCGTCTAAATAATTTCCTGCCAACATCCACAGATGTGGAAGAAACGTCTGACTCGAAAGAATAGTCGTCCAGGCTTCCCTGTGTCCGGACACCTAAAAAGTATATAAAGGAGGAGAAAAAGAAAATAGATACGGGTCAGAGCCCGATTTTCAAAAAATATTTTAGCAAGTTCTTAACATACCTTAATATTTAAAATATGATACTCTCCATATTTAAACTGGTGTCACACTCACATGAGATACCCCTCACCTCTCATCTAACGGTGCACACCTAGGGCATGTATTTTAAAACACCCTAGTTATCTATCCAACCTAACTAGCATCTCATAAAACTCCCAAGTCACTATACGCTAAAACTTACCCCGCATAATGTATCAAATATTCTAAGCTATCGCCCAAGCTTATACATTATAATCTCTCACTTATTATGCATTCCTTCATTTTGAATAACTTTCACTAGTTATACAATATTCACATTTTAGTGTTATTAGCCTCATATATAATATTCTCATATTTATGTACGTATATCACATATTTATTCCGAATTTTATACTCTCGTATGATCCATAAATTTATCTCACATTCCATTGTTTTGTTTTGTCCGTATATATATGTATTCACATCTCATATATATACAATATACTATACACATCCAGTATATCCATACATATATATCACTCACTATATAAGTATAATAACCATCCCTTAGAGCTATAACTCAATGGATATAGTCTCTATAATGCTATCATCCTCCAGGGAGAAAACACATTGACCCCGAAAATCGAGACGGGGTCTGACACCTCCCCAAATCAAAACCACAACGTATGGGAAATGGTCATAATTTCTCACCGAAATTGAGAATGAAACATACCCACCACGTCTCACCCCTGATAAAAATCACATAATATAAAAATGGACGTTGTGACCTGGGGACTATATGCTCCCTGCTCCTCAAGCCAGGGTCCTCGCCCACATAGCGAAACTTCCCCTGATAGCACTAGAGGGGTATGCTTCACATAAATATATCATTCACACACATATATATTAATAATCACATCATATATATACTTTCATATACCCGTATATATATATATATATATATATATATCACACACTATATAAGTACAATAACCATCCCTCAGAGTTATAACTCAATGTATGTAGTCTCTACAATGCTATCATCTTGTAGGGAGAACACACATCGACCTGTGAAACCCAGACGGGATCTGACACTGACCCAAATCCAAACCACAACTTATGGGAAACGGTCATAGTTCCTCACCAGAAATGAGAACGAAACATACCCACCATGTCTCACCCCTGACAAAAATCACACAATATAAAAATGGACATTAAGACCTGGGGACTATACGCTCTCTGCTCCTCAATCCAGGGGCCTCACCCACATCACGCAACTTCCCCTGATAGCACTAGAGGGGTATACTTCACATAAATATATCCTTCACACACAGATATATTCATAATCACATCATATACATACTGTCTCTCTCTCTGTCTCTCTCTCTCTCTCTCTCTATATATATATATATATATATATATATATATATATATATATATATCACATCAAGTCCGGTTATCATGATTATTCACTCACTTATGATACAATTCTCACATAAATGTATATTCCTAAATAATAACTTATCACCACTAGCTAGTATTCTAATTTCATCCTACTCGCCCTTAAGATTTACTCATATTTATTCAGCATATACATAAATATTCTACCCATATATATAATTTACATATATATTCTACACGCATAAATATATATGTATGAATTCGTCGAATAATTCACCGAATGTCATTCATCTAAATAATTCTTAAAATTTATAGCCCAGATTTCATTCCCACTAATCCCAAGGGTCCCATATCTCTCATTTAATCATATAGAGGTCCTCACTTTCTATTTATGATCCCCTAGTATTTATCTCCAAAAGGAATTCTTTCTTAATCCTTTTGAATCCAAGAAAATCTCTCAAATCGTTCTGCCAAAATCGAATCGAACCCATGGCCCTAAAAACAAATCGATCCGATTCCAAACAAATGAACCGAACCATACTACCAAAAAACGAACTGGTTCGATTATCTGATCAGTTCGAGAGTTCATCTTCTTCTCAAATTCCAAAATTTATGATTTTTATCCTCACCAACCATTATTATAAACATGTACATACTTAGATATACCCAACAGACTAATTTATTATTGGGATTCATCAAGTTAATTAAGATTTAAACACTATCTTAATTAAACCCTATATTTCCATTCAACGTTTTCAATTTCTTACCAAAATTTACACCATTAACATGGATTTTAACCTAGATTTCATATGGAGTTAATATCACAATAATTTATATGAAATAAATTCTCAAAAACCCATTTTTCATTCAATAATCACAACCCAAAACATATAGTTTTTACACCAACAATAATATGAATTATAAACACGCTAAAATGATTAAGGCAAGTTAAACACTTGTCTGGTTGGATAAATCCGACGATCTCGTGCCGAAATCTGCAAGAGCTTGGATGGAGTCTCCTATTATTCTCCCTTTTCTTCATTGTTTCTTTTCTTTATTCTTTCTTTCTTTCCTCCTCTCTTTCTCACGGCTTATATGAGAATAAGTAAGTGTTATCCCTTATTAAACCCAAAATCCACTCGTATACACAAATACGAGTCCCTACTGATCCAAAACGTCCTCGGAACCCAACCATTACCCATGGGTACTCCATTTAGACTATCATGTCCCTTGCAAGATCAACCATGCACTCGAAATTCCCATCCGAGTCACATAATAAAAATCCACATCTTAAACCAAACACATCCCCACACGTGTTTTTCGAATAAAATAACATCACTTATCGCTTTTATTCACTTGCTACACGGAAAAAAGTCCATCTCATTTACTTTAAATTTTCAAATTATTAAATTACACCCACTCATGTAATTTAAATGTCTATAAATGTACGGGGTATTAAATTCCCCCCCCCCCCCCCTACAAGAGAATTTCGCCCTCAAAATTCTGCAAGATCGGTACCAAAGACTTTGGATCACAACCACACCACCTGCTCTAATACCCGGAATCAAATCATACCAACATAAGGGTCACTTCACTATACACCCGCTAGTGGCACCCACCTGAAAAAAGGCTGCTCACTATAGCTCCAGCTTACAACGAGATTACCCTAAAATTTCACACCGATATTTTCCACCAATCTTAAGACCTTACCTCAATAACGACATGTTACACATTATGCAATACCAACAACATCCAAATAAAATGAGCCTATAAGTCACTGGCTCTATCACCTCAATTCCATTGGAAGACTGGACATCACTAAGTGCCAAATTCCTGTGTCCATCCCAACACAAATCTCCCATCCTGAGAGAAACTATAAGAACATCGGACCACTCCTATCGGCCCTTTATGTCTCGTTTCATGACGATGTAACTCTTACGATGCTCAAAAGTCTCCTCAAAATAGTTTGTGGACAATGCCCCTCTCGACGACGGACTCTAAATCACGTCCAATCCAAAAGTCTATTTATTCCCTCACCTCTAAAAAACTAGAGGGAGAATAACTAGGCTTTCCCACACAAAACCTTTATAGGCACCTTGTCCACAACAAACAGGTATGAGTAAATACACACAACTCTACCAATCGGTAATTTCTCTCCCAATTATCGTACCATGCTTTACTTAAATTACAAGTTAGGTCACTTGCGGAAGTGAAGTAACCACAGTGACTCCAGAATCACATTCATTCCACTTTACTAGTCTTCAATCACCTCCCGTCTACTCATTGGTCCATAGGTGACACGACTTGTCCAAAACAAAACATTATCCCCTCTACTTCATGAAAATCCCTATCGAAGGTGGGGTTCAAGGATCTTCATCCTAATTCATAACAATATTGGGTGGCACCATGCACCGGTGTAATCCTTCTTTACCAGACTATTTACCCATTTCGTCACTGAAATCGTGGACTTGATACAAAATTGTTTGGCTGATCATCTCAAACCAACTTATTTACATCTGTGCATGGTGAACCCAAAGAAAATCTCACTACATCTCATTTAACACCAATTTCCACTTATAACATCTCACATTAAGTGGAACTTTATACTTCCCCTAATTCCCTGAGGTGTATAAAAAGTCTTGGCCCTTGCAATTTTTTGCGAGAATGCACATTTCTAGGCCCGTTTATCTTTACGCGCAAGCCACTCTCAACATTCAAATGAGTAGGACTCCACTCAACTTTCACAAAATACTTGGATTTTCCTCTTCTCAAAAGATATTATTTTTTAATGGCTTCCCACAACCTTTCAACCCATCTCGGGTGTGCCAACTCTCATTGCACACATATACTTGGATTATCTTCCTTCTCACACGGCGTTCAATCCATCATGCTATTCTAGCTTGTTTATAACTATCCCATGGGCATATATTTCATACGTCTATTCCCATGTCCTCCTATCTCGGGAGATTTGAAATCATCTAACCAGGTCCACCACACACTCTATAATCCATGCTTATTTCCACAACATTGGCCTCGCATTCTAGACGTGGCTATAACACATGGGTATTATCAATCACCTCATAAATAAAAATTTAATTCTCCAAGACATTGTTCCACCCTTTCAACTCGTGGTGAAAAACTAAAATTCCAGTGCTCTCTCAGGGCACTACCGACTCCACTGGCTTTATTATATATAATATCACTCAGCTCAGAGTGTTTTCTCCACACTTTCCACCGATAAACGTTCGAAACTGAATGTGACACCCCTCCCAATTAAATATCAGGTGATCAGTCCTTTATAAAATTTATAATAGAATGTTCGGTTGGTTCATTCTTATCATCACTGTCGAAAACTTAAATCCACTTAATTACCTTACATTTAATTAATCTAGTGTCAACACATTTTCCAATTTAATTTGAAACCAATTAATTCAATTCATTTCTGAATATTGAATTATAAACCACACACCAGAAATGAATGCTGATTGAATTAAATACAGAATACTTAAGACCCGATAAAGCCTTCCAGTTGAAAGTCACAAACAAAACCGTAATAAATACTCAATCCAACAGAAATGAACTACAATGGAACTAAGTACAATCCCGCTAATGAGGATGGGCGACACATGACCGAACTGGAATATATGAATTAGGAACTGAATAAAATGAAAGAAGCGTCTAATCTCAATGTCCCGCAACTTCCACAATAGTTGTAACTCGGGAAACCATCCAAGTATCTAGAACCAGTCTACCTGTGGCTAGTCACCTGTACTAATATATATATATATATATTATATATATATATATATATATATATATATATATATATATATATATATATATATATATATATATATATAGCAAAAGAGAGAAGAAATACAAGAAACGGGTCAGAGCCCGAGGTGTAAAAATGGTTTAGCAAGTATTTAAAACGGGTTTTTTAAACAAGTCTTATACGCATGTTAGTTATCGAACTCTCACATGAGTTTCTCACCTCTCATCTATTGTGCATGCCTAACGTACATCTAATCTTTCCCTACTTATACCTCCCAGTCTAACTAGTTAGAAACCATACTAATACTAACTATGCTCACTACTAGTATTTTCGTATCGCTCATACAATATGCTATTCAGATAGTTTATCTCACATACTAAGTTTAATTATTCACCGTTTGAATGGTTAATCTTTTATCTACTAAGATTATTTCCATTTTATCTACTATACTCATAAAGTAAAAAATAACCCAAGTACCCTCATACATATATATTCTCATCATCCTTATATATATACACTAATCCTGCACCTTTAGGCTAAGACCACTTAGTGCAATGTAATGATTATTATTATTACCAAGTCTACTAATTTCACATAGTAGAAATATTCACAAGTTCATATATATATATATATACTAATTCTGTACCCCCAGACTAAGACCCATTAGTGCACCTATCGAGAAAATCTTGCATCCCCGAGTTAGCACCCATTAATGCACCTATCAATAATAATCTAGCACCCCCGGGTTATCACCGATTATTGCGCCTATCAAGAGAATCCTGCATCCCCGGGTTAACACCCATTAATGCACCTATAAATAATAATCCATCACCCCCGGGTTATCATCCATTAGTGTGCCTAACAATAATCATCCTTGTACCCCTGGGTTATTACCCATTAGTACACTTAACAATAGAGTTTATGTATCCCCCAGTTATCACTCATTAGTGCGCTTAACTATAAGATTCTTACACCCCCGAGTTATCAACCATTAGTGATCTTAAAAATAATATCGCATAATAGGCATACACACGTCCTATTAAGATTTATAGGTATTTCCCCACCTACATATATACTTATCATACGTATTTTAATCTCAACGCTATGTATAGTGTAAATATTTAGATTACTATCTCTCTCGTAATCTCCAAGGTATCTTCTCTCTATACTGAAATAATTAAAGTATTAATTCTCACATACTTTTTCTGAAATTCTGTCTTGCTTAAGTTTACTATCGGACTTTTTCTCTTACTCAAAGAAACCGGTAAACCCAAATTTAGACTCAAAGAAAAATCCTATAAATTCCCTTTGTCGCTCGATCTAGATGGCATGTCGTTTGAATGACTGCCACGTGTCGCTCGAGCGACTTCTCGCGAGATTGCACTGTTTGTCTTCCCGCACAGATTTTCAGCATTTTCACCATTTTTATAACCTAAAAACTCTAAGATTCAACACCCAATGCCTCATCATCAATACCCATCCGCACATAACAGGATATTCATCATTCCTAACATCATAGGATCATTAATTCGTCATCAATAATCATAATTATAAAAAATCCTCAAATTAATTCACATGAAGCCTACTTTCCAAAATTCCAATTAAAGAACCTAATCAACCTAGATTATTTCATCAATATATATGATTCAATTTCATGATTTATCCTCTACAAAAATGAAGGAATATCATCAACTAATTAACCCGGTCCTTAATCATAATTTAAATCACCAATTTTCACCCAATTAACATGTAAATGATGATTAATTTCACCTATTCAAACATGAGTATGATTATTGCTAAAAGAAATCCAGTAATAAACACTTGCCTCGAATATGATGGTCTGATCCGTTAGTGATGTTGGTATATACGCGTTCCTTTCTTCTCGATCTACGCATTGGTGGTGGTTATTGTGCAAGGTGGTGATACTTTGGCCTTCCCTCTTGGAAATTGGTTCTCCCTCACACCCTCTATGGACGTTCTTTCCTTTTTGTGTCTCACAACCCCCAATTTTTGTCCATTAATTAAACCCAAAAATAAAATTTACCACAAAGTCGGGACGCCGGTTAGGCCTAAAATTGCATCGAGACCCAAACTAAACATTCGGGTATACTATTTTGACTATCTCGACCTGTGGTACCCCGCCTAATTAAATACCAGGCGATCACTCCTTTATTAAATTAAATCAAGGTAAACAGTTGGTTCATTCTCAGCATCACTGTCGATAAAAAAAAAAATTCCAATTTAACACCCTAAATAATTAAGCTAAGTGTCAGAACATTTTTCATACAAACTTCCAAATTTTTATTAAAGAAAAGATTTATATACACAAAACAACATTTCTACGATATAGAATCACACCACGATGAACTAAAATAAAACCATACATTCGTCAATCGAATGTCAACATAATAAAACTAAAAATCATAAACCATCCTGAATAAATCCGGTAAAACTATAGTGGAATAACTGAAATATAAAAAAGCCCAACAATAAATGAAATGATGAAAAGGGCGACACGTGCCCAATAAATGAGAGTAGTAGGAGTGGAGTCAATAACAGAAGCCATCTACTCAAGTGACCTGCAACTCCCACCTAAGCTGCAGCTCGTTCTTCTCAAAGGATCCTAAGCAAGACGCCCGTGTGGCTGGGCACCTGAAAATATACATATATATACACAAGAGAGAGAGAGAGAAAAAGAAACGGGTCAGGGCCCGAAAGTGTGTTTGATTTTAAAATACGTTAAGCATGTATTTAAATTGACACAGGCCAATGCAACAACATATTAGTGCGTCTCTCTCTTGAGAAATACTCGCCTCTCTTCTAATGTGAACACCTATCGCACTAACCTTCCCCACGGTTCGTTTTAACATCTAACATACTAGTCTTTCTAAAAACATTAACTTAACTTAGATTACCCGCAAGATTTACAATTCACGACTTCATTTTAAAAGGTGTTCCAATTTGTAACCAAAATTCTCTATTTTTTATTTTTTTTACTTTATAAAAACGATGAAGTTTTCCAGTGACATATTATACTTTTCAATATAAGTATTTAATAATATGCGTTAACAACTATGTTCTACTATCACATTGCAGTAGACAGTTTCAATTGTCATAATCTCATATATATATATATATATATATATATATATATATATATATATATATTATCTACTCGTATAATATATATATAACAGCACCCCGAACAACTATGGTGCGTGCATACTTCCACTATCCACCCCATACCACTCAAATAGGGGGAATACAAATTCGGAATCACTCTCGAATTGTATTAACACATATACAAACAATATCGAGGCGAAGCATAGATTCCAAGTCTCTAAGAGGATGGCACATACTCGCGTCTCCTAGCACCGTCTGAACTATCAATTTGATAGCCTGTACCAAGGATATCTATCTTCTAGGGTACAAGTCAATATCCCCCATAAAGGTCCCATCGAGATAAGACTGTCCCAGCGCGGTAACCTCAAGGATAGCAAGTAGCGCGGTATGTTTTTCACATGTATATAATATATGTACACACAATCATATAAATATACCATTTTCATATTAATATAGGTTCTTCCCATCACCCGTAATTATACCGTTTATCCTTAATTTCACAATTATAGAATTACGTATAAGGTTTTATTCCTAACCTTAACTCAAAGGGTTTTCTCACTCATTACCTAACCCTCATGGATTATATCCTCGCAAATCTGAAATTCAGTAAGTGACCTTATTTGATTCCAACGTAACTCTCTTACGCACCTCACCCTTAAATTTCATAAATCTACCAACCTAAAGTACATATCCCATAAATACCATTCTCGTTGAAGATTAAAGGTTCTAACATTTATCCATATATCCTACTGGGCCTCAATATCTCCCAAATCATTTTATTTAGAATGCCCAAAGGTTATTCCACGATAAACTTAATTTAACTAATTAAACAAGAGAAATAGGAGTCTGCCAGGAGGGGTCGATCGATCGAAGCTTGGGGCTCGATCGATCGAACCTTCGATCGATCGAAGCTCTATGCTCGATCGATCGATCAAGCAGTTCTGGGCAAAAATTCTGCCGAAATTGCAGTGACGGGATTGATTAAAGTTCTTCATCAAAACTCATATTTTCCAACACTAATCGACCCAAAAACTCTACTACTAACATTCTAACATAATTCCAGATATCTTTAACGTTCAGCATGCGTGTATACATCATTAAACATGGTTAAACAACCTAAAATTTCATCTAATCATCAAGAACCCTAAAGTTTTCTTAACTTTTGTTCTAATCAGTTTTCTCCAGAATTTCCTTCTAACAAATCATTACAAATTCGTGGGTTAATCATCTACTTCACATAATATTTCCAGAATATGGTTATAATGATTTCTACATGCAAATCCCAATCAAAATTGCGGTTTTCGTCCATGGATTATACTCTTAATCATTCCTACACTAATATGAATATTGCACCAACGAAAATATGCAAGTTAAACACTTGCCTGGGATTTCAGAGGTCTGGTTTACTGCTGATATTGGTGTGGTTGCGTTCTCCTCCTCGCGATCTACACGTTGGTGGTGACAGCGGTGCAATCGGTGGTGTTTTGGGCCTTGAATCACCTTGAGAGCTCTCTCCTCTCTTCTCCAATGGCCGTTCTAGGGTTCGGAATGTTCTAACCCTAAAAGGCTGACTTAAATGGCTGCTAAGGATGGCTAAAATTCGTGGGTTTAATTACCCTATTTTGTAAAATGACCAAAATGCCCTCCCGGGTCACTAATTAGGCCTAAAAACACCCCGAGGCCCGAACTAAACCCCCAGGTACACTTTTCTGACTATCTCGGCCCTTCCGGACACGTTGGCGCACTCAAAACGACCATATGGACAACTTATAAAATATTCCCTTTTTAATTAACATAATTAGTCCCGACGTGACACGGGCACGTCCCGACTTAAATTTCCGAAATAGTCATTTAATTTACTTATGACATTCAATATAACCAATATAATATATTACTATGCTCATTAGTAATATTCAACAAGTTTCCCATAATTACTAACTCTAGTCACATTAATAATTATAACATAATTAATTTTCGGATTTTTATTAAATAAATCATCACATTAAATTTAATAAATCCTTAAATTAAATATAGCATAAAAATATGGGGTATTACACGACCCTCCCAGACTCGACGGTGCACTCGAAACGACAATAAAAGTTAATAAAGTAATTTATTTTTATATTCCATTCAATTAGTCCCGACACAACTTACACGCCTGCCAGATGTAAATTACGAAACTGCCATATATTTCACGCTCGGCAATTTATCAAATTTCATAATTCCAGATTACATATCACACAGTAATTTTCAATAATTCTCAACCATAAGTATTAACCCTTTGCACGCTAGTTAATAGTTATTTTAATCCGGATTAATAACAAATTAATTTTTTGCATTTTAATTTAATTAATCCAATGACCATAATTAATCGCATACGTATTCCCATAATAATAATTAATCACATAATTATTTAAATCGTCAAAAATACAGGGTGTTACAAACTTCCCCCTTACAACATAATTTCTTCCCGAAATTCAGAAAAAATATACCAGGTACAGACAACACTATAAAAACATTGCGCATCGCATCCTTGCGCTTCCAAGTACGTTACTCCATACTACCCATATAGTACGCTAACAAATACCCTTAATAATGAACACTTCACATTTGTTTGTTTTAAACTCCAGGTTACCCTGTCATGTAGGCTCCTCCCTAAGACTTACCGTTTAAGTTTCACTACTTAAACTTTATTTTAGATATTCCCTATCTAGCCTTTTACTATTTTCACCTTAGTAGATTTATCCTCTTTTCATATACATACGACTTCATCTCGTGTCTCTCATACAAGTAAATTGGTTGTGCAATATATATTTCACACACAATATATATAATAGTATCGATTCTTCTGCGACATTTGTAATCATAACTGGTCCCCCACCTTTAACTATCAAATAGGACAACACAAAGTTTACCGTGCCATACCTCTACTGGCACTCTTCCCGAACATGAACTTATAGGAGTTATTTGGACACAAACTCCACTGGTGGAAAGTACTGCTCTCGTCCTCCCCTAAGATTTCAGGATCCACATAAAATTTTCTCTCCCGCATTCAATTAGACCGTTTGTCCTGCCCATCCCTCCGTGGGTATTAGGTCGTACTCAATCCCATTTTAGTATCTATAATATCACCATCTCAGATACATGAGAAGATCCTTGGGGATATTCTCCCATTCTCTAGTGGAAGAAGCCCCAACTGGTTTCGAATTGTCCACCTTTTTTTCAACAGTCAGGTGACCCACTACAAGACTATCCTTGCAATATTACCCTACATCGTAACTCATCACCACTGTTGTTTGTATCCTGATACATTTTTTATTTCCTGAATAATTTCAGTTTATCTTGAAACATAAGTCTCTGACAAATCTTAGTGAATAGGCTTCGGCTTACCCGACTACATATTATCGAATTCACATGCTAACAAAAATCCACTGCCTGACCCAATTACCTAGGGTGACCATACACCCTATGCCTCATGCATCATAATACAAATGACATGTAATTTTCCAACTTCAATTCTTGCCCACTAGGTATGCCGATGTAGTAGGGGTGCACTCAACCACCCCACTAGTCATAACGTATTCAATCCTTTAATGTCATCATTGCTCCATTCCGAATGATACTAAGGCTAGGTGATTCTATTTGCCTTAAGTTATAAAATAATTTGCAACTCTCCATTATATTCTTTTATAGTTACAATAAACAACGTACGAAACTTACGACTATCGACAAAACTTCTCTCCACTCCCGACGTTAGCTAGTTTCATGCGTGGGATGTCTCGCAAAGAGAAATCCAAATAAGGAACACCTCTACAATCTCCGTATGTTGACGTAAGAGTTTGGTTGTCCACTCTCATGTCTCTAAACATAATATAAAGCATGGCGTGACTATCCCAGGTACGCAACGCTATATATATATATATATATATATATATATATATATATATATATATATAACGATCTTTATCTCTTTGCTTAATGAAGAACCTAATGCATCCTGAGTCTCCTCAGTAAAATAAATTCCTATGCACTGGAATCAGATATAACTAGACAACATACTCGCTGAGGTCTCTAATACCATGAAATTTTTCATACATTCTTATATCTGGGCCCATCCCTATTTCAGGTGGCACCGCATAATATATAGATTTCTCATCTCGGAGTATCCGACACGACAGTCATATCACTACATTTTTACTATCGTATAACCATACGATAATTAATCACTACACATTACCATAACAAACTCTACAAAAGCTAACTCAATGTAGTAGTAAATTATAACAACAAAACATAAGCTTAGGGCCCACCCGGTTCACTCACGGGCAATCATCAAAATTACCTGCTAACAACGAGAGATACATTTGTAACAAGACTGTTAAAAATAAAGTTTCGCACTCAACTCAACTCGCACACGAATTTTAGGGTTTCCAGTTTACATAAAAGTTGTGGCACACCCATGTCACTAGAATTTATCCTTTACTCACAAGGAAGAAGCAAAACCTCACCAGTCTCACCAAATCCCAGGGTCTCAGCACGTGGCTTCCATCACGACCCATGAACATCTGCAATCTTAATACATCCTAGGATTCCATCCTATAGTTTTCCCCTACCATCATGGATAATTTATTAAATCATGTGGGTTTCACGGACATTATTGAAATTTTGGCCCAAAATCTTTAGGCTTCAATTATGGCTTTAATGAACTCCCATTTACATCCCATGCCCCGTAGACTCTGACATACTGTATGCTACTATTAATGAGGACACTACAAGTCCAGCCTGAACCCACCATTCTCTTGTTATAAAATTCCTGGGCCTAATTCTCTTGGCCCCAAATTCCTTCGCTGAAAGTCTCACTCCTCTAGTTGTTATACCTAACTGGCACGAATTACCATTTCTAATATTTTCGGTCTCACTTCTCAATTGTGGACACATTCAACACTTGTAGTTCTATTTTCTTCACAAAGGGAAACTTCACGAGCCATTTCCCATCACTGGTCCCACTGACCATTTTGGAATGTCCTTCCCTCAGACAAGCAGCCTTAACTCACAATTGTTCTTCCGTTGTCCCTTTGGCTACGTAGGCCATTTGGAATTATGGTTGGCCTCCACGGACCTGATTGACTTCATTGTCACTTTGTAGGAAGTTAATCAACTTAAAATCATCTAACCGAGTTCCCTATTGGGTATAGTCTCATGTGGGATTCCACTAACACTGTTAAGTTCAGTCTTGATTTTTGGCTAGATTCTCTAACCTTTTTGGCTTGCTTCTTTTATAAAGAATGCAAGTATTAGTCACCGTATAACCTTGACGACATCAAAATTATCATCCTAACTGGATTTCTCATCTATGCTTGTATTCTACTCACGGGTTCTTTATCAACTATAAACCTTTTGGATAATTTATTCCCCTCTGCCAGGTATGAAGGTCATTATGCAGTTCAACCTTCCTCTCATAATCGGTTTCTATCTTACCCATTGTGCTAAACATCAAAATTTCACTCGCATTTTGTTACCACATCGAATGGAAGACCTCATGGTAAAATTGTACCCAAATTTCTTTCTAAATTTCAAACACACTTCTTCAAATATGGTGATTTCCTCTAATCACTACATGATGCTCCTAAGATCTATAACTTTTAATTCCAAATTTAATTATATGTGTTGTCACACCCCACTCTACACAATTGCCTTCGAATTTTTTAACTCTGTTGGTCTGTTACACTTTTTTTTCCGCATTTTCACCGATGGATTTTTCAAAAGAGTTCCTCCAACTTCCCTCTTGTTAATTTTAATAGGTGGTCCTGAAATCACTCCACCATTATCTACAACTGTGCCCGGGGAACCCACTGTTCCCGAGTGATGATTTTTATTATCACTTGCTTAAGTAACTCTCATGGTGATTTTTGTCACGATCACTCTTTCCCGATTACTCTATGTCTCCTATCGGGCTTCTTCTTCTCGTACAGTCCTTCTTACAGCCCTCATTGGTCGTCCTATACTGTTCGGTGTTCGAAGCACACATGATTTTATATAATGAGTTTCATCCATTATGAATCATAGAAGTAGAACGTAAGTCGCATACGTAAGGGAACACAACAATCCTATCATAAGGCTCTACATCAAAGAACGATGCGTTGAAACGTAATAAGCGACACAGATCCTAAGGACACTAGAACCGGATGCTCTGATACCACCTGTGACACCCCGCCCAATTAAATATCGGGTGATCAGTCCTTTATAAAATTTATAACAGAATGTTCGATTGGTTCATTCTTAGCATCACTGTCGAAAACATAAATCCAATTAATTACCTTACATTTAGTTAAGCTAGTGTCAAAACAATTTCCAATTTAATTCGAAACTAATTAATTCAATTAATTTCTGAACATTGAATTATAAACCACAAACCAAAACTGAATGATGATTTAATTAAATACTGAATAATTAAGACTGGATAAAGCCTTCTTGTTCAAAGTCACAAACAAAACCATAATAAATACTCAATCCAATAGAAATGAACTACAAAGGAACTGAGTACAATCTCACTAATGAGGATGGCCGACACATGACCGAACTGAAATATCGGAACAAGGAACTGAATAAAATGAGAGAAGCATCTAATCTCAATGACCGACAACTTTCACAATAGCCGCAGCTTGGCAAACCATCCAAGTATCTAGAACTAGTGTCCCTGTGGCTAGGAACCTATACTAAAACATATATATATATAGCAAAAGAGAGAAGAAATACAAGAAATGGGTCAGATCCTGAGGTGTAAAAATGGTTTAGCAAGTATTTAAAACTGGTTCTTAAAACAAGTCTTATACACATGTTAGTTATTGAACTCTCACATGAGTTTCTCACCTATCATCTATTGTGCACGCCTAAAGTACATCTAATCTTCCCCTAGTTATACCTCCCAGTCTAACTAGTCAACCACCATACTAATAATAACTATGCTCACTAGTAGTATTTCCGTATCGCCCATACAATACCCTATTGAGATAGTTTATCTCATATACTAAGTCTCATTATTCACCGTTTGAATGGTTAATCTTTTATCTACTAAGATTATTTCATTTCTTATTTCCATTTTATCTACTATTATCGTAAAGTAGAAATTTACCCAAGCACTCTCATACATTTATATAGTCTCATCATCCTTATATATATATACACTAATCCTGCACCCTTAGGTTAAGACCACTTGGTGCAATGTAATGATTATTATTATTACCAAGTCTACTAATTTCACAAAGTAGAAATATTCACAATTTTATATATATATATATATATAGTCACATCATCCCCATATATAAATATATACTAATCCTGCACCCCCGGGCTATCACCCACTAGTGCACCTATCGAGAAAATTCGGCATCCCCGGGTTAACACCCATTAATTCACCTATCAATAATAATCCAGCAGCCCCGAGTTATCACCAATTAGTGCGCCTATCAAGAGAATCTTGCATCCCCGGGTTAACACGCATTAATGCACATATTAATAATAATTCAGCACCCCCTGGTTATCACCCATTAGTGCGCCAAACAATAATCATCCTTGTACCCCCGGGTTATCACCCATTAGTACACTTAACAATAGAGTTTCTACACCCCGAGTTATCAATCATTAGTGCGCTTAACTATAAGATTCTTACACCCCCGGGTTATCACCCATTAGTGATCTTAAAAATAATATCGCATAATAGCCATACACACGTCCTATTAAGATTTATAGGTATTTCCCCAACCTAAATATATAGTTCTCATACGTATTTTAATCTCAACACTATGTATAGTGTAAATATTTAGATTACTATCTCTCTCGTAATCTCCAAGGTATCTTCTCTCTATACCGAAATAATTAAAGTATTAATTCTCACATACTTTTTCCCAAAATTTTGTCTTGCTTAAGTTTACTATCGGACATTTTCTCTTACTTCAAGAAAGCGGTAAACCCAAATTTAGACTCAAAGAAAAATCCCAGAAATTCCCTTTGTCGCTCGAAGCAGATGGCATGTCATTTGAACAACTTCCATGTGTCGCTCGAGCGACTTCACGTGAGATGCCATCTCGCTCGAACGACTTCGCGTGACTTTGCGCGAGATTGCATTGTTCGTCTTCTTGCCTAGATTTTTAGAATTTTCACCATTTTTTTAACCTAAAAAACTCTAGGATTCAACACCGAATGCCTCATCATCAATACCCATCCTACACATAACAGGCTATAAATCATTCCTAACATCCTTGGATCATTAATTCGTCATTAATCATCATAATTATAGAAAATCCCCAAATTAATTCACATGAACCCCAGTTTTCAAAATTCCAATTAAAGAACCTAATCAACCCAGATTCGTTCATCAATATATATGATTCAATTTCATGATTTATCCTCTATACATATGAAGGATTATCAACAACTAATTAACCCAGTCCTTAATCATAATTTAAATCTCCAATTTTCACCCAATTAACATGTAAATGATGATTAATTTCAGCCATTCTAACATGAGTATGATTATTGCTAAAAGAAATCCAGTAATAAACACTTGCCTTGAATATGATGGTCTGATCCATTGGTGATGTTATTATATACGCGTTCCTCTCTTCTCGATCTACGTGTTGGTGGTGGTGGTTGTGCAAGGTGGTGATACTTTGGCCTTTCCTCTTGGAAATTGGTTCTCCCTCACACCCTCTACGGCTGTTCTTTCCTTTCTATGTCTGACAACCCTAAAGGAATTTTCTTGTCTGATAAAATAACCCCCAATTTTCGTCCATTAATTAAACCCAAAAATACAATTTACCATAATGCCCTCTTGGGATGCCGGTTAGGTCTAAAATTGTCCTGGGGCCCAAACTAAACATCAGGGTGTACTATTTTGACTATCTCGACCCTCCCGGACTCGATGGCGCACTCGAAATGACCATACGAGTTAATAAAAATAATTTCTCTTTATATTGCATTCAATTAGTTTCTACATGACTCACACGCGTGTCAGACATAAATTACCAAACTGTCGTATATTTCACTCTCGGCAATTTATCAAATTTCATAATTCCATATTACATATCACACAGTAATATTCAATAATTTTCAACAATAAGTATTAACCCTTTGAACGCTAGTTAATACTTATTTTAATACGGATTAATAACAAATTAATTTCTTACATTTTAATTTAATTAATCCAACGACCATAATTAATCGCATACTTATTCCCATAAAAATAATTAATCATATGATTATTTAAATCGTAATAAATATGGGGTGTTACACTGATGCC
Source organism: Sambucus nigra (assembly GCA_949130495.1). Classification (NCBI taxonomy): domain Eukaryota; kingdom Viridiplantae; phylum Streptophyta; class Magnoliopsida; order Dipsacales; family Adoxaceae; genus Sambucus; species Sambucus nigra. The sequence goes on from OX422209.1 coordinate 257,208,255, forward strand.
ATAGCACACATCAACGTCCTCTCTACTCACGATGTCCATTTAGGTTCATGCGTATCTCATCACGCAATAACATTCAAATAAGGAACTTTCCCCTAATGCACTATCACTCAGCATTGGCGGAAATCAAATTGCAAAAACTTCAAACACATAACCATGACTCTCAAAATACTGTCCCCAGACATATAAATATAAATCTCAAATCTCATGTCTCAAAAGTAGTGATATGACCATGCTCTCTCCTTATCACCAAGTCTTGAGTGCTAAATATAATAATGAGCTCAATCTCCCTAGTCGATAGTAGATACAATATACCTAAAATCACCTCAATAAAATACCTACACACCGGGAACTAATATCTCGAGACAAATATACTCTCTGAAGTCTCTATCATAAAATAATATAAATACGAGATCAACCCTCTTTCAGGTGAGACATCACCAAAATAGCACATCCCACCCTGGAACAACAAATACGATAGCCTTGCAATATCATCCCACTATCGTTATGACTAGTCTATCCAACATACTCATATAACACGTCACTAAAAAGTGTAATCTCAATAATATATATATATCACTATGCCTACACCCGCTTCCCCACGGATGAAACAAAAAATAACCCCACTATACCACGAAAATATATATAAACGTAATAATGTTATCGATACATACACTAAACTCATCTTGTGAGTGAATCTAATGCTAATAAAGATACCGTGACTCGCTCATTTCATATAAAGCATGCCTCATTCACCCGAGCTTAAAACTCATATTTTGACCTTTCCAATCACCCTGAATGCTCAACTGGTTCCCGTACATGACACGCTTGTTCGAACTGAACCAAAAACTCTAGTAATTATAGCCCCAACTAGGCACCATACTCTTATCCCTCACTTTGGGAAAAAATAATGTATATGGTGCTACTACCCACGTAAAAATACCTCTTCATATAATCCCCTATTCCTGTCCATACTGACCGTATTAGGGTTGTCCTTCTCTCAGAGACTGGTAGCCTCAACCCCGACAGCCACCCTCATTGTTCCCTTAGATCCGTTGTTCCTAATAAATACACTGCTGGTTTTAACAACCCTGACCGAATCTACCATCACATGGTAGGAATTTAGCTATCTGAATCATTTAAATGGGTCCTCTTATGGGTCCCCCCTGCAGTGTTTTGCTAGAACCGTTACATCCTGTCTTACCCCCTGACTAAATCATTCAACGCTTTTATCTCCCTATACAAAGAAGCATTCACAACCTTATTGTCAAAACAAGACATAGTCTCCATCTTATTTAACCTTCCAATAAAAATTTTCCTTTAAGTGCTGTCGAGTCCACTCATGAGCCTATCACCCACTTAAGGACTCTTTTCTCCATTGCACCAAATGTGGTGATTTACTCCCACCATTACGTCACTCCTCCTACGAGCTAAGAAAATTTTTCCCCAAATTTTTCACTTATGGGTACACTACTCCTTGTGATATACTAAAGCCTTTGGGTATCTAACATCCATTGTCTAACATACACAATCTTCATATTTACCAAAATTTCAATGGGCGATCCTCTTCAAAGACCCCTCTGACTCTATCCCATTCTAATCACACTGGATGATTCTAGTTTAGCACCACTTTATGATATAATGGTACTTGAAACTATATATTGCACCCTAGCAGTCCTTACAGCCCCAACTTTCCAAGAAACAATAGGGGTGACCTCGACTACGGACATCGTCCCCAAAATATTCGTCAACTTCAACTAAGCCCTGCCTCCTGATGTCCTCACAACAACCCTCATTGGTCATACTTCGTTGATTGGAAAAAGAACACACCCCAACGCATATAAGATTCACTAAAATTATACACGACGGCAGGAGAATGAAATCTCACCATAGGAATCAACAATCCTAAACATAGGGCTCTATATAAAAAGTAAGGCAACACCGAAAATGTATCACATATGTACGGATTCCTAAGGACGCTAGAACCTAATGCTCTAATACCACCTGTGACACCTCTCCTAATAAAAAACTGGGTGCTCAGTCCTATATCAAATTAAAAAGGAATCTTAAATGGTTTCATTCTCAGCATCACTGTCTAAAACCATTTAATTACTAATAACCTATTAGAGCGGCGTCAAATTTTAAACATTCTAATCTTTTTAACCTAAATGCACAAGTATATACATTCATACAAAGAAATGAACAACAATTAAAATTAATAAATAATAACTGATAACTATTGGTAAAACATTATATGCAACCATATACAAGGGGAGTAAAACAAAGATGCCATAAATAAATGAAATGACAACAATATGCCCGAATGTCAAAATTATACCTCCTACCCAGATCACAAGGAGAGAAGTGTCTAAACAATTTCCTGCCAATAGCCACAGCTGTAACAACAACGTCTGACTCGAAGGAATATTCATCAAGGAGTCCCTGTGTTTGGACACTTAAAAAGTATACAAAGGAGGAGAAAAACAAAAAAGATCCGGGTCAGAGCCTGGTTTTGGAAAAATCTTTTATCAAGTGCTTAACATACCTTAATATTTAAAATATGATACTCTCCATAATTAAAATGGTGTCCCACTCACATGAGATACCCCTTGGCTCTCATTTGACAGTTCACACCTAGCGCATGTATTTTAAAACACCCTAGTTAGCTACCCAGCCTAACTAGCACCTCGCAAAACTCCCAGGTCAACATACGCTAACAAGTACCTTGCATAATATAAAATATTCTAAGCTATCGGTTGATCTTATACATTATAATCTCTCATTGCTTATCTATTCAATCATTTTAAATATCTTTCACTCGTTATACACTATTCACATTTTAGTGTTATTAGCCTCGTATATAATATTCTCATCTTTATATACGTATATCTCATATTTATTCCGAATTTTATAATCCCGGCTGATCCAGAAATTTGTCTCACAATTCATTTTTTTATCTTGTCCGTATATATATGTATTCACATCTCATATATATACAATATACTATACAAATCAAGTATATCCATACTTATATATCACACACTATATAAGTATCATAACCATCCTTTAGGGCTATAACTCAATGGATACAGTCTCTACAATGTTATCATCCTCCAGGGAGAACACACATCGACCTGGGAAATCGGGACAGGATCTAGCACTGACCCAAATCCAAGCCACAACAAATGGTAAACATTCATAGTTCCTCACCGTAAATGAGAACGAAACATACCCACGGCGTCTCACCCCTGATAAAAATCACATAATATAAAAATGGACGCTATGACTTGGGGACTATACGCTCCCTGCTCCTCAAGCCAGGGGCCTCACCCACATCGCGTAACTTCCCCTGATATCACTAGAGGGGTATGCTTCACTTAAATATATCATTCACACACATATATATTCATAATCACATCATATATATACTCTCTATATACCCGTATATATATATAATAAGGAGAAAAAGGTTTTTACTATTCCATAAGTTCATAACATAATTAGAGGTGAGGATTGAGCCACTAAGGCAAGAAATGGAGGGTGATATCCATATTTACACAATAATATTATGTCCGTCCCTACACCTTATTTTATACTCTAACTATAATTATAATTTTATCCAACTAAAATTTACTTTCCCTCCCATTTTACTTCTAATTTTTTTACTTGAATTCAAATATAAGGGTTAATTTTGTAATCTAACAAAAAAAGAAACAGGGAACATAGTTTCATTTATTACCTTTCAACAACTCGCCCATAATAATGATGCCTCTCTCCTACTTTAACTCGCACATCTCTCTCTAAACCCGCCACACGAGCTTAAGAATGAAGCACATTAACAGTGGCGAAGACAACATCCAAAAGGAGTCCTCCAGAACAGTAAAGACTCATCTTCATTAGTAAAAGACTCAGATTTTAGATCTATTACCTTGAATTGATTTTTATGTTGTTTGCATTATCGGGGTGAGTTTCAAAATCAAATTTGTGCATTAGATCTTTATGGTTTTGTTTAACTGAAATAATTGTTTCTTATTATTTGATTTCAGGCATCTCGCCCCATGGATTTAACTTAAACATTGAGTCAAAGGTTCTATCTCTATCTTCCTCTCTCTGATTTGAGTGGTTTTGTGTTTATAAGATTTCAAATTTAAAGATTTTGGGTATTTTTTCTTATATCATTGATTTTATAGATATAGGGTTTCTGGTATGGGGTTTAGGATTTTTTCTTCAGATTTTAGGGTTGTGGATATATGGGTTTTAGAATCAATTCCACGGATTATAGGATTTTGGGTATTCTTTTTCCGCATGTTCGTTAAAATGTTCGTTGAGTAGTGAGAAATAATCTCCCAAGTACACCAACGTTTACAGTGGAGACACCATTTGTTCGATGAAATTCCATAATGATGAAGATGCATACATTTTTTACACTTGATTTAGATTCTTCTTATGTGTCTATTATGATCTATCTATTGTGTTGCAGATTTCATAGGTTTTTTATTTTCAAAAACTGTAATAAATTGTTGTGTTTTTTTTATTCTTGATGCCTCAAGTGGTTACTTAAAACTGCTCATATGAATTTTTGATTTTACCTTTCAAGATTCATGATTTTACGTATTTATAGTTATGAAAATTAAATATTAAAAAAATTTATAACACGATAATGGGTGGACCACATCATTCAATATGGAGACTCCTATGGTTATCAAAGCATACATTCTGTAAATTTGCATAATTGGTTGAATGTTGTATTTTGGAAGCTTTGTTCATCAAATGTATGTTCAAACCCCAAATGTTATTTGTTTGATCAATATTTTAATTTCTCATATTCTACAGAAACCTCTAATAGTTGGTATGATGACACGGTACGACTTCATGGCTGATCACATTATGGGACTCTACGCCATGTTAATAATTCAAAAGTCACAGATGGACTTCTTAGTGGTTAAAACTCTTGAGCGGTTGTTTGGAGAAAGGTATAGTAATGGGAGTAACAAAGGAGGTCAGTAACTCATTATATAAATTTCATAAGATTATAGATTCTCAAAATGTATTTGATGTATTTGTTAAATGAAGATACTTTTGCTGATCATTAGACACATAGGCCATTTTGGGATGCATTATTTTTTACTATAATTAATGGGTATATTTTCAAAATAGGGTTATGACTTATTTTAGTAATTAATCGGTATATTTTCCATTTTAGTTTGTGCTAAGTCAGTCTATCTATACTCTATAACTATTAGCAATTTCATAAGGACTGTCTATGTTTTTTTTAAATTTATTTTTGCATAATGTTTATATGTTCATTAAAATGGGTTGAAATTTGTAAGCAGGTGTTTCTATGTGCTTAATTGATAAATCTTCAAAATATTGATTTTGGGACAAGCTAGGGAAACATTAAGTGAGTGGAGAAAAAAGAAAACAATTGATCTCTTTCAATGTCAACAAATATGATTGAACATCCGAAATATCATGTGTTCGTGTTTGAATGGTGCTTTGGATCCTTTGAGAACAGTCTGTTGTCCAGTAAGTATGGCATAATTATGCACCGTTGGCCCCTTCTGAGTATTTTTAAGTAATCTTTCGTAGACAACTAAACTTTCATCTTCCATAACACACGTATAACATAGAAACCAAAAGTCACGAGCATGAGCTTATAGATTCATGTACAACAGTTCCACCATTGGCAGTGGGTAGCTCATTGAGGACTTCCATGGCTCAACAATCACCAAACCATGATGGTCGATCCTTGAGGATTTTTGCAACCTAGAAAAAAAACACTCAAGCAATCCTCTCACAACTAGGAATGTCAATGTTGTAAAATCCCTACAAAACATTGTTTTTGTGTAAAAGTAGTAAGATTTTACATATTGTTAACGAGATCAATGCTAAAGTTGTTGGATTAGTTTACTTGCTAACGAGATTACTCTTAAAACACGACTCATTTTCACTTTAGTTTTATACATTCAATTTTCTACGTGTGTGATATGTTGACACTAATCATCATTATTTAAAACACGACTCATTTTTTCATTCCATCTAATAGGGTCTTTTTACAAGACTTTGCATTGTGATATTTTGATTTTTGTGTTATTATGATGCCTTTAGTCATAATCGCACTCCGAGTAGTCCAATATTTTATAAATTTAGTCACGAAATTTTATTTTTTCTATATTATGGATCATTACTCAATAGATTGAATATATTTATTAACTTATATCTCAGGTACCCACGTCGACATAATTATTATTTAAGACACGTATTCAATATGATATTCTAATAAGGTCGGCCTTGAACAGGTATGTCATCTTGATAGAGTTGTGTTTAAGATTAATGAGTTAATGTAGTTGCATCATATTTTAGTCATTGAAGTGAATTTTAACATTCGTATTCAATATGGTTTCTTTCTTTTTTGTCGTTGAAGTGAATTTTTCATATTTTAGTTATTTCGGATCTGGAAATTTTTTAAATATTTTGACTTTTAGTCATCCATATGGCAGACATTGCACTTATTAAGGTCCTTCAATCTATTTGAAGATACTGTTCGAAAACTAGACTTGATCCAAAAAGAGTGATAATTCATCCACACGTAAAAACAAGGCCAACTTATCCTTATCGTTATAGCTACAATTGTGCTTTGTGTTCACAGGTTATTAATATGCTTTACTTGACTCAATTTATATGTTTTACATTATATTTTTCCTAATCTTATGCATAGTAAAAGGGCTATGATTTTTATGTAGTCGTGGAATAGAAGAAGGCATGGGAATTGAGGTTGAAAATGCAGTTTTGGTCAAAGATATTTATTTGAGCAATAATGGTAGTTGCAAGGTAAAATCTGTACTTGAAGAACTGGGCTTGTGAGAGGCCAATTTAGGGAGGTTAATGAAATTGTTAATTCTCACATATACTACCAAGTCCTCTTTTCAAATAAACTAATATAGGACTTATCATGTCCTTTGTTCAAAGGAACTTATTTTCCCTAAATAAGAAATTAAATAATGATAAAATCATAATAAAGGAACCTATATGGATTTACGAATTTAGAATTCCTTTTGCCTATTTTATTTGTCTATTAGTTGCAAAGAAATATGAATCCACAAAGGTTGTGCTATAAACAAATAGACTCCTAATTCGATTTAGAAACCAGATGGTAGAGTTTTGTTGCCCAAATCAGTAGTTAAATTTGAATGTTATCATCTTTCTGTTAGTGCTGAGGCAGGTGTTGTGAAGGTTGCAAATAAGGTTCTTTTTTCTGACATAAATGTTTAAGAGATGGATTTGGGAATAGATGGAAGGCAATGTGTTGGCAAAGCAGGTGACTTGCTCGCGATTGTGACACAAAGAGAGATTCTACATTTTTCAAATATTTAAATATCTCTATTTTTTAGCCTTATTAGTTTTCCTTTTGTATTAGTTTTAACTGGATCTTTTTTTCATGTTAATCTCTCAATAGAGCTGGAAAAAGTGGATTTCATGATAGCTGTCAAGGCTCATTTCTATCTACATTGATAACTATCGAGGCTCATTTTTTTCTCATTTTTCTACCATGATAATCAAGTGGGATGGTTTATGACGGTACCCAAGACCCATTTTTCTCTTTTATATTATGTCATTGATGAAAGTGTCATGTGAAAGTTCATCATTTGAGATTATATTTGTGTAAATAGTGCCAAGTTTGTGTAAATTGTTATTCTCAATATCGTTTGTTATATCTTATTGATGTTATATATGGGAGTGTTTGATGTTTAGTGTGTTGTGTTTGTGCAGGGCTAATGTTATGTTCAGAATCTATCTTACTTCAATTGAGAAGACATGGCATTGAGTGACTTCTCTACCTGACTTTAAATCCACCTATCTAAAGTGGACCCCGAAGGATCTCGCAATTGTGATCCCAAATCTTGATTCGAATGGTCTCGACCTCATTAGAAAAATGCTCTCCTTGGATCCAAGCCAAACAGTTACGGCGAGGAGTGCTCTTTAGCATGAATAGTACAAGGATATCAGCTGTGTTCCTTTAATCTGTCTACTATTTCATTACCCCAGCTGTATATTGATATGTAACATTCACATGGTTTTATTATATCAGATATGTATATTGTTTTAAGGTGATTGTTTCGACTTTGATTTCAATGGACAGAGTTAAAATTACATTTAAGTTGTTTTGGCTTCTTATATTAAGCTCCTTCTCAGTAGTTGGTATAGTATTTCACCGAATCTAAATCATATTTTTTAATTCCATAGATTTATAATAACATGGCCGAGCTTATATAATTCAGGAAGGTTTTAGATTTTGTTTTAGTTTATCCATATGTTTCTACTATGTGCATACATATTAAAAAGACTCCATTTTGGTATTTATTTTTCTATTAGCATTAAAACTAAACCATAATATTCCAATGCCTTATTATTTACATTGTCCAACATCCACATTTGGAGGGGCCTCTAATTCTCATTCTTTTTATAGCTTCATCAACTGGTAAACATTCTTTTAGAAGTCTTAAAAGGGAAAAAAAGGATATTTTCATAGGAATACCTTTGTGCCAAATGAATGAATTCATCCAAGATGAAGGTTTGTGCTGTCTCACTACCAGCCAAGTTGAATTGATACTAAGTAGACCATTTGAATTTTGAGTCCATATGAGCTTATCTGTGTGTTCATTACCCAGCACTTCCACCTTAGAACATATAGACATGTAATTAAAAGGCAATAACATATTATTTTTTGAGGGATTCCATCTACCTGATTCATCGAGCAGTTCTGAAATCTGAGTATTCTCTGAGATATCCGACTATCGAGACCAATCCCCAAACCAATTATCCCATTCATCATTAATATCTCCCTTTTCCTATTAAACATATACTACTGTTCTCTGCATTCTCCCTCTACATAAGCATTCTCTTATAGAAATGAGATCCTCTAGATGATGTTATTGCTACTGGATGTTTTATTCTACAATATTTTGCCTTTAAAAATTTAAACCATAAGGAATCATCATTCCTAAAAGTCCACCATAATTTTAAGCTAAAGGAACCTACTAGATCAGGTCTCTCAAGTATATCCCACCTTCTTCATCAGGTGTGCACAAATCCTTCCAAGCTATCCAGTGATGTTCTATGTTTCCTTCATGAGTTCCCCATAATAATTTTTTCAATGATTGCTATTATTTTCTTTGGGGGTTTTAAGGATACTAAAGTGTATATTGGAATTGACTGTAGCACATTCTTTATAAGAGTTATCTTTCCCCCATAGATGATAATTTGTCTTTCCACCCTTCCAATTTAGCTCTTATCTTAGCAGTTAAAGACTCAAATAAATTGCATCTCACTCTACTAGTATATATAGGACATTTAAGATAAATAAAAGGAGGCTTTTTGATAGAAATCTACAGCAAACTTGAAATATTTGAGCTTTAGAATTATCAATTTTTTGTCATAGTAAACAGATCTCTTTGATTTGTTTACTTCTTTCCCTGAGATACCTTCATATATATCCCTCACTAACTTAATACTCTTTATGTTTTAATGCTTCCAGATGAGAATATAATTATGTCATCCACATATGCAAGATGCGATACAAGAGGGCAACCTATTGAAGTTAGAGTTAAAGACCCAATGTTTAAGAGTTTAAAAAGAATTTCTTCTAAGAGGGACATTAACTGTGTTTCTTCTAGGTATCCATGATTAAAGAAATTATTTTGAATGCGAGAGTAAATTCTTGAGACTATGAAGGATAAATTGTGTAGATTAAATAAATTGTATAAATTTAATAAGTTACCATTCATAATTGTTCTTGAGACTATGATGGATAGGGATAAAATTGAAGATATTAGAAGAGTGCTGAATTTTGACGATTGTGTTGTTGATTGCAATAGTAAAATCTGGCAGTTTTGAGATGTGTTAATTTGCAAGAAAAGCCTAATTTGAGTGAAGATCCTCAAGAATAGGATTTATTCTCCTTTTTAATATTGAATTATATTTTAATTACCTTTGATAGGTGCTACACTACTGCAACACTAAAGATTTCTCAATTGGTAAGCAAGTAAGCACTGGGGTGATAGAGTCAAAGATTCAACCATGGACATCGTTAGAGCGACCACTATACATTTTTTTTCTCATTTATAAATTTGTAACTTTGCAACGTTATTATAAGATACTAATTCATTACGTATGTTAATTTTTTTGGGATTTTAGAGAAAATTCATTTACATAATTAAGTTTGCGTATTGGTATTGTTGTTATTGCAGTATTTGTTTTCTTAAACATGGTGGATATTCTTATAAACAAAGGGGATTCTGCCCAAATTTTTTAAAGTGTTCACACTTATTTGCATCATAAAAAATGTTTGGCTTAAATTATACACGATTTAATACTTTGGAAATTTTTTGTCGTGCCTTCAGGCACGGGCATTGCGCTAGTGTATATATATATACTAGGGTATGCCCGTGCCTGAATGCACACTGATAATTTGAAAAAGCATAAAGTCGTGTATCTCCCAAATCGTACAACCCCAATAAAATTTCAACCCCACGAACCCATAAAACCACCCTAGCCTCTCGAAAATCATACAGTCCCAGCCCTTTTGCATTAACTCATCTCCGGAAGGCACGATAATTTTCCGAACTACAACAACCACAACCCTTCTATTGAGCACGATATATGAAAGTTTATTCTTACCACTCAAAAGATCCCATTATTAAATCTAAACTCATATTAGGCAGTATCAAGAATTTATTTTACAACATATATTAGATATATTCTCCCCAAAATAAATCCCACCCACATTCCATTAGAGCCCAACAGTCCTATTTTCCAGAACAAATAAAGCCGGAAATTTTACCAATTTTTTTGTTAAATGTGTAAAGATTACATCATGTATTCGAGAAAAACTAATGGCAAACAAATGCTACATTTTATTAATGATCTCTATGCAATATTTTATTAATGATCTCTATATGCCAAAAAGAATCCATGGATAAGATCTAATCATACAAGGAGGTCTCTGAAACTTAGCAAGCTTCCAAGCAGGTCTTCGACTACTTAACATCAAGTATAGAGAGAAAAGTTTTGCTTCGCTAAAATAACCTGCAAAAAGTAACAAATTTAATTCAATACACACACCTAACACTATGAGCACTACACAGTACCAGCCGTAAAATAAGAGCGTTACACAGTACCTACCATAAAATAGCGTCCACAACAATCTTGAAGTTCATCACATCTTTGGACCTTGAATTGTAAAGTTTATAATTGAAGCAGACCTTGAACTTTATCGCATCCTACCTGACTGTAATATTTATGATTGTAGAGGCTTTTGAATTCTTAATCTTTCATGGAACATGAATGCTTTCTCATGGCAGTGAAGTCCTTGATATTATGGATTTGCTTCGCATTTTTGTTGTCCTTGTTTTAGTTGAGAACTGGAGCTGCTGAAGTTGGCTCCTACAAAACCATAGGATCAATTCCAAATCATCCAAGAAGCTATTTTTGAAAATAGTATCTCCCATAGGATCTATTCCAAATCTTGGTGCTATTATGTCGATTACAACAACTATAATAAACCACTCCTTGGAGATCTCATACAAATCACCCCCAATAATCCTGGAAAAAAAGATGATAATTACTTACCCAAATAATACATCAAAAAATCAGAATGAACACTGTGAATATTACTAAACAAATTCATGTCACTAACACTTTTACCTCCAAATCTTCCTAATGTAGAAAGAAAACACGTTAATTCAAGTTTCAACGATCAATTTAGGCTCATTTTAAAGCCCGTACAATATGATCCCTCTAAGGATTAAAGAAATTGTTTCAAGTGATCAAAAGATTCATATATCACATTCCTATAATATACGTGAACTAAAGATATAAACAAACAAAATCTCTACCTAAATACTCCACTTAGTGTGCCTTTAACCTAGTGTGTCGATGAATAAACTTCCACTGAAACATAAACATGTGAGTCAAAAGTAATACAACCATTAAACGACATAATTGAAATAAGCATGTTACCATAAAGGGTGCATTTACAAAGCTATAATACACTCTGCCCTGGTACAATTGTGACAACCCGCTCAAAATAATAATGGGTGGCCAGCCCTATACTATATTAAATCAGGTATCTCAGATGGCACAGTCTCAACATCAACTGACAATACTAATAATATAAGGCTAACTATCTGAAATCATTAAAAGTGGATTGTCAAAATTTTAAAACTTTTTATTTAACAACAACAACAAAACCAACATTACTAACACAACCAAAAATACACATCTAACTATGATGAGTAATATGTGCAAACTCCAATAAATTGAAGAGTACAATACAATGTACAACAAAATCTCAACAATGAAGTACCCGAATAAGCTGTCGGGTCACAGACAATACAAAAATCTGAGAGATGAAATGTAAGTGTTAATTTACAACACTTGAGTACAAACTCAATATACAACTGAATCCTAATCTAGATATACAAAAATAGGAATCGACTAAAAAAAATGCCGCAACAGTCCACTACTGCCAGAACTCCACGAATATTGGGTGGATGAACATCAATGGCGTTCGTGCGGAGGAACACCTAAAGTAATATAATATATATACATGGAGGAAGAAAATATGAACGGGTCAGAGCCCGAGTTGAAAAACATTTTATAGCAAGTGTATTAAAATGAATAATAATTATAAATGCATTATTACATGATTTAATAGAATCAAACTAGCCATTAGATCCATGTTACCTCTTAACTAGAGCGCGCACCTAACGTATGCACGTGGTCTCCAAACGAATGCCCAAATGTAAATTAGGAAAATAAATCTGACTAGATCTCAAAGAAAAATTAGATTATGCTATCTAACTTATCTCGAAATCTACACTTATCTATATTCCCATTTAAAACATTTATTTACATTTAATTTGTCATAGTTCTCATTATATTTGTTCATTTATTGAACATATGAAGTGGCATATCCAAATTCACAACAAAATCATCACAATACATCCACATTCTCTTACTAGAATTTCATATATTCTAGTTATGCCCTCATTTGGCATGTAAAAAGTATATATATTTATTATATATGAGTTATTAGCATCAAGAGTTAAGGACTAAACTCCTCCCGATTCTCAACACGGCACTGCGTTTCGTGCGTGGGACGACTCGCCGAAGCGAAATCCAAGCAAGGAACCCCCCCGTTACACTACTCCTGACCGTATCGATCCTCGGGTCTCATTACGCCCTCAATGCAAGATGCATGTAACCCAAATTATTATCCAATTTTAATTAAATAATATTCTCAATTCTCAATAGTACATGGCGTTTCATGCGTGGGACGTCCTGCCGAAGCGAAATCCAAACAAGGAACCCCCACGTTATACTACTCCTGGCACTGTCAGTCCTAGGGATAGGTGATATATATATATAAGTATGAGCATTAAGGACTAACTTCTCCCCAATTTCCAACATTATACCACGGTTCGTGCGTGGGACGTCTCGCCGAGGTGAAATCCAAACAAGGAACCCCCCGATACACTAATCCTGGAAATGTAGGTCGTTGAGGTCCATTATGCCCTTGATACCCAAATACAAGCACAAACAACAACAACCATCCAACTGAGCTATAACTCGAAGGACGCAGGCTCACATTCTATCATCTTCCAGTTGCCCATATATGTAGCAAAACTAGGGCCACCTGGTGGGGTTCAACGACACCCACCTCATGATCAACTCACGCACACAACGTCCGGGAAGCGGGCATAGCTCCTAACTGGTAAGTGATAACGTCACATACCCCCGAATTCTTACCCCCAAAAGAATGCATATATATCGCATAATAATCACAATGGACGACTATGACCTGGGGACTATCCACACCCTGCTCTTTGAGACAGGATGCTCACCCTCAACGCACACAACTTCCCAATGATAGCAAGGAGGGGGTATGCTTCACTATATATATATATATATACCATCATATAAGGTATACATACATCACCACATAATATAAAGATATACCATCATATAAGGTATACCTGTCACATCATTTTCATCTTTATTATACGCCCATTGGCACAAATTGATTAACATCATTGTTTAGTATATCTCTTTCTTTTGATACACTAACTGTCAATTCTCACACATCTTCCCCACTTAGTATAAACTATACCGTTTCTCACTTGAAGCTCACATATCGCTTCTCATTATGAATTGTTTCTCAATTCTTTTAAGTTAAGGATATTCATTATCCTAATGCACCTCAATTTACATTTCTCGTTGTGTGGGACATCTCCCAAATCAATCATCGTTAAGGATATTTCTATGTCCATATGCACATCAATTAGCATTTATAATTCTCCATCCATAATAGGGTTTGATTCATTTTATGAACCTTTAAAGTTATCCCATTTGGGATTTGACCCTAAGATCCAATGTCTCTAAATTTGTCTCATTTATTCATATAATTATAATTATCGTCCCCAAGTATAATCTCCAATCAAGGTGGGATTCCCCACTTAGAATATACAAAAATCTCTAATCGATAATCCGAAACTTTAATTAATATGACTCCCATAATTTCGTATGATGGAAACCCTCTAAACTTCTCCAAAACATACTCCAAATGTCTCATATAGAGGTTTCAAATCGATAACCTCGAACAAAACGGGATGAAATTCTCCCTAGGAAAACATCTCCAAAATTCCCCTGTTTTCAAATTGATTCGGCCCCAAAAGCGAATCAATTCGGCCCATGCGAATCGATTCGATCCAATGGACCTTAGAGTGTGCTACATACCGAATCAATTTGCAAGGGGTAAATCGATTCAGACCTAAAGACATTGGGATTCTGCAATAGACCGAATCGATTCGGAAGGGGTGAATCGATTCGGTAAGTGCAACAAGCTACGAAATGGGCAATTTTCTTCTTAACCCAAAATACCCAAAAATCATTTTAATCATCTTCCAACTATTTTGATCCAACCCAATCACAATTATAACATTAATATTCATCCAAGAACACATATATACTAATTTCTAACCTTAAATCCATTTATACACTACAAATCTAAGGTTTTCCCAAAAGTTAGGTTTTTGTCAATTTAAACCTAAAAACCACAAATTTAATCCCCAAATCATGCAATAAATGATACACAATAATTATTTAGCAAGTTTAATCACTTGTCACAGGTTCGTAGGGTCTAAATCCTCCTTGAGATTGCGTATTGGCCGGAAATCTCCATTTTCTCTATCTTTTCTCCTTCCTTTTCTTCTTCTTCTTTCTTCTTCTCTCTTTATTTCTTTCTATTTCTCGTTCTCTATTTGGAGAAATATCTCCCGTAGTCTATTTAAGCCTATTCTCCCAAGATACACATCTTTAAATGATAATACACACTTTAAATGACCCGGTAACATTAATTCGAGTCAAACGGTCCTAATTCATTTCGGAACCTAAATAGACCCCAAGTACAGTCATTTCAACTTTCTCGACCCTTCCGGAAACAATGGTACCCTCAGAATTGTCATTCGACACACTTCCTAAAGACTTCAAATTTTGACATTAATTGACAATTTAATTAATCTCCAATTAAAGTATTATTTATTTCTTTCAAAATTAATAAATCATCGTCTCCAAGACCTCCAGTTGTTACAACAATACACTGCCCAACAGAAAGATAAAAAAATTCATTTCCTAGTCTAACCAACAAAAAGAGAAAAAAAGTCACCTTCAAACCAAGTAATTTAACTCGGGTAATTTGTCCTAGTACAATACACTCTGCCTAACAGCTTCCATGTAGTTTCATTTCCTAACCCGCTTCCAATTGGATTTGAGTCCTCCATAAATCCACTGTAGCTATCAATGTTACTCTTACTTCGACTAAGATGAAACTCCAACTGTAAACTTGATATCAATAGGAAAGTTTGACATACTTGCCAATAGAAAATGTTTAAATCTCAAAATTGGACTTGTATGTTTAAGAAAATAAAGATGGTTGCTTCTCCGTTTGTACAACTACTGCTTCATTCGTACAGCTAGTGCTGCTCCTGCGTAAAGCTGGTGCTCAAACTGAACTTAATTAGAGGTTCCACATTTTTTATGTAAGTGGTAAACTCGTATAGCAAGTGATGTGATCCAACAAATTTTTATGTGAAAATAAATTCATTGTTAATGGCTTGCCATGAAGATAAGCCCATTGATGGTTTGGGCGCATGGCAATAAAAAGAAAAGTAAAAACTAAATTGTGAGAACCATCCCATATGCATGAGCATTTTGATTAATTGTGAGAACCATCCCATATTCCTGGTTTGGCCGCATAGAGATTTTATAGTGCACTCAGATGCAATCTTCCCAAGAACTGAACAGTATTTTGCCACTCCCTATGCCTGCTGGAATAAAATCTACCAAAAAATAAAGAAGTTGCAAGTCAATACTTCTGATGGTTCAACAGCTGAAGGGGTTTCTCGAAGGATTTTTGAATCTGGTTCTATTATGTTTCCAGAACAATTTTTGAATATGATTCTGATATGTTTGGTGTTTACCATCCACGTGTTTTAAAACTTATACAGGATCCATCAGATTCAAAACACGGCTTAAAATTCTCTAAGTTGAAATCCGTAAGATATCGAAACCTGCCTACTTATTACACTGTTCATATTAAATAGAAAAGCCTAAGTGCAATGCTTCCATATGGATGATCAAAATAAAAATATTAAAAATTTGAATAACTCACCACGGAACTCCCATTAATTTCGTTTGCAAAATGTGGGCCACACCAATCACGTTAGTTCAGCCAGTCAACAATCCTATTACTCTATATCAGCTAACTTTGGCCTCTGATTCCATTTGTTGCAAAAGATAGAATCTACACTTGATCAAGGATAAAGTTAGAAACCATAAAAATAAATCTATTTACATCTACATCAATCAAAGTGAACGATAGTGGCGTGAATAAACTGAGGAAGGGTATTCCCCACCATTAGAGTGGGCTTCTTCTCATAGAAAAAAAATCCCGCAATGTTAGTCATAAAAACATAGCCTAAAGGACTCTTGGAAATCCAATTTTAGAGAAGTAAATCTCATGTTGTAATCGATGCCATTCAAAAATAAAATCCTGTAATCTCAGTCATAAAAAGATGTGATTAGTTGACTTCATACAATCATTTTCAATCTCCATGAAGAACTCATGCGCTTGGATCATGAAAATTCAAACAGAATTGATGTAACCAAGATACAGTCGGCCTATGTAGTACAGTTGGCCCATCATGCCCTATATATTTACTAATTTATTTAATTAATAAACTGCTAAAGTACCATATTGTTAAAATAAATAATGTAAAACTATACGTAAAGAAATTGGTGAGTTGTCTAGTGAAAACATCTTACGCCAATTCATCATGAAGCTTATGTTTAATGGGACATTTTTAGTGACCAAATAAAATAAACAAGCTACAGTAAAGTTTGTGAAAATATTAAAATGCAACCCAACTTCAATTTTGGACAAATTATACAGCAACTTCTCGCGAGTTTGAAATTGTTATCGTGTGTTTAAAATGTTACCATGTCTTACTTATCAACAAAAATGTGACCATGTCTTGAAAATGGTGTAAATAGTATTTATAGGGTACATTTTTGAATTTGCAAAATTAAAGTCGTCTCTAATTGTGAGCAGAAGTGCTTTAAAATTTTATTAGGGAGTGAGATTGTAAGTTGATGAACCAAAATAAATAAAAATGATGAGATGAAATAAATGGTTTGTAAATCTTCAGGTGTAAATAGTTGGAGGAGGCGTTGTATTTATTTAACTAGTTTCATTAGTTTTGTTTTGTGTGGTATGGAAATCGAGGTTCATAGGTTGGTAAAGGAGGGGGCAATTGGCAGGTAGAGGAATCATAAAATGATCCCTCTAAACCCCACAAACCACAAACGTAGGATGTAACCAAGATACAGTTGGATCATGAACATTCAAGATACAGTTGGCCCAGGTCAAACATATACATGGCATGCTGGTCAATTAGTACCTAAATTTAAAAGCTCATTCAACATGCATATCACAATTCAACTGTGAATCCGAATTACCAAAAAAATTGAACAAAATAGGACCTATTATTAGTGATAATCAGTGCCACATCTTCAGAGGTTTATGTTTGCAAGTGTCATCAATCTTCACTTTCGAGATAAGTTCTCATTTGATTCGAGTTATAAATTTGTTCATACTCTTTTAGTGAGGCTGAACTTGTAAGGACATTTTTGTCCATTAACAATTTAAATGTCGTACGCCGTTACACCGTTGAAGAAAATTCAAGTTTCATACATTCATCAACGGATCCGAATATTAGAAGAAGAAGAGGAATCAAAGTCTGACAGAATCGGACCGGTCCGCCTGGAATAAAAGAACCGATCCGATCAACCGGACCGATCCTCCACAGACCCGGACCGATCCGACTGCTGAAGGACAGTATACCCCGGACCGCAAGCGAACCGATGAAGCCTGGAAAAGAACCGATCCGATCATCAACGGACCGATCCGCCTCAAAATAAAAGAATCGATCCGATCAATCGGACCGATCCTCCTCAGACTCGGACCAGTCCGCCTGGGATAAACTTAAACAGATCGTGTTCAGATCGTGCTCAGATTTTTATGGCTCAAGGCTTCTTATTTAATCCCACTACGGGAAGTGGTTTTCTAAGGTTTATACACATGATTTTCAGAGTACAAAAAACTCTAAGTCTTCACCTATTGAGCATCAAGACTCTAGGTATTTGATTCACACAAATTGCCAAAATATTTGTGAATCACTTTGCAACCCAGGAACGCACTTTTGCTGTTCACACCCTTGTGGAGGAGACCGTTCTTCTTCTTCATTGCAGCCCTACTGGAAAGGGATAGTTCCAACCGCCGACTACAGAATCCGACACCTGAGGGTAATTCTTAGTCACTTGTATTTTCATTATAATCCGAAATTGTACAGCCAACAATATTATAATGAAAATAAATGGTTTTGCCCCTTTGGGGGATTTTTCCTCATAAGCATGTGTTTGAATGTTCTTGCTTAGATTATCATCTTATTCAATCACATATTGTTGCATGTTTAGGGTTTGTTTGGGTTAAAAGGTGTTTAATATATAATTTGCTCAGTTGAATGCAAGCACATACGTTCTTAAATTGGTATCAGAGCAGGTTATGCTAATCTATCGCGTATTCCTATTTTCCCCAAAATTTTTCTAAGATATCAATTTTCTGAAAAAATTGATTTTTGAAAAAAGTGCGTGTTCAAATGGAGAAGTTATATATTAAAATGCCTGCTTTTGACGGGACAAATTATGCTTATTGGAAAGCCCGAATGAGGTCGTCTTTAAAAGCCATTGATGAACGTGTCTGGATCTTAGTTAAAAGAGGGTGGACTCATCCCTCCGTGACTGTTGATAATGTGATCAACTTGAAACCTGACACTTCTTGGACTGATGAAGAATTTAAATGGTCATCTTTTAATTCTAAGGGTCTAAGTGTTATTTCTGGGTCTGTCACACCTGATGAGTTCAAACGCATAATGACGTGCACCATGTCAAAAGAGGCATGGGATGTTTTACAACTCACCCATGAAGGAACTAATGCTATGAAAGAATCTAAGTTGCAAAATTTGACAACTCAATTTGAAACCATCACCATGCATGAATATGAATGCTTTGATGAATTTTATGCTAGACTTTCGGACATTGTCAATACTAGCTTTAATCTTGGTGAACATATTCCTAATGCTAGAGTTGTTAAAAAGATTCTTCGTTCTTTACCTAAGCGTTTTATTCCTAAAGTCACTGTGCTAAATTCTATGGGTAATTTAAATACGCTAAAATTGGAAGAACTTGTAGGAGATTTGCAAACTTATGAAATTGATATGTTCCCTACAACTGCTAAATCTAAAGATAAGGGAATTGCACTTAAAGCCCAAGAGAGAAGGAGTGAGGGGTCGGCTAGAAAAAGGGTAGTGTCGTGTAGAAAGAGAGAGACTGACACGTCAGATTCTAAGTGTGATTTTGACCTAGATGATTTGGCTCTTTTTGCAAAAAATTTCAAGAGGATTCTCAAATTTAAGAAAAATGGCAATTTTAAAGATAAAAAGAAATTTGAGAAAAATAAGTTTTAAAAGAAAAATGAAAAAGACTCCAAAAATCCTCCTAAGAAAGAAAGTGAGAGATGTTTTGAGTGAGATGGTAGGGGTCATAGAGCATTTGAGTGTGCCAATCGTCTGAATAGAGAGAAAGGGAAAGTTGTCCTTAATGGTACCGTTAGTGACGACAGTGAGGTCGAGACGGTGGATTCAGGAGATGAGTCACCGCATGAGTGTAACTTCACCGCATTCATGGCCAGTCAAGTGAGCACTCCTAGTTCTTTTCACGACAATGAAGATGATGCTTCACAGGGACACCTCGACAGTGAGATTGATGTGAGTGAGGGGGAGGATGACTCAAGTGAGAGCGAGAGTGATATTCAATGCGCCTACGCTGAGTTATATTCTGAGTCATTTAAAACTAAAAAATGTAACAAAGCGCTAGTTCTTAAGATCATCGGCTTAGAGGAAGATTTAAGAAAGGCGAGAGAAAGAGATTCCTCCACCGTCACCGCCCCGAGAGAGAGAGAATTTGCCTGTGTCCAGAAAGAGATTTTGTTTAGAGAGAGAGAGAGAGTGTTTTAGAGAAAGAGGGAGGGGACTTGACAAAACAAGTGGCTAGTCTTACGAGTCAGCTCCATTCCTCCATGGAGACTCGGAAGAAACTTGAAGCCCTTGTTGCCCAGCTGACTCATGATCTTGAGAAAGCACGGGAAGTCAAGGTACAAATCGAGGACAGATCTGGGAAGATGGGAAAGATGCTCCTCGGCCCCGCTTTAGGTTTTGGTGATCGGCAAGGAATTGGATATGATGGTTCCTCCACGTCCCAAATTGCACCTGGACTAGTTCCTGAGTTTACTACGAATCCTTATGGCCGTCGTCAAAAACCTCGAAAGAGAGTTCGACCAAGAAAAGCAAACCAAGGTCCGCCTCTAACTGTGCTCTTTTGTACTTATTACAAAATAAAAGTCCACCTTAGGGAGTCTTACTATAGCATCGGTCGGACACGATGTACTACTGCTCCACCACGTCATACTGATGAGTTTTCTAGTCTGAAAGAGCGAGTTGAGTTCTTAACTGCCACGACCCAGAGTTTAATGGAAGAATTCCGACGGATGTCTTTGCCGTTAGTAAATGCTTCTCACATTCCAGCTAAAACCAATAACAACAAAGGCAAACAAAAGGTCAGCTCTTCTTGGGTACCTAAGAAAGATAAAAAGGCCTTTGTTGTTCATGTTGCTCTCAAAGCATATAATACCTCACAGTGGTATTTTGATAGTGGGTGCTCCAGACACATGACAAGTGATGCCTCATTTTTTACGACTCTTGAGGACTATCAGGATGGCATAGTCACCTTTGCAGATGGGAGAAAGTCTAGCATTATAGGACGTGGAACTGTCGAGTTACCTGGATTTCCTAAGCTAGAAAATGTTTTGTACGTCAAAGGCTTGAAAGCAAACCTTCTCCGCATTAGCCAGCTGTGCGACACTGACTTTGCAGTAAAGTTTGATCGGGACACATGTAAAGTCTACAACCAAGCCGATAAACTTTTGATGCAAGGGGTGAGGACCGAGGATAATTGCTATGGGACTGAGCCCACGTCCTCACGTGTCTGCAACAGTGACACGGTCACTCCTATGGATCTGTGGCATCAACGTCTAGGTCACGTGAACGTTAGAGATCTCAATCGCTTAGCTAAAAAGGACCTAGTACGTGTCTTACCATCTCTTGGAAAGCCAACTTCGACCTTTTGTGGACCCTGTCAGTTGGGAAAACAAATTCGTAGTCCTCATAGGAAGTTGCATTCCATTACCACTTCTCGTGTTCTTGAGTTGATTCACATGGATCTTATGGGTCCCACTCGTACTGAGAGTCTAGGTGGTAAGAGGTACATCCTCGTGATGGTAGATGATTTCTCCAGGTACTCCATTGTAGGTTTTCGGAGAGAGAAATCCGATGCTGTAGAATTTTTAACGACCAAGTGTCGTGTCCTGCAAAATCAACACGGTGTCACTATTAATAGGATGCGTAGTGACAATGGCACTGAATTCACAGAAGCAAAGGTAGACCTTTACTGTGATAGCCTCGGGATCAAACATGAGTTTTCTGCTGTGAGAACTCCTCAGCAAAATGGTATTCTTGAGAGAAAAAATAGAACGATCCAAGAAATGGATAGATCTATGCTTCTAGGTCGTAAAGTTTCTAGGAGATTTTTGGCAGAGGCAGTATCCACTGCATGCCACACGGTGAATAGGTTTTATTTTTTTCTACACACACTTCAGACTCCTTATGAGTTATGGACTGGCAAGAAGCCCAACCTGGCATATTTTCGTGTTTTTGGGAGTAAATGCTACGTCCTACGGGATAGAGAGCAATTAGGAAAGTTCGACTCCCGAAGAGACGAGGGAATATTTCTAGGATATTCATCGAATAGCAGAGCGTACCGAGTTTTTAACCTGAAGAGCTCTAAGGTTATGGAATCAATAAACGTCACCGTGCAAGATGATGAACCTCTGACGGTTATTGATCCTAACCTTCAGTGTGAGGATGAGAATTGTTCTAACAGTTATTTACCTGTTCCTCTCTCACACCCTGTGGACCCTACTCCTGCGCTAGGGGACACACCTGCTTGGGTTCGCAAGCGTCATGACCCATCTTCCATTGTTGGCGATCCCACTCTAGGGGTCAAGACTCGTGCTCAGCTAGAGAACGTTGTTAGCCATCTTTGCTACACGTCCAAAGTTGAGCCCAAGAACCATAAAGAAGCACTCAAGGATGAACACTGGATATCTGCTATGCAGGATGAGTTGCTTCAGTTTAAAAAGAATAATGTCTGGGAACTTGTCCCTCGACCTAGTGAGACTAATGTGATAGGTACCCGGTGGATTTTTAAGAACAAAATGGATGAAAATGGTACCATAATCTGAAATAAGGCTAGGTTGGTCGCTCAAGGCTACACACAGATAGAGGGTGTAGACTTTGGGGAGAAATTTGCTCCTATTGCGAGGCTTGAGTCCGTCCGTCTTCTACTCGCCATCGCATGGCATCTGCGCTTCAAGGTATATCAGATGGATGTCAAGAGTGCCTTTCTGAATGGCATTCTACAGGAGGAGGTTTATGTAGAACAACCAAAAGCGTTTGAAGACCCTCAGCACCCAGAGCACGTCTACTATCTGAGGAAAGCCTTGTATGGTTTGAAGCAAGCACCCCGTGCTTGGTACGAGAGGCTCACTTCCTATCTCATAGCTCGTGGCTTCAAGAGAGGGGGAGTAGATATGACGTTGTTCGTTAGGAGAGATGACGGTGCTATTTTGGTTTCCCAGGTCTATGTGGATGACATAGTCTTTGGATCCACATGCTCTCAGAATGCTCAACACTTTGAGGAGGAAATGAAAAGTGAGTTTGAGATGAGCATGGTTGGTGAGCTTACATTCTTCCTTGGTCTCCAGGTTCGTCAGCTAGAGGATGGGATGTTCATTTCCCAATCCAAGTATGCTAGAGACCTAGTGAATAAATTTGGTTTAGACACCGCTAAGAATGCACGTACACCTATGAGTACCACTACCAAGCTTAGTAAGGACACTTAAGGCAAGGACGTAGAGAAAACCTTATATCGGAGTATGATAGGTAGTCTTCTCTACTTGACTGCCTGTTGTCCCGACATCGCCTTTAGTGTTAGAGTCTGTGCGCGATATCAGACATCCCCTAAAGAGTCACACTTACTTGCTCTAAAATGTATTATTAAATACGTAAGTGGGACTCTCTCATACGGTATTTGGTATTCCTTTGATACCGATGACCGTTTGTCCGCCTATTCGGATGCCGATTGGGCTAGGGATGTAGATGGTTGTAGGAGCACTTATGGTGGGTGTTTTTATTTTAGTTCTGCTCTTGTCTCCTAGCTGAGCAAGAAGAAAAATTCCATCTCTTTGTCCACTGCGGAGGCTGAGTACATAGCCGCCGGGAGTTGTTGCACACAACTCTTGTGGATGAAGAAAATGCTGGAGGATTATGGGATTTCACAGGACACCATGACCATTTCCTGTGACAACACGAGCGCGATACACATATCCCGCAATCCAGTTCAGCATTCACGCACAAAACACATCAGGATTTGTGAGCACTTTATTCTTCAGTTAGTTGAGGAGTTTTGTTCCCATCGACCGTCAGTTAGCCGACATTTTCATGAAACCTTTAGATGCCCTTAGATTTGAGAGTCTTAGGAAGTCTTTGGGGATTTGCACAGTTGACTGAGGGGTTGGTCTATGTCTAGAATAGGATGCTTCTTCATGTTCATATCATATGCTTCCTATTGCTAGTCTGTTTTATATGTACCATTGCTTAGTTGTACAGCTTTTATTAATTCTTTTTGCTTTTTATATTTCTTTTGAAAAATACAAAAAGATTTTCTTTTATTTTTTTTGAAAAGCACAAAAAGATTTTATTTTGATAAATTTTTTGAAAAAGACCAAAAAGATTTTTGTATTTTTAAGCATCTTTTATGGATGAGCATTTAAGATAGCCAAGTCACAACTTCATTCCATTTATCCATGTGACTGTTTGATAGAGATTTGAGAGGCTACATCATTTAATCTATGTGCTTTACATTGGTATGGAGTGTTTGAGATGTATTTAATGATATCTTCCTACATGTTTGACTCCTATATCCTTTATATCACACATGCACGGCTATATTTGATTATTGCACTTGTCTATCTCATATTGGGTTGAGTGTTTCCATCCCAATTATGTCTATATAATGTAGAATATGCGATAAAACTTGACAAGATTGGAATGCATGTAAAAACCGTTTTGGTGAGACTGTGTGTTTTTGTATAACGGGGAGGGGCTGCGAAAGGTAATCATCTATCCTTTGCGCAAAAGCCACTATTAAAAAGGACCTAAAAATGGAGGAATTTTAATATCCGAGGTCCAAAGAGGTTAAAATTGCCCGAAAAAATTTAAAGGCAATAAAAAACAATTCATGACAAATATGGGCCACTTAGGTTTCACCATCAATTCTCCAAAGTTTGAGAATTTAGAATGCCTCTATTAAAAATTATATCTGAGGGAGTTTGGTTGGAGTATTTTTAAACGGGTTTGCACTTCCTTGAAAGTCCTGAAAAAGCATAAAATCGTTTTGGACATTATTGGTGTGAAAATCACTTTGAGCTTTGATTTGTTGATTTGATTGAGTCAATATCTTATATTGTCATTATTTTACACCAAAGGAAGAATTTGAGTTCATTCGCTAGGAATATCCAATATTCATCGTGCACATATGTCATGTTTGTATGCATTGATTATCCTATCGAATTTAATCACACCACCTCATTTACGCTATCATCGACTTGGTTGGTTTGTGTTCATTCATGGTGTGATTTTATCCTAGTGACACCCCGCACTTGCTTAGTTGATTTATTTCTCTCATTTGTCTATTTGGGGACATAATAAAAAGGGGGAGAATGAATTATCTTATTATGGGGGAGCTTTGAAAGTTTGAGTTTGCTCATAAATTGGTATATATGTTTATCTCATTTCAAACTCGATATGTCACTTGTTATTTTTATTTTTCTCATGTGTGCAGGTTCTACATGGATTATCATTGAATTGTACACCCTGATGAGAAAAGTGTTGAGATTCCTGAAAGAGTTGAAGAGCAAACGCTGTAGTCTTATTCAATTGTATCTTTCAAGTTTTGGGTTCATGGAAGGGTAGATTTGTATAGGAATTTTTAGTTGTTTTGATAATTCAGATGTTTATTTTTATGTATGTACCGACATAGACATAGGGGGAGATTTGTAAGGACATTTTTGTCCATTAACAATTTATATGTCGTACGCCGTTACACCGTTGAAGAAAATTCAAGTTTCATACATTCATCAATGGATCCGAATATTAGAAGAAGAAGATGAATCAAAGTCTGACAGAATCGGACCGGTCCGCCTAGAATAAAAGAACCGATCCGATCAACCAGACCGGTCCGCCTTAGACCCGGGCCGATCCGACTGCTGAAGGCCAGTATACCCCAGACCACAAGAGAACCGATGAAGCCTGGAAAAGAACCGATCCGATCATCAATGGAGCGAACCGCCTCAGAGTAAAAGAACCAATCCGATCAATCTGACCGATTCGCCTCAGACCCGGACCGGTCCGCCTCGGATAAACTTAAACAGATCGTGTTCAGATCGTGCTTAGATTTTTCTGGCTCAAGGCTTCTTATTTAATCCCACTACGGGAAGTGGTTTTCTAAGACTTATACACACGATTTTCAGAGTATATAAAACTCTAAGTCTTCACCTATTGAGCATTAAGACTCTAGGTATTTGATTCACACAAATTTCCAAAACATTTGTGAATCACTTTGCAACCCGGGAATGCACTTTTGCTATTCACACCCTTGTGGAGGAGACCGTTCTTCTTCTTCATTCAGCCCTACTGGAAAGGGATAGTTCCAGCCGCCGACTACAGAATCCGACACCTGAGGGTAATTCTTAGTCACTTGTATTTTCATTGTAATCCGAAATTGTACAGCCTATAATATTATAATGAAAATAAATGGTTTTGCCCCTTTGGGGGATTTTTCCTCACAAGCATGTGTTTGACTGTTCTTGCTTAGATTATCATCTTATTCAATCACATATTGTTGCATGTTTAGGGTTTGTTTGGGTTAAAAGGTGTTTAATATATAATTTGCTCAGTTGAATGCAAGAACATACGTTCTCTGAACTTGACCCTCATGCCCTAATTGTTGGAGTATAAAAAACCGTGATATCCTCTCCAATAACCTTTTTGCTATTTTAATGCACCAACCATTGAGGTGTGAGGGTTATGTTGACCCTCACTAAGCGAGGGCCAACAAATTTTCATATAACATCCATTGAAAAATATATAATAACTTAAAGAGATAGTTGTAGGAATTCAAATTTGTTTGTCTTTATTTAACGAGGGCTAATAAGACTCTCACACACTATTAGTTGGAGTATTAAAAACGTAGGGATCCTGCCATTACTTTACGGGTTGTTTGTACTTTAGGGTCTAGTAGGTATGGGTAATTTTAATTAAGGCCCGAGGAATTGCAATTCTCACACTTTGAGGACCATTTTCAAGTTTTCAAGAGAAAAAGGCATCAGAAAAAATGAATTTGCAATACTTACTCGTTGGAGTCCAATCCATGGTTAAAAATAGGGGTTAAAA
This sequence comes from Sambucus nigra, assembly GCA_949130495.1. NCBI lineage: Eukaryota > Viridiplantae > Streptophyta > Magnoliopsida > Dipsacales > Adoxaceae > Sambucus > Sambucus nigra. Next base: position 257,235,554 of record OX422209.1, read on the forward strand.
ACATGAGTACTAAATAAATAGGGGTTAAAAACATGAGTACTGAATGAATTTGCAATATTTGTTGGAGAAGTTAGATTCTCACATTGGATTGGACATACTCCAGAGGGCGGTCATCGATCAAGGCAGGTGGAAAGTCGATCTACACACCACGGAGTGGTCATTGTACTCAATATAGTTACAGTGTCGACAACCATCTTCATCAAACTTCCTTCTCTATTGTGGTGGACAAAGATCATCACCAATTGAATAAAGAAATATTCCATATACTCATTTTATAATACAAAAAAATCAATAAAAAACTCATTAAAATTAATAGCAAGATTATGTACTTTGGCATACTCTACTTAAAAGATTATATAGTCCAACTTATGTTCAAACAATGTTTTAAATTGCGGTCGCGTGGGATGTCACGTTTTGGTTCCAAGATTGCGTCGGGCAAATAGCGTCGCGTATTGCGCAAGCAAAAAATATAGTCATAAAGCCATAAAATGCTACAACATTCCAAATAAAACACAAAAATAGGACCATATTGTTCCAAACACAGGACCATATTGTTCCAAAAATCTCAAACGGCATGAAGTTTCAAAAAAATTAACACCAAATGAGATTTTTCAAAAATTGTCAAACATTAAAAATAAGAAAAAAGAATTGTATAAATTCTTACCAAAGTTGGATTGGGGCTGCCAAACTGTGAAAGGAAGAGTCCGAAGAACTATTAATTATTTTTTTTTTCGTTTTCCAGATTGGGGATGTTAAAAGTGATTTGAGGAAGGATTTTGTTAAGTTAAGGCTATCAAAAATATAATAAGGAAGGTTTTTTTTAGATCGGGGCTGTCAAAAGTGAATAGGGAAGTGTCTTCATTTTTTTAACCTTTGTACTTACCAAAATGACGTCGTCGTTTTGGTACCCTAGAGGGTTTAAAAAAGTCATGAATTGCGCGGCTATAGCACATGTTTGTGCCAAATCGCGCCAAATTGCGCCCAATAGCGCACGCAACAACAGCATCCCAGTTAGCAGACTCATTTGCGTTGCCTTTTCCAATCACAAAAGGTAATAGCGGGCTACTGCGCTCACGATAGAGACCTATTTAAAACACTGTGTCCAAATAAGGGTCCCTCCCTATAAGAATCGGGTGCATCGAAAGCTCATTTGTAACAATTGTTGCGATCCAAAGATGTAAAGGTTAAATACAAAGACACAGTTGAACATACAAAATCTAGAAGTATAAGAAACCTATATAAATGGTAAAAAAAGGGGCCCCAATATGAGTTTTAGCCATGCAAAAAGTGTCACTAAAACACTTGACAGAGTTTTCTGTTCATTCCATTGCTAAAAGCCATTAGGGGCACACAAAAGAATTAAAATTACAGGGTTTAAAAATGAATAGGATCCAAACCCAAAAGAATTAAAAATATTGAATAAATGCAACCTTAATATAAAGTTATTCGTAGGTCTATCCATTACCTATTTTTTTTTGTTACACCCAATGCCAATCAAAACGTTCCCCTCTCCCATAAAACACAAATGTACAAACATCACCACACCATGTGAAATAGCATTCAAATTATATTGGTAAAAAGTTACAACTCATAATCAAAACCCACACTTTGAACTACAAAAGTTAATATTATGTTAATCCATTAAGAAAAAAAAAATCAAAACTTAATCAAATATCTCATAATTTGCAATCAATGAAATGGAAAATAAATAAAGATTAGTTGATCAAATTTTGGAGTACATCTCAGTATTAAGCAACCAAGAATATCATAGGGCATAAGTGCATTCTACGTGTAATAACTTTATAGAAGAATCTCAAAACGTCTTCAAATATGAAGTTAAATGACAGTATGAAATTTATTTAAATATAATTTCCCACTAATAAATTAGTGTTAAAAACACACTTTAAATTAAATTAAAACAAAGAAGAGATCAAACCCAACATTTGAACTCAGAAAATTGTTGTCTGTGTGAGTACCCAATAATGAGCTAACCTTCTTCGCAGTTTCAAAGAAGCCTAGAAAAGTTACAAATAAGCCTAGAAAAGTTATCAAATCAAAATTATTTTAGTCAAGCTTATCAAATCAAGATTATTTTATAGTTACAAAGAAGCCTAAAAAAGTTAGATCTTAATAAAACTCAAATTATAAATATGTGTCACATTATTAGTGTTTAAGGATAGAACAAAACACTATTATATCCGTGACCACTAACAACGTTTTGTTCACTAATAAAAAAGAAAATTGCGTTTTGATTAGTTTTGTGGACTCGCTCTTATACTAAGGGTTTAGATCACATACTTTCAATTTTCATATACTGCACAATCAACTGTCCTTTTTCACTAGTGCTACCAATAATCACCGATTCTTTTTCACTTTCCATATGCATGTTCACCAAGGAAGCATAAGCCTTTAGATCAAATCTGAGAGATTTTATGGTTTTAAAAAGAAAAGTAAATGCGAGTCTCACAGGCCATGTATGGTTTATAAAAAAACTAACACCCACAACTACATTTTTATTTTATATTTTGAATGAATAAAGTGGACTGTATGAACTAAATGAATATATCTACATTCCACATAACAACAGTTAATGTATGAATCAAATGTCAGTCTCCGTGATCACTTGACCTAACAGACTAAAATAAAATAAAAAAAGAAACATTTATATTAAGTGTTATGTACATTCCTATGCATATACAAAAGACATAGCAATAAGTATAAAATGCATAGGTTGTAAATATAGGGCTAGGTTTTATACCTGAAAGAGGAAAAAATATATATATTTGTGAAATAAAATATTCTGGGATGGATTAGATCTGTAAAAAAATACAATGCAAAAAAAATTGTCAGATCTCATCTAAACCCAAAAACCCTAATTTAAAAGCACATTCATTAAATCTGAAGTACCCAACCTTAGATCTGAAGTATCGAGCATTAGATCTGCAAAACAAAAACTCATTAAAGATAAAAATTGAAACCCCACACTGAAAATTAAAACCCTAAAACACATAATACTTTAACTCAATATGTGGTGAGGGTGACAGCGTGGGAGGAGGAGGGTGGAGGTGAGGGCAGCAGGACGAGAGGGTTTGGGATCTAAATCAGAACCCTTAGACCATCAAAACCAAGGTTTGATAAGAAAGACGGTTTGTTCCTCTGTTTATCGGTTCGTCTGTGTGAGTTTGAGAAATGAGAGGTAGGGTTTAAAGTTGAGTTAAAGTGGGTTTACCAATATACCCTTGTGTTTGAATTAAAGTGAAAGAGGGGTAATTAAGTAGTGAGAAAGAAAAAAGAAGATATCAAATATTTGAGGGACAAAATAGGTAGTGTAAGAAAAACTTATCTAGATGACATCAGTGTCTAAGCTTATGACATACATAAGTTTCCTAATTTATTATATATATATATATATATACACACACACACACTAGGGTATCCCGTTCTTGAATGCGCGTTGAAAATTTCAAAAGTACATAAAGAAACGACAAAAAATTCCAAAGAACGTGATCACATAACGAAAATTTATTTCAAAGTACGTAATCGTGAAACGATGAAAAGTTTCAAAAAAGGCATGTATAATATAAATATGGAAAGTATAAAGTCTTGTATTATATAAATACTAAATGTTTTATATATTATAAGTGGAATTTTTCAAAGTCTTGAACCGTTTAAATATAATTCAGAAAATTCTTTTACAATACAAATGTGTAAACAATTTTTGAAAAAGTGGGCGAAATTCCCTTTGTTTATAGGACTATCCACCCAGTTAAATAAATTAAAATAATATTTACATTAATAATAAAGATGTGTAGAAATAAATTATTACTACAGTCCATAATAGTCCTCCTAGAAATAATACATCGATTCAACTAAATTCTTGAAAACAAAAAACTCAAATAAGCCACATGACAACATATATGGCTTCCAAAATACAACTTCATGTATATTTTCACAATATTTCAGACTAACATTCATTTCACAAGGAAACTAGTTTCACTAAACATCTAATATTTAGTATTGCTACTTGAATAAAAATCAACTACAATGCTACTTCACATTAAGAATTCCAACAATAGTTGACTTATTAATCTCTCTCCTATATATTACTAAGATAGCAACAAACAACAAATGCTTTATAATTACTACAAACAAAATCTTAATAGATGAACCTGACACATAATTACTTCATTAATATAAAAAAATGAATTGTTTAAAAACATAAACATAAAGGTGGCCAGTAGTTTCTTTATTGCAATAGGACTTGAATACAATGACGTAGGGATTTAAGTTAGGCGCAAAGTTAGTAGCACGGCTAGAAACGCCATATCTATCTCACTAAAAGACCACGACACATGGGGTTTGCAGCTCAATAATTGTGCTAAATCATATGAGTCTAACTCCAAAACATTAGAGTATGTCCAACACATAAAAAAATATTTAAAATGTAGACCTCAAAAAAACAAATAAAGGTAAAAAAAACATTAACGCATATGATCAACATTAACCCATGTGTCGACATGATGTTGTTAGTTCTTGGTCCAAGGCACTGCCCGTGCTCATGACAATATGCTCCTGAACATATTTACAGAGAGAGACAGAGTAAATGAACAACCCTTTAAATTTAAGGGTCATACTTAAAATAGATAGAAAAACCAATTACAACATGTAAAGTTAAATTACCATACATAATTCATTAAAGAGAGTAGGTGACTCCATTCAAATCAATGAAAAAATTAAATCGCCATCAAGTTAAAATACGTCATCAAGTTATGATATTGCCCTTGGTTGCCTCCTATTTCGTACATTTAGAATTTTTTGAGTTCCAATTCTAGGAATCTAAACATACCCTTAAGAACAAAAAATCTACAATGACAATTCAAAACGATTAAGACCAAATGGGACAAATGCTTGATACAAATGAATGTCTTTTGAAAAATGGGAAAGCATTAAAAGAAACACAACGTGGCTTCCTAAAAAATCAGTTAGGTAAATGTGACACCCCTCTCAAAATAATAACGGGTGGCCAGCCCTATACTAAAGTAATCAGGAATCTCAAGTGGATCATTCTCAGCATCTACTGATGATTCTAAAATAAACGTGGCTAACTACCCATTAATATAAAAAGAGGGTACCAAAATTTAAAACATTTATTTAAACCTTTACTAAAACAAATCGTGCACACACTAACCAACAACATAACTTCTATTAAATAAGATAAGAGACACACATGCTCAAATGAAATAAAAGAGATCAATAAAAGAGTACAACACAATGTACAAAAATAAAATACCCGAATATGTTGTCGGGTCATAGACAATACAATAATCTGAGAAGGGAAAATATAAAAGTGCTACTCTACAACACTTAGGTATAAACTCAATATACAAACTGGTTCCTAATCTAGATTCACAAAAGATAGGAATCGACTATATTAAAATACCGCAACAGTCCGCTACTATTACAGCTCCACGAATACACTGGATGGATAATGCCAATGGGGTCCTTGCGGAGGAACACCTAGAATAATAAAATATACATATAACAAGAGAAAATATAAATGGGTTAGATCCTGAGGTATGAAAAACATTTATAGCAAGTGAATTAAAATGCATAATAATTATAAATGCATTATAACATGATTAAAGTGGAGTGGCACTCTCCATAAAATTCAACTCATCCCTCAACTAAAGAGCGCAACTAAACGTATGCACATGGTCTCCAAATAATTGCCCAAATCTATATAGGGGAAAAGTAATCTAACTTACCCCAAAATGTATACTCAATTAAAACCCATCTAAATCATATCTCTCAACTTCTACTAATACCAATCTCAAATATTTGCCCACTTTATAAACATATAAATATAAATACAAATTCTCTTTTACTAGAATTTCTCATTTTCTAGATATTAACCTAAATATATATATGAGTTATTAATATCTTAGTGCTGAGGACTAAACTTCTCCAAATTCTCAATATTGCACAGCGTTTCGTGTGTGGGATGTCTCGCATGCGAAATCAAAATAAGGAACCCCCCGATACACTACTCCTTCGTAGTATTGATTATCAAGATTCATTATGCCCTCAATGCATGACACGTATAACCCAAATTATTATATAATGCAACTAATTTATTATTCTCAACTGTCAACAGTGCACAGCATTTTGTGAGTGGGATGTCTCGCAAGCGAAATCCAAGCAAGGAACCCCCCCGATACACTACTCCTTGGCATCGAGATACACTAATATGATAATTATGAGTACATAGGACTAACTTCTCCTCACTCCCAACATGGCACTACGTTTCGTGTATGGGACGTCTCGCAAGTGAATTCCAAACAAGGAACCCTCCCAATACACTACTCCTTGACAATGTTGGTCGTTGAGGTCCATTATTCCCTCGATACCCACAGTACTACATACATACTCATATAATTATCTACTCTTCATTTTCACTATAATATATTCATCACAATTTGTTCGGATAAAATCTCCTGGAATGAGGTTCAGTCAATCTTCTTATGTCTTTTTACTCTAGAGACAAAAATGATAGCACATAATCATATACAATTAATATACTATTCACACAAGTATAATAATAACTATCCCAGCGAGCTATAACTCGAGGATACAGGTTCTTAATGCTATCATCTACCAGGGAATCACTCACATATCATCATGGGTACCAACGGTCATAATCTCACACCGCCTTGGCAAAAACCATATCACAACGTAGGGAAAGCGGTCATAGTTCCTCCCCGAAAATAAGACGAAACATACCCACCAAGTCTCACCCCTAATAACAATCACACAATAATAAATGGACGCTATGACCTGGGGACTATACGCGCCCTGCTCCTCAAGCCAGGGGCCTCACCACATCGCGCAACTTCCCATGATAACATAGTGGGGATATATATATATATATATATATCATTCACACAAGATATACATACATCATCACATCATATAAATGTATACCATGACACAAGGTATATATATCACACTATTTACATACTCTTATTACGCTCTTAGGTGTAACTGAAATAATATCATTAGTTAGTATACTTTACTCTCGATATACTATTCGTCAATAACTCACAAAACTTCCCACTTTGTATACACTACGCTATTTCTCACTTGAAATTTATACATCACTTTTATTTGTATGAATCGTCTCTCAATTCTATTTATGTTAAGGATATTCTCTAGATCAGTATGCACATCGATCAGCATTTATTATTCTCAATCCATAATATGGTTCAATCAAACATATGAACTTTTAAGGTTATCTAATATCACTAAGCACATCCTAATTCTCTATTATAAACCCATAATTATCTCCAAATTGAAATATCAATGATAGTGGTCTTCCCCACTATTCAGTACGATAATCTCCAATCCGTATTCTCGCAAAATAAATCCATATGTCCCCAACAACTTCTCATACGGGAAACTACCTAAAACTCTCCAAAACATACTTCTCATAAGTCACATAGAGATTACTAATCAATAAATTCAAATGAAATGGGATGAAACTCACCCTAGAAAAACATCCCCAAAACTGCCCTATTTCTGAATCGATTCGGCCTCCAAGGCGAATCGTTTCGGGTCTGAAGACATGGGCTTTTGTCTTAGGACGAATCGATCCGGCTTGGGTTCGGATCGATTCGGTCAGACGTGGGCACCTCCAACATTTTGAATCGATTCGGTAAGGGGCCAAATTGATTCGGCCTACCAGAAGTTACGAAAATGGCTATTTTCATCAAAGCCAAAAATCCCTGAAATAATTTTCATGAACTTCTAACGATTTTTCTTCAACCCCAAACATATATATGACATTAATCCTCATCAACTAACACAGCTCAATTAATTTTCAACCTCAAATCCATTTTATACACAACAAATCTAAGATTTTACCCAAAATATAGGTTTTAACATTTTAAATCCAAAACCCATAATTTTGTCCACAAATCATGAAATAAAAGATACACAACAATTATTTAGCATGTTTAATCACTTGCCTCAAAATTGTAGAGTCTGATTCGTCCTCGAAATCACGGATTGGCCTGAAAACCCAACTTTTCTCCTCTTTCTCTTCTTCTTTTCTTCTTCTCTCTATTTCTCTACTTCTTTCTCTTTATCTCTAATGAGATTTGTTTTTCTCGTAGGATTTTAAGCCTTATCTCCCAAAATACACAACTTTAATTGCTAATACACATTTTAAATGACTCGATTACTTTAATTCGAGCCAAACGAACTTAAAATATTTCGAAACCAAAATAAGCCCCAAGTATAGTCATTTGGACTATCTCGACCCTTCCGGAAACAACCGCAACCTCAGAATCCTCATTCGAAACAATTTCTAACATCTTCAAATTTCAACCTCAAATGCCAATTGTAAGACCCCATATTTTTATGCTATATTAATCTAGGGATTTATTAATGTGAATTAATTATTTAATAAAAATCCGAAAATTAATTATGTTATAATTATTAACGTGATGAGAGTTAGTAATTACGGGAAAATTTGTTGAATATTAAAAATAAGCAAAGTAATATATAATAGTGGCCATATTAAATGTCACGAGTGAATAAAATGACAATTTTAGAAATTTGAGTCGGGACGCGCCCGTGTCGCGTCGGTACTAAATATTGATAAATAAAAGTAAATATTTTATAAGTTGCTCGTATGGTCATTTTGAGTGCGCCAACGCGCCCAGAAGGGTCGAGATAGTCAGAAAAGTATTCCCAGGAGTTTGATTTGGGTCTCGGGGCATTTTTAGGCCTAATTAGTACCCCGGGAGGGCAATTTAGTCATTTTGTATTTTTGGGTAATTAAACCCACGAAATTTAAAGGGGTTATATCATATGTTGAGGTTATCTCCTAGGGTTAGATAACTCAAAACACTAGAATGACCATTGGATAGGAGAGGAGTGAGCTCTCAAGGCATTCCAAGGCTCAAAACTCACCTGTTTGCACCGCCGCCACCGCCAACGCGTAGATCGCGAGACGGGGAAGGCAACCACACCAAGTTCAACACCAAACCAGATTTCTGAAAATCCCAGGAAAGTTTTTATCTTGCTTATTTCGTTGATGCATCATCCATATTAGTTTAGGAGTTATTAGGATGAGATTTATGGAAGAAAAACCCAATTTGAGATGGGAAATTTTCATGTAGTGATGATTTATATGATATTCTGTAAACCCTTTGTCATGTAAAGGATTAAGAGTTTGATTAAGAAAAGAGTTCTAATCAGATACAAACACTAAAAAAAAATATTCCGGACGATCGGACCGTTGGAATTGGATGAAATTTTACAGAGAATTAGCTAAAGACGAGAGGAAGCTACAGAAAAAATTCAGCTCGATCGGACCGTTCAATATTTTTTAATAATTTTTTTGCTAGACAGTGTTATGTTTTGAGGACTCTTAGAGATAATAAAAAATTCAATTAAAACTCCATTTTAATTCCGATTTTGAAACCGTTTGAAATTCTCATCTTTGAAAATAAAATTCAAAATCCCTTAATGTAAGGCGAAATCAATATTTTTGGGATATTTTGCATAAGGGATAATGTAAGTATATATTAAAGGGGAGAGACACGTAAGAGAGAGTTACGTTGGAACATAAATGGATATCTACTGAATTATACATTTGGAAGAATAGAGTCCATTAGGGTTACGTAGTAAGTTGGAAAAACCCTTCGAATTAAAGTTAGAAACGAACCATTATACTTGATAAATAATAATGGGAAAATAAGGATAAATGTTGTGAATGTGGGTTATTGGATAAACCTAAATTGATATAATAAAAGTGGTATATTTATATGATAGTGTATGCATATATTATATACTTGTGAAAATCATGCCCGTGCTACTTGCTATCCCTGAGGTTTCCGCGCTGGGACGATCTTATCTCGTGTGCCTTATGGGGGATATTGACTCGTACCCTAGAAGATAGAAATCCTAGGTACAGGCTATCGAATCGGTAGTCACGGTCCTAAGAGACGTGAGGGTATGTACTGAACTCTTGGACTTGGAAACTATGCTTCGCCTCAATATTGTTTATGTATGTATTTATACAGTTCGAGAGTGATTCCGAACTTGTATTCCCTTTAGTACGATTGATACGGGGATTGGATAGCAGAGTATGCCAGCACCATAAAATTTTATGTGGGGTTCAGTTAGAATATATATATAGTATATGAGTATTTAATATATATACGAACTTATGAAATATGGGAAACTGCCTACTGTGTTATGGTATGTAAGACATGTATAATGACTCAAATTGGAAATACTTGTTTTGAAAAGTATAATATGATATTGAAAAAACTTTATGAATCAATAAAGTTAAAATGAGCGTTTTGTACTAAATTAAATTATCCTTTTTAAACCATGATGTTGTTAAATCTTAAATTTTGGGAGTCACCTAAGATAAGTTAAATCCTTGGGGAAGGATAGTGTGATGTATGATGAGATAAATCATTGGGAAGGTTAGTGCGATAGGAGTGCACATTAGAAGAGAGGCGAGAATTTCTCAAGAGAGTGTCGCACTAATATGCTGTTGCATTGGCCTGTATCAATTTAAATACTTGCTAAACAAATTTTTAAATCATATACACTATCGGGCTCTGACCCGTTTCTCTTCCTCTTTCTCTCTTGTATATATATGTATATATTACAGGTGCCCAGCCACTGGGGCGTCTTGTTTAGGATCCCTTGGAAGGAACGTGCTGCAGCTTAGGTGGGAGTTGCAGGCCACTTGCTTAGACGATTTCATTTACTTGATTCCACTTCTATCATTCTCCTTATTGGGCATGTGTTGCCCTTCCCACTATTTATTTGTTTTATTGGGAAATTTGTATTTCAGTTATTTCTAGTACTGTTACTTTGGGATTTATTCAGCATGTATGTTTTACTTTAAGTTTTAAATGTTGGGGTTTAGTTGTTTAATGTTTAAATTAATTAGATTATATGTTACGGGATTTTTGTGGTGTGATTCTTTAAATATTGAATTGTTGTAGATAATTAAATCTTTATTTTCAAAATAAAATTTGGAAAGTAATGTTAAAAAATGGTTTTGACACTTAGCTTAATTAAATAGGGTGTTAAATTTGGAAAAGTTATTTTTACGACAGTGATGCTAAGAATGAACCAACTGTTCACCTTGATTTTAATTTAATAAAGGAGTGATTGCCCAGTATTTAATTAGGTGGGGTGTCATAGGTGGTATCAGAGCATCAGGTTCTAGTGTCCATAGGATCTGTACGACTTATTTTTGCTTTCAGCTTAACGTTTTTGCTATAGAGCCCTATTTTTAGGATTGTTGTATTCCTGCTTTTACATTTACGTCTCCTTCCATTTGGGATATGATAATGACTGGAGACTAATAAACTTCTTCACGTTTCAGATGCCTCCGAGACATGCACGGAAGGACAGGCATGCCCAGGCCGAGCAGCCAGCAGCTCCGACACAAGGCACTTTAAATGCTAATGAAGTAGCTGCCATTGTTGCTGAGGCGGTGAATGCCGCGCTAGCGGTGGTTCAGCAGGCTCCACCCCAGATTCAGGCAGTGGCGCCAGTACCAGCATAGCTTCCATCTGCATGGGAGAGAGTTAGGGATGCTTTTCAGAAGGCGCATCCCCCTGAGTTCTTTGGTAGCTCAGATATCGTCACAGTCAGCCAATGGAAGAAAGACATCCAACGTCATCTTCATATGTATGAGTGCACCGATGTGCAAAGGAATTTATTGGCTTCCTTTAAACTGGTGGGGGCCTCTTTGCAGTGGTGGGAGTCCACTACCACCTTGGAGGAGAGGGACACGATCCCGATTCAGTCGTTTTGGGAGCGGTTTGACCGTAAGTACTTTCCACCGCCGTGCAGACTGAGATGAGGCAGAAATTACTAAATTTGAAATAGGAGAACTATACCGTTGCTGAGTATGAGGAGGAGTTCACGAGACTTCTCACCATTGTGCCAGGTGAGGCACCTACTGAGAGTAAGAACATAATGTTATTTGTGGACGGGTTAGCTTAGAGGATCCGTCAGCATCTTATAGGGAATCTATCTCTGAGTACTTTCACTGATGTACTCAATGATACGTTACTACATTGCTAGGATCACCGCTTTCATCTGCAGGAAAGCAGGAGGGCAGGAGAGTCCAGCCAGCAGGGCCGGACCGGGGGTAGTAGTGCTAGTGGGGCACCATCTCATGGACAGACTCATCAGCAGGAGAAGAGTTCCCATCAGGGGGACCCCGCTAAGCGATTCCATTCAGGTGATTCCAGGCAGGGATTTGCGGGTTATAGGCAGGGCCAGCCTAATCAACAGGGCCAACAGGGCCAACAGAGTGCTAATCAGGGCCAGTGGCGGGGAGGTAATGGCCGGCAGGGCCGTGGTCAGCAGGGTCAGAGGGGAGGTAACTTCAGAGGCCGGTGTTTTGTATGCGGCAAGCATGGTCATAAGCACCAGGATTGCCTAGAGGGTAATAGGGCCCCACAGCAGCAGGGTGCCCGCAATGAGCCATAGAGACCACTTTTTCCAACTTCCCTCCCAGCTCCAGCCCAGGTGCCAACCCTACCAGCCATTCTATCAGCTCCAGTGCAACAGGGGCAGTTACAGTACGGACGTGTCTATAACGTCCACCAGGCAGCAGCTCCACAGGCACCACCCGCGATTGAGGGTATGTTTCCTATCCATGGTACTATGGGCCGAGTTTTATTTGATATTGGGGCGATACATTATTTTATATCTACGCATTTTACGAAGGCCTTAGGGTTGTTAGCCACAGCAGAGAGCACAGTGACGTGTGTAGACTCACCACTGGGGTGTGGGTTGCATATCTTCTTTATATGTCGGGGAGTGGGGTTAGAGATTGGTAGTTTGGTATTACCTGCAGACATGTTAGTCTTAGATATGCATGATCATGATGTTATTAACGGTATGGATTGGCTCGCAGCTTATAGATCCATGATCGATTGTTGCGGTGGGATCATTATTTTTGCCATTTCGGGGCAAGAGATGTTTGTAGTGGCGATGCCTCGCCTAGAGGGAGGTTCGACCGCTCATTTGTATTATATAGAGGAGGATGCCTCTAAGGAGGTTGTGATTCCTTTAAACTCGATTCGAGCCGTTCGTGAGTATTCCGATGTATTCCAGGAGATACCAGGCCTACCCCTAGTCGAGAGATAGACTTTATCATAGATTTATTGCCAGATAGAAGACCTATAGCACGCGCTCCATACCGTATGGCTACGGCGGAGATGCGAGAGTTACGAGATCAGATAGAGTAGCTGTTAGGTCAGGGCTTCATTCGCAGGAGTACCTCTCCTTAGGATGCTCCAGTCTTGTTTGTGAAGAAGAGAGATGGTTCGCTGAGGTTATGTGTGGACTACCGGGAGTTGAACAAGGTCACGATACGGAATAAGTATCCGTTGCCTCGAATCGATTATCCGTTCCACCAGATGAGGGGAGAAACTTTCTTTTCAAAGATAGATTTGAGTACAGGGTACCATCAGCTACGCATTAGAGAGCAGGACGTTTCAAAGACTGCCTTCTTGACGAGATATGGGTCTTACGAGTTCAGAGTGATGCCATTTGGTCTCACAAATACTCCAGCCGTATTCATGGACTTAATGAACCGAGTATTCAGAGAGTTCTTGGATCAGTTTGTCATCGTCTTCATAGATGACATTTTAATATATTCACACTCCGAGGAGGAGCATGCCGAGCACTTGAGGAAGGTTCTTAAAACTTTACGAGAGCATCAGTTGTATGCTAAGTACGAGAAGTGTGGATTCTGATTGCAAGAGGTACAGTTCTTGGGGCATGTTGTTTCTGAACAGGGGATAGCCGTTGACCCGAGTAAAGTGTCAGCGGTGAGGGAGTGGGGACAACCCATGACACCGATGAAAGTGCATAGTTTCTTGGGGTTAGCCGTATACTACAGGAGATTCATTCAGGGATTCTCCAAAATAGCGGGTCCATTGATGAACCTGACTCGTAAAGGGGTACCATATGTTTGGGATGATGCTTGTCAATTGGCTTTCGACAAGCTTACTTCAGCACGAGTCCTTGCTTTATCGAATCCGGGTGAGGAGTACCTGGTTTACACCGATGCCTCTTTACGGGGACTTGGGGGAGTACTTTAGCAGGAAGAGAAGTCTATAGTTTTTTCCTCCCGCAAGCTTAAGCTGCATGAGAAGAATTACTCCACCCACAACCTGGAGTTAGCAGCGATCATTTTTGCACTACGAATATGGAGACACTATTTATTGGGGGAGAAGTTCCGTTTGTTCACAGATCACAAATCACTGCAGTACCTGTTCACTCAGCGAGAGCTGAATATGCATCAGCGCAGATGGTTAGAGTTTGTGAAGGACTATCAGTTCAACATACAGTATCATCCGGGGAAAGCCAACGTAGTTGCTGATGCGTTGAGCCGAAGATCGGTAAATGAGGTAGGGGACGTCTGGAAAGCGAAGTGGAAGGAGTTGGGTCACCAGGATGCAGTAGCCCATTCCTTCGTATCTATTATGACAGTCACACCTGAGACTGTTACGAGGGTAATACAGGCACAAACCACAGACCCGTTTTGCTAGGAACAGATTGTATGACTTTTAGCCGAGGGTGCTGAGTCCTATTTTGTTAGTTCTGATGGGGGTTTGAGGTTTAATGGGAGGTTAGTGGTTCCAGAAGGGGCAGAATTACGTCATGCAATGATGACCCAATCTCACGGGTCCCGATTTGCGGTACATCCTGGAGGAGATAAGATGTACCAGGATATGAGGAGGCAATACTCATGGAGTGGGATGAAGAAGGACATTGCTGAGTTCGTGTCCAAGTGTTCTACCTGCCAGCTGGTGAAGGTGGACCATCAGAAACCGTCAGGATTGCTTCAGCCATTGGAAGTACCCGCGTGGAAGTGGGAGAGTATTTCCATGGATTTTATTACAGGTTTGTCTACATCACAGCAGGGCCACGACTCTATCTGGGTGATTGTAGACCGTTTGACCAAGGTGGCTCATTTTCTGCCGCTGTGGACAGATTATACCACAGGTCAGTATGCTGAGTTGTTCATTGCTGAGATTGTCAGATTACATGGGGTGCCCCTGAATATTGTGTCAGATAGAGACAATATTTTTGTATCACATTTTTGGCAAAGCTTTCAGGAGGCTATGGGTACTGAGTTGAGGTTGAGTTCAGCTTATCACCCACAGACAGATGGGCAGACAGAGCGTACTAATCAGATGTTAGAGGATATGCTACCCATGTGTGTTCTTGATTTTGGAGGAGGTTGGGAGCCATATCTTCCACTGGTAGAGTTTGCTTATAATAGCTCTTATCAGTTTATGATTGGTAGGGTTCCATTTGAGGCTTTGTATGGCCGGCCTTGTCGTTCTCCAACTTGTTGGCTCGAGGTGGGGGATAACAAGTTACTAGGACTAGAGGTGATTCAGGAAACCTCCGCGAGGATTGAGATGATCAGGAGTCACATTCGAGTAGCCCAGGACATGCAGAAGAGCTACGCCGATGCGAAACGGTTCTTCCGGGAGTTTAATGTGGCGGACCAAGTGTTACTGCGTGTATCTCCTATGAAGGGAGTTATGAGGTTCGGGAAGAAAGGGAAATTGGCCCTGAGATACGTGTGACCATTTCCTATTATCGAGAGGATTTGGCCAATAGCATACAGATTGGGACTACCAGAGCATTTACATCGCATTCACGATGTATTCCACATCTCATCGTTGAGACGGTATCTTCGGGATGAAATGGCCCATACTCAAATCGCAATAGATGAGATAGACTTGCATCCTGACAGCTCTTACGAGGAGAGACCGGTGTCTATCTTAGACTATAGTGAGAGGAGATTGAGGTCGAAGATAGTTCCACTTGTACGGGTTTACTGGGAGCATCATAACGTGGAGGAATCCACTTGGGAGCGCGAGGTCGATATGCGCGAGGGATATCCAGATTTGTTCTTGCCAGGTATGCCTTATTTTCTGAATTTCGGGATGAAATTCCTTTATTAGGGGGAAAGTATGTAATACCCCGTATTTTTATGCTATATTAATTTGGGGATTTATTAATATTAATGTGAATTAATTATTTAATAAAAATCTGAAAATTAATTATGTTATAATTATTAACGTGATGAGACTTAGTAATTATGGGAAAATTTATTGAATATTACTAATGAGCAAAGTAATATATAATAGTGGCCATATTAAATGTCACGAGTGAATAAAATGACAACTTTATAAATTTGAGTCGGGACGGGCCCGTGTCGCATCGGGTCTAATATTGATAAATAAAAGTAAATATTTTATAAGATTGTTCGTATGGTCATTTTGAGTATGCCAACGCGTCCGTAAGGGTCGAGATAGTCAGAAAAGTATACCAGGGAGTTTGATTTGGGTCTCGGGGCATTTTTAGGCCTAATTAGTACCCGGGAGGGCATTTTAGTCATTTTGTATTTTTGGGTAATTAAACCCACAAAAATTAAAGGGGTTATATCAGATGTTTAGGTTGTCTCCTAGGGTTATATAACTCAAAACACTAGAACAACCATTGGAGGGGAGAGGAGAGAGCTCTCAAGGCATTTCAAGGCTCAAAACTCACCCCTTTGCACCGCCGCCACCGCCAACGCGTAGATCGCGAGACGGGGAATGCAACCACACCAAATTCAACACCAAACCAGATTTTTGAAAATCCCAGGCAAGTTTTTATCTTGCTTATTTCGTTGATGCATCATTCATATTAGTTTAGGAGCTATTAGGATGAGATTTATGGAAGAAAAACCCAATTTGAGATGGGAAATTTTCATGTAGTGATGATTTATATGATATTCTGGAAACCCTTTGTCATGTAAAGGATTGAGAGTTTGATTAAGAAAAGAGTTCTAATCAGATACAAACACTAAACAAAAAATTATTCCGGGCGATTGGACCGTTGGAATTGGATGAAATTTTAGAGAGAATTAGTTGAAAACGAGAGGAAGCTACAGAAAAAATTCAGCTCGATCGGACCGTTCAATATTTTTTAATATTTTTTTTACTACACAGTGTTATGTTTTGAGGACTCTTAGAGATAATAAAAAATTCAATTAAAACTCCATTTTAATTCCGGTTTCGAAACCGTTTGAAATTCTCATCTTTGAAAATAAAATTCAAAATCCTTTAATGTAAGGCGAAATCTTTATTTTTGGGATATTTTGCGTAAGGAATAATGTAAGTATATATTAAAGGGGAGAGACACGTAAGAGAGATTTACGTTGGAACATAAATGGATATCTACTGAATTGTACATTTGGAAGAATAGAGTCCATTAGGGTTACGTAGTAAATTGGAAAAACCCTTTCGAAATAAAGTTAGAAATGAACCATTATACTTGATAAATAATAATGGGAAAATAAGGATAAATGTTGTGAATGTGGGTTATTGGATAAACCTAAATTGATATAATAAAAGTGGTATATTTATATGATTGTGTATGCATATATTATATACTTCTGAAAATCATGACCGCGTTACTTGCTATCCCCGAGGTTTCCGCGCTGGGACGATCTTATCTCGTGTGCCTTATGGGGGATATTGACTCGTACCCTAGAAGATAGAAATCCTAGGTACAGGCTATCGAATCGGTAGTCACGGTCCTAAGAGACGTGAGGGTATGTACAGACCTCTTGGACATGGAAACTATGCTTCGCCTCAATATTGTTTGTGTATGTATTTATACAGTTCGAGAGTGATTTCGAACTTGTATTACCTTTAGTACGATTGATACAGGGATTGGATAACAGAGTATGCCCGCACCATAAAATTTTATGTCGGGTGCTGTTTGAATATATATATTATACGAGTATTTAATATATATATGAACTTCTGAAATATGGGAAACTACCTACTGTATTATGGTAAGTAAGACATGTATAATGACTCAAATTGGAAATACTTGTTTTGAAAAGTATAATATGATATTGAAAAAACTATATGAATCAATAAAGTTAAAATGAGCGTTTTGTACTAAATGAAATTATCCTTTTTAAACCACAATGTTGTTAAATCTTAAATTTTGAGAGTCACCTAAGATAAGTTAAATCCTTGGGGAAGGATAGTGTGATATATGATGAGATAAACAATTGGGAAGGTTAGTGCGATAGGAGTGCACATTAGAAGAGAGGCGAGGATTTCTCAAGAAAGTGTCGCACTAATATGTTGTTTCATTGGCCTGTATCAATTTAAATACTTGCTAAACGAATATTTAAATCATATACACTATAGGGCTCTGACCCGTTTCTATTCCTTTTTCTCTCTTGTATATATATGTATATATTACAGGTGCCCATCCACAGGGGCGTCTTGTTTAGGATCCCTTGGAAGGAACGTGTTGCAGCTTAGGTGGGAGTTGCAGGCCACTTGCTTAGACGATTTCATTTACTTGCTTCCACTTCTATCTTTCCCTTATTGGGCATGTGTCGCCCTTTCCACTATTTATTTGTTTTATTGGGACATTTGTATTTAAGTTATTTCTAGTACTGTTACTTTGGGATTTATTCAGCATGTATGTTTTACTTTAAGTTTTAAATGCTGGGATTTAGTTGTTGAATGTTTAAATTAATTGGATTATATGTTCTAGGATTTTTGTGGTGTGATTCTTTAAATATTGAATTGTTGTAGATAATTAAATCTTTATTTTCAAAATAAAATTTGGAAAGTAATGTTAAAAAATGGTTTTGATACTTAGCTTAATTAAATAGGGTGTTAAATTTGGAAAAGTTATTTTTACGACAGTGATGCTAGGAATGAACCAATTGTTCACCTTGATTTTAATTTAATAAAGGAGTGATCGCCCGATATTTAATTAGGTGGGGTGTCACACCAATTTAATTATTCTCTAATTAAAAAAAATTAATTATTGTCCTAAAAATATCGGGTTGTTACAGTAAATACCCACTATATGCTTACCTCAGGTTATCAGAGTCAGGCTACTCTAGTTACTACTTTAGTCGGGTGAGAAGTATCACACCTGATGGTGAGAACATAATTGGTCAGAAGCCTCAGTTACTATGGCGACGACCACCCCACAACTCACCCTCATGTGCACATAGCTATGAACGCATTCTCACCCCCACATGTGCAACATCAATTTTAGAGCATGAGGGACATAATTCCAATAATGTGAGTCCTGTGAAGGAGCAGTTAATCAGACGAATCGAAACAGTACAAACATAAAAAGTAAAAAAATAACTATCTTAAATATTTACAAAGTAAATCGGGTCTGTAAAAGTGTGGAATGAGTAGTAAATCAGGCCAATCAGAGCCGCCAAAGTGTTCATCGGAGCTGCCAAAGTGTTAATCAGGGTTGCTTATCATTTTTTATTATTTTTTTTTCAAGATCGGAGCAGTAAATGAGGGACTGGCAAAATAACTGTCTAAATATTGGTGACAAAAACAACCCAAAAGTACAACTTTCTACCAACTAAATACAAATTATCTTTGCAAAACGGCTTTACTTTTATTAAAAAAAGTCAATCAGTAATCTGTAAAAGGAGTACATGCAAAAAATAAAGTAAAATATACAACATGAGACCTGTTGTATTCGGAACCGACTTTCATCGAGCCTTGAATAGACACCGATAACCATTCACGTTATGTTCCCCTCTAGGAGATGAAAGCATCAGGCCTAAAATACTTTTACAATATATCAGTATACAATATATCAGAATGTATCATTAGATGTATCATTCAATTCAGCACAATCTAGTTATATTTTTAAAATAATATAACAATAGATGTATATATACATCCCCGAGATTAATAGTGTAGAAATAGTGGTTGAAAATTAAAATTACAATTACAGAATTTGTTTAAATGGTAAGAAATTCATTGAACCAAAACACACCCCAATTCAACAAATCTTTATATCATTTCTAAAACGTAGCTTTAGTAAAAGTAAAAGGAATCTTGAGGCCTCAAGTGGAGAAAATATGCTTCAATTCCCCCTCATGACTCTATCGGTATTAATATCTCTCACTCTCACGGTTTCATCTCGGTAACCACTTGAACCCCCTCACTATTTTGGTAAACACCCACCTCTGTTCGTGTTGTTTGGTTTCAGAAATTGTTTAGCGTATACATACATACATACATACATACATACATACATACATACATACATACATACATTACATACATACATACGTATATACATACATACATACATACATAGATCGGCCCTTATCGAGAGCCTCTTTGTTACCAGTCCTTGCTGGAAAGCCCCTTCAAGTTATGCGCCTATGATTATGTCTCAGGGATGGAATGAATACAGTTCCGAGATGGAATCCATACAGTGGTTAGTTGGGTTCGCTTTCATCTTCAGATAGCCCAAAACATACAACTGGAAACATACATGTAGCATATTATGCATTGCAGAGAGAGATGAAACTAAGGGAACTTCGTTACAGACTGATGCAACTGGAAACATACATGTGGCATCTTCAGATTTATCATTCAATTCAGTAGGTGTATTAGTATAAAATTTATGTGTTGTTTGTCATGTATAATGCCACTGTCTGGGTTCACGGACCCTCATTAGGGAGAGTAGCTAGTATTCATGTGGTGGGATCTGAATGCATTGACAAACATTTTCAGAAAAACACTGGAGAAAATGCATTGGAGTGATTGGATAAATTTTAGGAGATGCAATTTGAGACTTAGTTTAGATTCTTTAGTAGTTTAGGATTGTTTTCTATTTTCGTCTCTTTTATTATGAGACTGTTATTTATAAATTTGGTGGGCCAATCGTTTCCATAGTTGTTTATGATTTATTTCAGTTATTCATAGTTGGATTAATTCATAAACATTTATATTTATTTGGAGTTAGAATTATCTTGGAGATTAGCAAGATAGTGTATTTTATTATTGCGTGAATGGTTATATTTATTGAATCAATTGGACTAATACATTTTATTAAAAAAATTATATGTCTCATATATCAGTCAAATGTTGAGAATGGTATTTTATTTAGTAATGCTCGACGTAGTTTAGTGATAGTCGATGCTAGAATGCATGAGGTGTTACAACCAACTCATCTCCCTATGTCGAATCTTGCCCAGCTAGGGGCTAACCTTCCAGTAGCCTTCAATTCGAAGGAAGAAGAGTTAAATAAGGTTGAGGAGGACCTGAAGCTATTAACCAAAAAGTTTGACCAGGTCCTAATTTTCAAGTTCTACATGGATTACACCCATATGTCACCCTACCCTATAGCAAGTCGAACAAAAAAATTCACGATGCCTAACATTGAGAAACTCGAGGGCCCAGATGGGTGTAATCCATGTAGAACTTGAAATGATAGCGCTCTGAGGAAATAATGGCCCAGATGTTCCAACAAACTTTAAAGGACAATACTCGTAATTAGATTCTATCCCTCGAGGAGTCCAAAATTCGTAGTTGGGAGGGTGTTGCCTGTGAATTCATGTCTCATTAAAAAAATAATGAGGAATTCGAGGTTACACGTCGTGATCTAGAACTTCTTAAGTAGAACTGTAATACCATGTATTTGTATGCTATATTAATTTGGGGATTTATTAAATTTAATGTGAATTAATTATTTAATAAAAAATTCAGAAATTAATTATGTTATAATTATTAACGTGATGAGAGTTAGTAATTATGGGAAAATTTGTTGAATATTACTAATGAGCAAAGTAATATATAATAGTGGCCATATTAAATGTCACGAGTGAATAACATGACAATTTTAGAAATTTGCCGTGTCGCGTCGGGACTAAATACTGATACATAAAAGTAAATATTTTATAATTTGTTTGTATGGTCATTTTGAGTGCGCCAACGCATCGGAAAGGGTCGAGATAGTCAGAAAAGTATACCCGGGAGTTTAATTTGGGTCTCGGAGCATTTTTAGGCCTAATTAGTACCTCGGGAGGGCATTTTAGTCATTTTGTATTTTTGGGTAATTAAACCCACGAAAATTAAAGGGGTTATATCAGATGTTTAGGTTATCTCCAAGGGTTAGATAACTCAAAACACTAGAACGGCCATTGGAGAGGAGAGAAGAGAGCTCTCAATGCATTCCAAGGCTCAAAACTCACCTGTTTGCACCGCCGCCGCCGCCAACGCGTAGATCGCGAGACAGGGAACGCAACCACGCCAAATTCAACACCAAACCAGATTTCTGAAAATCCCAGGCAAGTGTTTATCTTGATTATTTCGTTGATGCATCATCCATATTAGTTTTGGAGTTATTAGGATGAGATTTATGGAAGAAAAACCTAATTTAAGATGGGAAATTTTCATGTAGTGATGATTTATATGATATTCTGGAAACCCTTTGTCATGTAAAGTATTAAGAGTTTGATTAAGAAAATATTTCTAATCAGATACACACAATAAAAAAAAATTATTCCGGAAAATCGGACCGTTGGAATTGGATGAAATTTTACAGAGAATTAGCTGAAGACGAGAGGAAGCTAAAGAAAAAAATTCAGCTCTATCAGACCGTTCAATATTTTTTAATATTTTTTTCCCTAGACAGTTTTGTGTTTTGAGGACTCTTAGAGAGTTTTATGTTTTGAGGACTCTTCTATATAATAAAAATGCAATTAAAACTCCATTTTAATTCCGATTTCGAAACCGTTTGAAATTCTCATCTTTAAAAAAAAATTCCAAATCCTTTAATGTAAGGCGAAATCTATATTTTTGGGATATTTTGCATAAAGTACAATGTAAGTATATATTAAAGGGGAGAGACACGTAAGAGAGAGTTACGTTGGAACATAAATGGATATCTACTAAATTGTACATTTGGAAGAATAGAGTCCATGAGGGTTACGTAGTATGTTGGAAAAAAAACACTTCGAATTAAAGTTAGAAACGAACCATTATACTTGATAAATAATAATGGGAAAATAGGGATAAATGTTGTCAATGTGGGTTATTGGATAAACCTAAATTGATATAATAAAAGTGGCATATTTATATGATTGTGTATGCATATATTATATACTTGTAAAAATCATGCCCGCGTTACTTTCTATCCCTGAGATTTCTGCGCTGGGACGATCTTATCTCGTGTGCCTTATGGGGGATATTGACTCGTACCCTAGAAGATAGAAATCCTAGGTAGACTCTATCTAATCGGTAGTCACGGTCCTAAGAGATGTGAGGGTATGTACTGACCTCTTGGACTTGGAAACTATGCTTCGCCTCAATATTATTTATTTATGTATTTATACAGTTCGAGAGTGATTCCGAACTTGTATTCCCTTTAGTACGATTGATATGGGGAGTGGATAGCAGAGTATGCCCGCACCATAAAATTAAATGTGGGGTGCTGTTAGAATATATATATTATACGAGTATTTAATATATATATATGAACTTCTGAAATATGGGAAACTGCCTACTGTGTTATGGTAAGTAAGACATGTATAATAACTCAAATTGGAAACACTTGTTTTGAAAAGTATAATATGATATTGAAAAAAAAAACATTATGAATCAATAAAGTTAAAATGAGAGTTTTGTACTAAATGAAATTATCCTTTTTAAACCATGATGTTGTTAAATCTTAAATTTTGAGTCACCTAACATAAGTTAAATCCTTGGCGAAGGATAGTGTGATATATGATGAGATAAACCATTGGGAAGGTTAGTGTGATAGGAGTTCACATTAGAAGAGAGGCGATGATTTCTCAAGAGAGTGTCGCACTAATATGTTGTTGCATTGGCCTGTATCAATTTAAATACTTGCTAGACGAATATTTAAATCATATACACTATAGGGCTCTGACCCATTTTTATTCCTCTTTCTCTCTTGTATATATATGTATATATTATAGGTGCCCACCCATAGGGGCGTCTTGTTTAGGATCCCTTGGAAGGAACGTGCTGCAGCTTAGGTGGGAGTTGCAGGCCACTTGCTTAGCCGATTTCATTTACTTGCTTCCACTTCTATCATTCCCTTATTGGGCATGTGTCGCCCTTTCCACTATTTATCTGTTTTATTGGGACATTTGTATTTCAGTTATTTCTAGTACTGTTACTTTGGGATTTATTCAGCATGTATGTTTTACTTTAAGTTTTAAATGTCGGGATTGGGTTGTTAAATGTTAAATTATTGGATTGATTGTTTAATAAAATAAATAAATAAAATTGGAAAGTAATGTTTAAAAAATGGTTTTGACACTTAGCTAAATTAAATAGGGTGTTAAATTTGGAAAAGTTATTTTTACGACAGTGAGGCTAAGAATGAACCAATTGTTCACCTTGATTTTAATTTAATAAAGGAGTGATCGCCCGGTATTTTATTAGGCGGGGTGTCACGAGAACCTTGGAGAAACTGTGAGCAATTTCATAGCAAGGTGGAGAGAGAAAGAAGTTAATATTACTAATCGGCCTTCCAAGGAGGAGCAAGTTAGTATTGTGAAGAAACATTTATTACCCCATGTTTGAGCGATGATGGGAGGACATTAATACACACATTTTTTAGACCTTTGGGAAGCAGGTGTGGAGATTGAAGAATGTATTGTAGAGACAGAAGCTAAGTCAAAGTATCCGGACAGTTGATCCCAAGAAAATATGAAAAACCTACTATTGTCTCGACCAACAACAACATCTCTTATCCCACTACCTCTTGGGTGCCAAAATTTCATGCTAGTCCTCCAGAAAAGAATATACCGAGATACATACTCTCCTCTCTAAAGTCTACCAATCATTATTTAGCTAAAATCTCGTCAAACCTTTGGACCCTCATCCTCTACCAAACCCACTCCCCAAAAATTTCAAACCCGATTCCCAATATGATTTCATCCAAACTTCCAACCATAGCATTGATTAGTGCTTCCATTTTTGGAATATAATCCAAGGTTTGGTAGATCGGGGTATCATCGCCTAACTGGACAATTCCAAAGTCAACACCACTTCTAAACCATATAAATCCCATCTTCCTAGAGAATGACTAAGAATTCAATCTATTAACTCACATGTTACCCATATTTCCACCCAAACCCCTTCAAGTCTGCCCATATTTTCTCCTATACCCTACCTATTTTGCGGAATATGATTTATCGCTTCTTAAAAGAGCGCGCATTATTGTTCATGCCCAGTCCGTAAGGAGGGATGTTAAATTGCCAACAATACTGAACCACCTTCAAGATTTTAGGCTAAAATTGCCCTCTAAAATGACCATTGACTCTTAGAATCTCAACATCATGTTCATAGATTCTCCGAAGAGGGCTCGGAGTTAGATAATTGAGTAGTACCCATTGATAAAGTCAGTTTGGATGTTGTAGTATAAATGATGGTTGACTTTTTTTGACAGAACAATGCATTTTTCGGTATATTCGAGTTACTCGATGCCTTTAAGTTACAAGGGCAGTTGGTTCCTTCAGTTCTGCACCTCTCTGTTGAGTGGGAGGATCTATATGAATAAGCCATTAAGGTTGTCTAATGCATTGACTTCTTATCGAAAGAAAACATCATTTCCATCGGATGGGGGGCAAGTTTGATATCTAAAATGAAGAACCATGCGAAAAAAAATGTTAGTCCGGTAATTAATAAGTGTGGGATGATATCTTTTGAAGATTTGAAAGGGAAAACTGACAAAGTGACCATATAGCCCGAAATAGATGAAGAAATGGGGTTTCCTTCTTCCCCTCGTCTATGAACCATATGAGAAGATCTGGGAGACTCTACCAGAATTAGAATCCTCAGTCAGCAGAGGCAGCTAAAGGAAAAGGAGTTGTCGAGAAACTGATTCTTCTTGAATATTGTATTTTATACATCTTTAGTCTTGTGCGTTTTGGCCCCCTCGTGTATGTTAATTCCTATATATATGCTCATTAACTAGAAAACCTCTATTATTGATGTTTATATGCTTTTTGAGGTATAATTGAGCTTTTGTAGGTGTTATGCATGCATAATGCAAAGTGCAATGCGTTTCGGGAACGTTTCATCGCAAGATGCAACTTTAAGGGATACTTGGTCTTTTAAACTCCCTATTTTGTGTGGTATAAAAGTACCAACATGTATATTATCAAACTATCTTCATGTGGCCACTGATCGTGCATCATTTTGACCCCGAATGAGGATGTTATGATCATTTTTGAAAAGTTTTAGCATTTTTGTCTACTTCAAGAGTATTTTTGTAATTTCATACTACACAATTTGGAGGGATTCAAAAAAGAATCATGTAGATAATTGAATTATATTCGCGTCAGTACTAACCACACATCATTCTGATTCTGTATGAATAAGTTATAGGAATTTTCGTGCGACGTAGCAATAATTGGATCGGAGTAGGAATGAGATTGCTAGGATCCAAATGGATTTGGAATTTTCCAAATCAATTCGACTACAGTAAAAGTCCGCAAATTTTCATTTTTAGGTGGGTTTTGATTGGGTATTTATGGGTAAACATTGTATTAAGTGGGAGACTTCATTTTACACACGAGTTAGGTTAGAAAATCAGATTTTGGTGGGATTTTTGTTCGAGCTTCCCTATCCTCAACTTTTTGGGTTTATATCCATTTATGTAAGTATCATTTACTATTCATTGTCTCCTTTAGTTAAGCCATGATTTCCTTCTTTGATTTCTTGCTTCGAAGTTACTTTTATTGCTTTCTTAATTAGTTATTGCTCTTTTAATTCTTGTTTTCCTGAGTTAATTAGTTATTTTAAGTGTTTTAATTATGTATTGTAGTTAGTTTAAGGTATTGGGTCAAGTTTCTGCCATTGATGGGCGTTTAGCTCCGAAATTTAGGTTTTGGGAAAAAATCATTTAATTGAAACTACGTTTATTAAAGTTTATATATTATGCATTTAACTTTCTTTGTCATGCAACATTAGTGTTTATAGCGATATTATGAATTTAATCCACTTGTGACTATTTTAGATTAAATGTTTGATTTCCCATTTTTGGATTAAATTACTTCATGTGTGATGTTTATAATTAAATGAATATGCTCGGTTAAATGTTTTCGAACCAAAATTTTAATTACCCGTTGTTTAACCCATGGAGAGGATGTGATCCTACCCTCATTTTATTAGTAATGTTTAACGTAGTTAACTTATTTTTCCATTTTTTCCATTTACACATCATCACCTAATACATTTTGATTCTTGAATTAACAAATCGATTAAAATATGTCGAACACTCCCTATGGATTCTCGATACCTGGACTACCCGCTATACTCCATTCTTGAGTGTAGTCATAGTTTAGGTTTTTTTAATCACGGTCTAAAGCTGATAACAATGATTAGCGTATCAATATAGACGCTTGGTTTTCCTCGTATCAAAAACTCCCCATGCCAGAAATGACAATCGAGGAAAGAAAGATCCTCGTCCAACTTAAGAAAACTCAGGACAATATCACCTTGTGGGGACTCTTTATGTATTCCCACCTGCATTGAAACGCTTTGATAAAATTTCTTATCGGGCTCACATTCCCTCCTTCCACCACTCCAGAGGTAGTCATGCACTTGGTCGGGTATTTAATCTCTACTAGAT
The DNA here is from genome assembly GCA_949130495.1 of Sambucus nigra. Taxonomy (NCBI): domain Eukaryota; kingdom Viridiplantae; phylum Streptophyta; class Magnoliopsida; order Dipsacales; family Adoxaceae; genus Sambucus; species Sambucus nigra. Next base: position 257,263,088 of record OX422209.1, read on the forward strand.
TGATTTCTTTCTCAGAAGAAGAATTCCCAAAGTTTTATCCTAATCATAACTATGCTCTTAACCTCTATTGAAGTGATGGGGAAGACACTCCCATTCTCACTCATCGACAATGAATTAGCACTCAATGTTTTTCAATTAAACACCGTCAATTTCCTAGGCTTGAATGTAAGAGATCTTTCTACCACTTCCGCCATAGTGCGTGCCTATGAAAACAACCATCGAGAGGTAATGGGATCCATAAAACTCACAATAAGGTCTGTACCTATCAATCCCGTTATCGAGTTTCAAGTTATTGATATACTCTCTTATTTTAATATATTGCTTTCACAACATCAAGGGGGTATATTTCTATATCCATCATAAATTAAAGTTCTTCACTAAGGGGTAAATCATCACCATCTCGAGAGAGGACGACAGTACTGAAAATGCCAATACTAGCAACTCGAATACTTGAAATACATCATGGGATGAATGACATGCTTCTTTTCAGCTTCAGGGTTGAACCACTTCCACTCCCAGTAGGGGGAGGATTTCAAAGATCGAGTTTTTCCAGAGCATAACCCTAATGGTAATGTTAATGTGATGCATATGTTTAAGAATATGTACTTCTTGCTCGGACTGGGGCTGGGATAATGATAACAGATGATACAAGAACCCATAGTCCTATAGAAGGACTTCCCTCCATGAGGCCTTAGTTATCGATTTTCATCAAAGGAACTCAAAATGCTCTACCAACCCCAGTTTAAGAAAAGTTTAGAACATGCTAAGACTGTTTTGAGGGATTCCTTTAATGTAAGATTCATTAAAGACGTTCACAACTTACCTAAACCATGGTAGGATCATGTGGACAAGAAGATGAACATAGGGATTGAGATCTTCTTCCAAGATAGTTACTCCTGGGCCAAAGACTCCTAACATTATCTGCAACCACTCATTGAGAAAGTTATTGTCGTTATTGAGGTTTTTTAGGAAGGTGGCTATGATGACTTATTCAATCTATAGATATTAGGGATGATACTTTGCATGATTGACACATATGCTACATCGTCAGACCCGTCCATTCTGATTAAGGCCACTAATGAACCCCTCCTCACTAGAATGTTATACCAGTTCCATATATGGAAATACAACCTAACCCAAAAGTTTATCCTATTTCTTCCTCTTTTATTATTCCTCCTTTTTCTAATAATAATGTAACTGAGACCTCATTTGATGAAGTTGTCAAAGTTGTTTTTCCTGAAAATAAAATAAATGAATATTTTGAGTATCTTATTGTGCCTTACATTAATTGTCTTGATTCTAATCAAAATCTTGATGAATATGATTTTGCAAATGAACAATTCTTAACCGGTATTAATAAAGTTAATAACAAACAACATAACCACATTTAAATTAATAAAGATGAAACTCTTGTTATTAATCTTGGTTCTAGTATCCGACTGCGCAATATTAGGATAGGGTCCATC